>JAPPVO010000014.1:17602356-18202356 GCA_030407325.1 Camellia japonica
ATATGCAAAGGTGCAACTAGCATTCGCAATGCTTTGAACTATCAATGTCATACTCAATGCACATGACATAATATGGCATACACAATACAAGATGGACTTAAACCAATATGAGTGGACCTCAGCCACACTCAAATCAGTGGCCATATGATGAAAACGAGTCAACCGAAATACATGCAAACATGCACGAATGCAAAGGACCAATCCTAAGGCACAACATGCAACTCTAACAAAGCATGGCAAAGAATGAAATATGGCATAGAATGGCACATGACCCAGCTCTGAAATGGCATAAAAGATGGTCTCAAAACATGCAAACACCTCACATAATGCATGCTAGATGACCCGGATACCGAAACTAGTGGAGTAGATTACACTATAGGTATACAAAGCGATGCACAAATGACCAAACCACCCTGAAACAGACCTTAGGCAGGTCCAAGACAGTGGGAAAATGGTCTAAAAAGATGGCTCGAAATGCATTCAAATGAAGCTCATGCAATGGTCGGTAAACGAGGCATACAAGTACAACTCTCAAATGCACTTAAAGAGTGAAAATCATGGGAATATGGCATACATATAAGCTCTGAAATATGATGTGCAATGGCCCCAAAACATGAAAACGCCTCAGTATATGCATGCAATAGGCCTCAAAACTCAAAGCTAGGCATGGATATTGTATTACAAGCATGCAAAACAAGCATCATTCGACCATGAGACCCAAAAACAGAGCTAAGGCAGTCCAAAACATGCACAAAATCAGTTTAAGGCATGGCCAAAAAGTGCAAAAATCAAGGGCCAATATAGCATGCAATGTAAACTAGTAAAGAGGATTTGCACTACAAGTATGTGAGGCAATCAAGAGTTCGCCAAATCAGAAAAATTCAAAAGTATGCCATGCCAAATAATACCCAAAAACTCATGGAAACATGGTCAATGCATGCAAGGATGATATGTTCCTTTGAAAGGCCCAAAAGAAGGTTATTCTACACGTGAAAGATGGACATCCAAAATGGAAAAACCACCTCTGGACAAGATTATGAAGGCCCTAAAACTCACTGAAAAGGGCCTGAAATGAGGCTAGGAAGCATGCAAGTAAAGGCTCCTTTGAAAGGCCATGAAGAGGGTTACTCTACACATGCAAGAGGGACACCTAATATGGAAAAACCACCTCTGGAAAAAGGTCATGCAGGTCCTAAAACCCACCAAAAATGGCCTGAAACATGCTCAAGAAGTGTGTAAATATAGGCCCCTTTGTTAGGCCAACAATGCTAGTAAATAAGACAAGGGGTGAGAGGGTCACCCCTCTCTGATTTTGGGGCTCAAAACAGTATGCTAGCCACTGAAAATCCACTAGATTTCAGTGGCTAGAAGGCCAAACAAAGCTCACTTCAAAGGCCTAGATGCATGGCTCAAAACAAGGTGAAAACAAGCATGCAAGGGGGTAGATGACCCCCAACAGAAAAATAACCTTAAACAAACTTGTTAAAAAGCTCAAAATAAGACTTTTTTCAGTTTACACCAAAGCTCAAATATGCTTTCAAGTATGGCTAAAATAAGGATAAAAATGATGCTCAAAAAGGGAGAAAATGGTTACCCTTGTGGCACAGCAAGAACCAGCAACCTTTGGACCCAAAAAACCAGTCCCTTAGCCTCTGAAAATGGCCTCCAAGATGCTTAGAGTGATGGTGGAGGGGTTGTGCTAGGAGGTGGTATGCAATAGGCCAAGAACAAGGGACTTTTGAGAGCTTGGATGTAGAGATATAGAGAGATACAAGCTTGGAGCCTTCCACAAAATTCTGAACCCTTGCAATGGAGAGGGAGGGCTTCCTTTATAGACCAAGGAGACCAAAACTTCTCCAAGAAGCCAAGAAGCAAGGCCAAAGATCCTCCATACATGTGTATGGAGGATCCAGTCTGTGCCCTCCAGCTGGCACAGCTGGAACCAACTCACAGAGACAAAGCTGCAGAGAGCTGGCCGACCAGTTCAAGTGGTCAGCCGACCACTTAACCTGGTCGACCGACCAGGTAAAAAAGTCCAAGGTGGTTGGCCATCCCCAATGATGAATCCCCAGAAGTTAGCTTTCCAATGGCGCCAGCCTTGCATTAAAATTCCAACTGTGCAAAAAGTTATGCATGTTTTGGTGAAGCCGCGCAGATTCGGTCCAACCGAATTGATGCCCTACTTTAACTAACTATATCTCCCCCGTACGGACTTGGATTTAGGAGATTCTTGAGTGCAAAATGAAGCCCCGGAAGTAAGCTTTCCAATGGTGGTGGCCTCATAGCTGAAATCCAAGTATGCAAATGAATAGGCCTGATTCAGCGAGGACTGCTCGTCCCTCTCTTAGCGATTCATGTCCATTTCTCCCCCAACTGGTTTCTTCCCTCTTCTCTTCTTTTCTTCAACTCCAAACCCCTAAACAAGGTTTTTTGAAAGATTTTTCAGAGATTTCATCTCTCTTTCATTCATTTCCACTTTGCCCTTGCTTGGTTTACCAAAAAGCGCAACATTTAACAAAATGCGAGCGTCGGAACATCGTAGAACTTTTATTTTCAAAACATTTTGAAAGAGAGGGTTTCAAGTCTAAAATCTTTTGATCAAGATTGTTTTGGTCCAAAAGGGGTATGAAGTTGAGATTTGACTCTTTCCTTGCCGAAGAAACTGAACCTTTGCCCTGCACACCTTCATCACTGAGTAAACCATCAGTAGCACCCAAGTCTTAAGGGCGGTCAAAAATGGGGTATCTACAGTAATATCACATGGTAACAAATACCAAGTCCAAGGAAATGCGTAAGGTGGTAATCAATCTCTCAGCCAGCATGTTATCTATATTCTCACACTTATATTCCAACACTTTCACCAAACAGTAAGACGCAATTTTTTCACGCGTTTTTCATCAACTCACAAAATATTAGCAAATATCATAAAAAATTCCCCCTTATGTCTAGAATTGCCAAATCATTTCAAACATGTACAAATTGCAAGTACCTACTTTCATGTTCTCCCAAGTGATATAAATCAGAATTTTTGCAAATCCATCAGTTTCTATATGGAATTCTAACTCCTCTCAATAATTTTTCAGATATCTTGCAAATTATAAATTACTGTGATGCCAAAGAATTCCCTGAATCTCTTGTCACTGTGTTCAAATCAACAATATAAATGATTCCTCACCCTCCTAAATTCAATTTTCCACCCATAAATCACAATACTGGCCCCTCATCATACACACACACACACAGAGACATTCAATTTAAAATAAATAAACAAATAAAACATGCATTTAATTTCGTGCCTGTCCCAATTTGAAACAAATGAGTTAATATGTTTACACTTTAACAGTATAATAAGAAATTCAAAGTTGTCCATCTATTAAATGCATTCAAACTTAACAAAATGATGATAACAGTATTAGTTTCTTGGCTTTTCAAGATGGTTAACTATTTTGGGACATCCCAAACAACAATGGAAGGTGGGTGTACATACTCTGTTAGTAAGTATGTAATTCTTCTTGTTTTCCAAATCAAAGAAACACATAAATATGCCATAAACACATAAGTAACTTCACTTTCAATATATTAAGAATTTTCAACGTTCAATATATTAGGAAGTTTCAACTTTGTCCCTTTGTTAAATGCATTCACACAAACCTAATTATCTTGGCTTTGTTAAGCATTTTAGGACATCAAAATAACAATGGGAAGAGTCTAAATAACATCAACATCAATACAATCAATAATTCCCCAATTTTAACATAATTCTTCTTGTTACCCGAATAAAAAAATAATAAATAAAAAAAACTATATCCCATATATGTGAAAAAAAACTCTAGAACCTAACCGCTATTAGAAATCAATAATGACCAAACCGGTTGATAAAACTTTGAATGATCAGCAGATTTATAAGATAAAATTTGATATGTATCCGCAGATTTATTGATACATATCAACAGATTAAAATTTGATTAGATGTTGATACATATCAAATAAAATAAATGATCAGCAGATTTGATCAGCAGATTCTTTGTTTGATATGTATCAGCAGATTATTGATAGAAAGAACTTTTGTTTGATAAATTTGATAAAAAATGATCAACAGATTTGATCAGCAGATTCTTTGTTTGATATGTATCAGCAAAATTTTTTTTATAACATATCAAATGTTGATTAGCAGATTTACACTATATAGCACAAAGAAAGAGAAGAAAACGAAGGGGAAACAAAATTGATGGCCCATAAAAGTGCCATTGTTCCCCTAATTCCACTATTTTCTATGCTACTTAACAAAAGCAGGGGTATATAATATTTGTTTACCAAATGTTGATCAGGAGATTTATAATATATAGCACAAAGAATCCCAAAGATGATATGAATAAACCATGAACCAAAATGATGATAAATAGAAATGAACCAGAAACATAAATTAGGATAAACCAGAAACCATGAACCATCAACAATTGAAGTATTTGCATGTGAGAGTATTTAATAAAAAAACAGAACCAGATAGAGAAAAAATGGCAAGAGAAGAAAACGAAGGGGAACAGAGAAAGAAAGGGAATAGAGACAGAAATCTTACCTTGCACAAGTGGAAGCCTCAGGTTTGGTGTAGTTCTGAAGTAGCTCTGTTTCACCAAATAATAAACCATGAACCAGAAACAGAAATGATGATAAAACCAGAGACCATGAATCAACAATTTAAAGTTGAAGCATAGAAAGAAAGAGAGAGAAGGAGAGAGGTACAGAGAGCTCCAATCGGGTTCGAAGCAGAGAGAGAAAGAAAAGATGACGGCAGCGGCTATGGTGGTGGGAGAGCCAACTCGGTTTCGCGGTTCTTAATCGGAAACCCTAGCCTTCAGAAAGCGATTGGGAGGGTTGCGAATTGAAGCCACTGAGAGAGAAGGGGGGAGAGGGGGAGAGGCAGAAATCGGGTGGGAGGATTGCGAATTAAAACCACTGGGAGAGAATGAGGGAGATAAAGAAGAGGAACAAAGAAGGAGATAGAGATAAGGAGGGAATGGGAAGAGACGTGCAACAGAGGGAGAGAAAGATAAAGATTGAATGGGGAGGAGACGTTGGTAGGTGGGAGAAGGAGAGAGCACCGAGTGTTTGGGCGGGAATTAAAGCATGATCTCAACCATTGATGTTTATCACAATTGATCTGAGCCCTTAAAATGAAATATATCACTGATAAATTTTGGATATTTTCAAAAACCTTTCTCCCATATTATATAGATATATATTATATATATATTATATCCATCATTTTTCCATTGTCTACCATGATTGTCGCTGCTATGGCCGTCTACCTACCACCACCCAACACTATCATTGTTCGAAGGCCGTCGCCATTTACCAACTATCTCCACTATCGTTGCAGATCTACACTCTACCGTCGACGATCTACATTTTACCGTCGTAGATTTACACAACCACCATATCACCATTGCTTTCTTTGTTTCAGATTCAAATTTATTATTCGGAGATAAATTTATCAGTATCTCTTATTCTTTGTGTACGTGAAATATGATGTTCGATTTTTATAAATGAGAGTGAATATGAGTAAGGATAATGGATATTAATGAATAAATTTATAATAATAAATTTATCAGCTAGTTAATAAATTTATAATGATAAATTTATCAATTAGGACTTGTAGGTAAATAAGTCTAGTTAATAGGATCGGTCCGTAACTACCCCACATTATCATCGATAAATTACATTTGGCCCATTTTATGTTGGCTATTTTTTACTTTGACCTTAATTTTTTTTTTTCATTTTTTTTTCACATTTCAAGTTTTTTTTTTTAATTTACTTTAAAAGCTAATTTTTATTTAAAATTAAACAGAAAATGACACATTAACAATCATGGAATACAAAAATATTTGATTATGTATAACTCATGCATCTTACACAAACTTAAACTTCAATATAATATTATATTTTTTTATGTTATGTAACAATTAACATGGCATTTTTTTTTTTTGTTTAAATTGAACAAAAGTTAATTTTAACAATAAATTAAAAAAAATTGAAACATAATAAATGGCCAAAATAAAAGCAAATAAACTTAAAAGACCAAAATTTAAAAAAAAAAAAAAAAAAATAGGGGTATTTTTTTTAAGGTCCCTGATATTATAATTTAACAGTATAAAGGACATCAAATATTTTCATGATGTCTAAGATCCCTCAACATCAATCCAGAGAAAATTGGTCCAGAGAAAATTCAAGTCAGAGAAAATTGATCCAGAGAAATTTTCCTTAGCCTTTTATGGACTCTAGAAAAATTTCAAATTTCTCTCTGTGGGTTGATCCTCCACCATTGTTGCTATTGTTGTTACCATCTCCACTGCCAGTTGACTCTGGAGACCCAAATGCCCCAACTGTGGCACAAGTCTTTAATTAGGAATGCTTCCCTATATTAAAACTATGAAGCTTTTTATCAGATTCCAAATCAAATTTCCAGAGAAAATTCTATCCATAAAATTTCTCTGGACATCACAGAGAAAATTTCAAATTTCTCTGAACAAATCACATAAAAAATTTCAAAATTCTATCCACTATAGAACCAATCGATTTTGCGGTGACTTGGATACATATTCATAGAGAAAATCCCATCACCAGAGAATTTCTCTGGATTTAAAACTAGAAAAATTTTCTGCATCACCAAAAAAAAAAAAAAAAAAAAAAAGCAACAACAACAACGATCCAGAAACTAGCTATTCTCTCTCTAGATTTTCCTCTCCTTTTTCTTTATTTTTCTCTTATTTTATTCTCTCTTTCTTCTATTCTTTCTCTACCATCTTTTCCTTTCTTTTTCTTTTCTTTCCGTTTGCTTCCATGGCTGCTATTGTCACAAAGACTCCATGGCAGCCTCTCCTGTTCGCACTTGGAAAATCAGTCTCTATTCTTACTTTCGGCACAACCGCCGACAGGCAACCACCTCCCTCGTCACCACCGATCACCACCCACCTTAAATATATATATATATATATATATATGAAATTGAAAGGAAAAGGTGAAGAATAAGCTTACCGGAATTAATGGAGCTCGCCGGAACACTTCTCCTATCAAGTATATGGCAGTTTGGTGAAGAAATATTTGTTACCTACATCCTATTTATAGGCTAATGAGATCATGTAATTGATCGCTTGATTTCATTCTTGATTTTACTTTGATTTTATTTTCTGCAGATTTTGCAGAGATTCTGCAGAGTAAATTCTTCTCTTCCCCCCCCCCCCCTAAATAGATATATATTTATTTAGTTATTTTATTTTCTGCAGATTTTGCAGAGATTCTGCAGAGTAAATTCCTTTTTTTTTTTTCTTAAATAGACATATATTTATAGTTTTTTTTGGGTTATTACAAATTTTGACGTGGCATAAGTGCTCATTTTGGTGGCCTGAAACGTCTGGGTTGACTTTTATTCGAATTCAATGAATTTTTAAATGAAAATCAGAAAGTTACTATATTTAAATTCTATTCTTCTAGATGAATTGTAAAATAATAATAATAATAATAAAAAATTAGAAAATTTCACTAAATACAATAATATTGATAATATAATATATTTTATTTCAGCTCTTTAGAAAATATTTTTTTATTAGTTTGAAGACAACTAAATTACATATGTGTCAGTTTAAGGATATTGACTTTTTTTTAGACAAAATTACTTTTGCTATAGTTTCATTACTCTACTGCCTTTAACTGCCATCTTCGGTCGCCAGTTGCCACCTTTGATTGATGGTGATAACTTTCTAATGACCACCATCGGTACATGTTTTTTGGTGATAATTTTTCTACGACTCTCCAACGAAATGAAATTTCACTGATTTAGCATAGTGAAATTTTTCTATGATAATTTTTGATGACTCTCTTGTAAAATGAAATCTCATTATGCTATGTGAGTGAAATTTATATATTTTCTAAAACATATATATATTTTTTAATTAATAATGAAAAGCACGATGAAATTTCTCCAAATTAGCGAAAGTAAGTGAAAGTTAGAATCTAAGTCAGTGAAATTTCACTGACTAATTCTAGCAAAAAAATCAATGAACCTAAAAGAGAAAACATACAGATCAAACAATATAGCAAAATATCTATCAATTAACAACATACAAATCAACTGCATCTATTTTTAAAATCAACTTATAAAAAAAAAATAACGATATTCGAGAGAGGTAGAGAAAAAAATAGTAATTTCAACTAGATTTGAACTAAAAATGTCCTAACAACGGTGGATGAATGGTGTTGGAAAGAGAGAAAAATAGCAAAAGATTAGATCAACCAAATTTGGACTGGATATATGTGAACGTAGTAGATACTAGTTGATGTAGAGAAAGATGTGATGAATGTTAGTGGGACGACATCGATGGATATAGTGACGACAATAGAAATGGTGCCGGTGATGGTTGATATGATAGGGTGGCATTGTGGATGTGGTGGAGGCTCCGACAACAATAAAGGTAATAGAATCGAAAATGTGAGAGAGAGAGAGAAGAGAGAGAGAGAGAGAGAGACGACGCAAAATCAAAAAATGTTCGAGAAAATTGTAGGATTTTAGGGTTAAAATGGCATTTTTGACCATTTATGTTAAAGTTTATCCTCATCCTTTTAGAATTTCAAAATTCTAGGGATTTTCACTTGCAAACCAACTTTTTATGTCCTAAAACTCTTACTCAAATACATAGAGGATGTATCCCTTCATAATAAAACAATTGTCTTTTTGGTTCTTTTTTGGATAAATTATAAATACACTCATAATATTTGCTTAAAATACAGATTGCCTCCAGTGGTTTTGGAAATTACAAATGCTCCATTGTAATTTTTTTTTATTTAATAAAAGTAATTGTAGACACCCCATTTTGATTGACTCTAAGACTTCGGACACTTGTAGGCCTTCCGATGATAAAATGATAATATCTCAACCCTTGGAATGTTGAAAGTTGTTATATCCTCCTTTGGTCTAAAAATCGACTTTTTTGTAAATATGACCAAAAGACCCCTGAATTCATTTTTCAGCTAAAACCAATTTTCTGACCCCAAGAGATAAGGGAAGCCCAATTGCACTTAGATTGATGATATTTTCTAAAATTACTGATCAGTTTTTGTCAAAAATATTGATCTAAAGACAATTTGAGCTAGCTTAGGCCATAAGTAGGCAAAAGCCATGCAAAGCCGCGCCTAGCCATACAAACCCGCACCTAACCTGCAAAGTTGACACCTGGATCCCTGGTCTCACGTGCATTGTGTGGTCGTAGTTCCCTTATGGGGTCGCACTTCCCTTGTAGAGCCGCACTTCCCTTGCGTAGCCGCACCTCTCCTGAAAGACAAAAATGGAAACTTTGCAAGGAGACAATTAATGCGACATTGGGGTGAGGCGCTAGAAAGAAAGCGATGCTCAACTCTAACAACCTTCTCTGGCTTTCTCTCCAAGCTAGGAGTGCTTATAAAAACACTTCTCCCATCCCTCTTGCAAGGGGTTGCAAAATTACGAACCTTTGAGAACATCTAAGAGCTTGTAAGAAAGAAATCCTACCCCTTACCCTCAATTTTGAAAATCCCATCCTAACAACAACCAAACGCAATGAAAAATACTCTAAGGACTTGGAGACTTGGACTAATATCAGAAACCTAAGCTTAAGGAGGCCTACAAGTAAGAAAGTAAAGTTTTCTTGACTTGTTTTTTGTGTGCTCTTCGGTTCTTGAAAACTAGAAAGTAAAACACACTTCCTTTGTTAATCTCAAACTTGTTTTCTATCTATTTTCAATAGTCAAGCATGCTTAGGGCTTTAGTTCATCTATACTCCATATAATTTGCATATATTCATCTTTTTCGTCTTTTTCACCATGATTCTTCTATTTTCATTAGAACAACATATTTAGGATCGTGTAATCATATAGCAATCATGCAATATTAGGCTTGGTTCAAATCATCATGTAGTTAGTTTGCAGTTTAGCTCTTTATTTGTTATTTGTTTTTTTGCGTATAAGCATCATTTAATAGCTTCAAACTAGACCTAGGATAATATTTTGTATGTTTAGTTGTATGATAGGTTATGTTTAATTTCAAGTTTTGCATGTAAGACGCTGAAAGTGGGCATCTAGGTAAGTCTCTCCGTCTTTCATAAAATTTGCATGTTTTGTTTGCATTAATTTTTTTCATAATCCAAGTCTAAGTGCTTTTCTTGTAAAATTGTTTGTTTTGAATGATTTACGAATATTATTTATTTTAGTTTATGTTTAAGGCCATGAATTATTAAGAATCCTTTTTTTTTTTTTTTTAAATATTGAAAATCACGTATTGGATGGAAAATATGGCTTTATTCATTTAATTTATTTTATTTAAATCACATAGTTTTAGGATTAGTTAAAGGTTTTAGGCTTAAAATGAAATTTGTGAATAATTAACAACTAAAATCATAAAATAGAAAGCTAGTATATGCTAATCTTTGGATTGGGTAAAATGGGATGCTTTCATTCAATGATCTTTCCCTTTTATATCTAAGCTCCCGAACCTAGAATTTTCTAGTTATGACGGATTGGTCCTTGATTTAGTTTTTATTGTTAAAGGTTTCTTAATTTCCCTTTAAAAAAAATTAAGTAAAGACTCTTTGTTATTAAAGCGAGTTGGTATAGCAATTTGTGTGGGAAACGAGTCTTAGACTCGAAAAAGGCACGGCCCTCACAATAATAGAAAAAGTGAAATTTCTAACTATTCTTCTATGCAACAATAAAATTATATGAATTATTAATTCAAATATATTTATGATATCGTTAAACTTGTTAATTGACCTTATGATTTATTAATAAAAAGGGGTCATTTGTTATGCGATTAGAAATTTGAAAGAGCGGAATTTAATTTACAGAACCATGGAGATAATTCTTATTTTAAATATATCTTAAGAGGTGTATTTGTAATTTACTCTTTTTTTTAATATTTTTTTTGTATTTAATGATTTTTTTAATTATTTTTAGATCTCTACAAATTGGGCAAATCACAGGTCAGTTAACAAAAAAAATAAAAAAAATAAAAAATAAAATAAAATAAAATTACACAGACATAGAGGGTTGAAATTCAGACTTGCACCCCTGTAACTTTTGAGTTGCACCCCACCATTCAAGGAGTTGCACCGTCATATTTTACAAAAAAAAAAAAAAAATTGAGAACTTACAAAAATTTGAGACAAATTAAAATGAAAAAACACAACACAAAAAACAAAACTAGTAACAAAAAATCTCTTTTAGCTTGATCTCAAATTCATATTTTTGCAGATTTAGGCAACCGAACATTTCCATCTTAACTACTTGTTCATCGATCAATTGAAACCCAAAAATATGTGGAGAAAGAGTTTGATCACTATGATGATCCCTTCCTTCAACATCCCCACAACCCTTTTTTGTTCTTTCTTTTGTTTTCTTTCTCATCCTCAGCAGCACCAAAGTTAGCTCAGATTCTCTCATATATGTCTGCCCAAACATAACAACTTACACTCCCAACAACACATACCAAACCAACCTCAACACCCTCTTATCTGTTCTTTCCTCTAATTCCATCTCCACCACAACCACAACCACAACCACCACCACCACCATCACCAATGGCTTCTCCAATTTCACCGCCGGCCTCAACCCCCCGACATAGCCTACGGCCTCTTCCTCTGCCATGGTGATGTTTCCACTGCCGTCTGTCAAGCCTGCGTCTCCACTACTACTAAAGAAGTAGTCCAAAAGTGTCCCAATTCGGAGGTTGCCACGATTTGGTACGAAGGGTGCATATCGCGATACTCAAACCAATCTATCTTCTCTTATGTGGATTAGACAATTGCATTTAGTTTGGTTATTACGCAAAATGTAATAGAATTAAACTGATTTGTAGAAGTCTTGGGAGGTGTAATGGATGCTATAGTCACTTGGGATTCCTCTTCTTTTTCGGATAGTCCGTATGGCAAGAAGTTTGAAACTAAAGAAGCTAAATTTACACCGTTTCGCACACTGTGTGGGCTCGTTGTAGTTATGATTGCAATAATTGCCTTAGATCTGGTATCTCAAATTTGGCTAGTTGTTGTCTTGGAAGGCAAGGTTTAAGATTTTGGTTTCCAAGTTGTGTTGTTTGGTATGAGTTGCGCCCCTTTTATAAGGCCACCGCCACTGCACCACCGCTTTCACTGGTTCTTCCTCCTCCTCTAGGTCCTCCTACTAGCAATTTACGTAAAATTAAACCTGATAAGGTATTGGGTCATCTAGTGATTGAAATTATTCCTTTCATAGGGTTATTGAGCAGATTACACACATATTAAATGATTCATTGGATATCAATAATTAGATAATTGGATGAAATTTGTTTTAAATAATGGAACTGCAATACAAGTCCTATTTAGGTGATTTGATCTGTTAATATTTTAAATCTCTTCTTATACGTTGTTCCCCAAAAAAATAATATTAACTTGCAAAATCGTTTGCTTTGGGTGTGTAGCAAGGTTCTAAATCGCGGTGTTGGGTAACGTAACGGTATCGATCGTGGAGTATCGGTATCGGTAGTATCGATCGGTACGTATCGGGAATCGGGTGTCGCGGTGGTGAAATTTTAAAAATCATTTTACAGATTTTTCAACTTTTTCTTTCCCGTACCAGTCTGAACCGGTGAGTATCGGCCCGTCGCGGCTTGTGTAACGGTTACAGGCCGATACGTACTGGGACTCGGCCGATACTCCTGCGATTTTCAATCTCAGCGGTATCCGTCGTGGCACCCCATTTTTCCGATACGTATCGGCCGATATTTAGAACCATGGTGTGTAGATCATTTGTTTGTTCCAAGTTTGTCTTCCAATCATGTTCTTGACTTCGAATTTCAAATTTATAGTTTTTTCGTACTTGATTTCTAACTATGATCTGCTATATCAAGCATAATTTTCAAATGTGAGCTATTCTTTACTTGTGAAGATTTTCAACAAAAACATTTTTTTTTTCTTGTTGATGCAGGAAAGGGTGGAATCTCATCACAAGTACTCATTGCCATCATTGTCCCAATTGGAGTTTCTGTTTTGCTTTTTGCTGTATGCTTGTCCTTCCAAAGTAGGAAAACAAAGAAGAAATATGGTTCCATTGCAGAGGATAATGGTAAAGAAAAAAAAAAATTTCTTCTTTTGTTTTAACCATTTATTCTTCTACTAATAAATCAACAAATTCATTACATTTACTTTTTGATTTGTCCAGTTGGGAATGAAATTACAACAGAACAATCATTGCAATATGATTTGGGTACAATTCAAACTGCCACAAACAACTTTTCTGACCAAAACAAAATTGGTCAAGGTGGATTTGGACATGTCTACAAGGTTATATGTCATTTGTACTTGTACATGATTTCAACGACATAAAATACAATAATATTATTCTGCATAAACAATTTTTTTACTCTGTTTTCTTATAGTAGATACAAAGTAATAGGTTCCACAACTATTTCTAACCATAAACCAATAAGCCTCACTCATTTTATGTCTAGTGGTAAAAATTCATTTGTGTAAAACATTTTCTAAAGTATAAAAAAAAAAAAAATTAAAAAAAACGAAAAATTAGAAGTTTCAACATTTTGGATCCAAAATTTAGTAAATGTCATATATTCTCAGGGTATACTTCCTAATGGATCAGAGATAGCAGTGAAGAGGTTGTCTCAAAACTCAGGGCAAGGTGCAGAAGAATTCAAGAATGAAGTTGCATTGGTAGCCAAACTTCAACATAGAAATCTAGTGAGGCTATTGGGATTTTGCTTAGAAGGAGAAGAAAAGATACTCATTTATGAATTTGTGCCCAACAAAAGCTTGGACTACTTACTATTCGGTTTGGCACATTCGAACAACTCTTGTTCTTTATAATATTTTTTTTTTATATTTTATTTTGTTTCACAGTAAAACATGATTTCGATGAATATACATTATTTGTCGTCGAATTTATTGAGGAACTGACCTAGTAGGCTAGTATTGCAATGCATGCTAAGAAAAGAAACCCATTTACACTCTATCTAGATTATAGATTTGGATTGAAAACTGAAAAGAAAAAGGGAAATGAAGAAAAAAAAAAATAGCTTATATTTTATTCACATTTTTCCTTTTTCTTTTTAAATCCATACCCAGATTCATGCTCAAAGTCTAACCTTAATGCATTCCTCTACTATTGTTTCCATTTCAACTTCAATAAATTTGACACATATCATACCCAAGTCTAATTCCTCACTGCTAACTTGAGCATATATTCTGATCAATGTACAGATCCACAAGAAGAAAAGTTGAATTGGTCAAAACGTTACAAAATTATAGGAGGGATAGCTCGGGGGATGCTTTATCTTCATGAAGATTCCCGACTTAGAATTGTACATCGTGATCTCAAAGCTAGCAATGTTCTATTAGATGAGAATATGAATGCAAAAATTTCAGATTTTGGAATGGCTAGGATCTTTGGTGTGGATCAAACTCAAGGAAATACAAGTCGAATCGTTGGGACATTGTAAGTTTTGTGTCCCCCAATCTCATTAATTTCATTTTCTATATTTTGGTTTAGTTAATTCTTTATGCAGTCTCAAGTAAAAGCATCATTCTTTTTCTTCAAATATACTCCCCCTTGGACTGGAATAAAATACAAATGGATTAATTATACTTTTACATTGATCTTCATAGTTTTAATTTAAACAAATAAAAATGGGTTAATTATACTTTCGCATTGATCTCTATAGTTTTAATTTAAACTTGGTCCCTACACATTAATATTGTAGTTATATTACGTTTGTTGTGGTAGAATGCATATGATATACACTTTTTAAAGATGCACAATGTAGCAACTCCCATCTGTTTAGCTCCTTATGAGAGTAATCTTTGTTGGCACAATTTTTTATTTATTTATTAAATCTTGATGCATTATGTCCTCAGTGGTTTAATATATGTGATTTTATCCCCCAAAAATTTTTTTTAAGCAAAGTTTCTTGTAATATTCTTATTATTATGCTAAACTAATGGTTAATGGTTTGCAGTGGTTACATGTCTCCAGAGTATGTAATGCATTGACAGTTTTCTGTAAAGTCCGATGTATTTAGTTTCGGTGTCTTAATTTTGGAGATCATAAGTGGCAAGAAGATCAGTAATTTTTACGAATCAGGCTATGCTGAAGACTTGCTAAGCTACGTGAGTGATTTCATACTTTCTAACTATTATTTTCCTGTTTAGGGATAATGTCATCACATCCACATGTTACATATAATGAATTATTGCAGGCTTGGAAACTATGGAGAGATGGAACACCTTTGAAATTGATGGATCCAAATTTGGAAGAATCTTACTCAAGAAATGAGGTCACTAGATGCATCCATATAGGCTTGTTGTGTGTCCAAGAAAATATTAATGCCAGGCCTTCCATGGCAGCGGTAGTTTTGATGCTCAGTAGTTACTCCTTGACTCTATCAGTTCCTCAGGAACCAGCATTTTTTGGCCGTAGCATAATGCAATCAAATACACTAGAAGCCCTAGACTTGAATCAATCTACAAGCAAGTCAATGCGATGTCCTGTGAATGAACTATCGATTACTGAACTAGACCCTCGATAATGTGAGCAATCAAGGCAATATCAAGGTTCAAAGATAGCTTAATGGCATGAGATGAATATCAATAGACTCAAAGTTGGACATGAATGATATATTTAAACATTTGAAAGATTCAAAATAAAATATAGGGTTCATGTTCTCTGTAGTGCCCTAGCCTCAGTCCCCAAATTCAAATGAAGCCATTTTTGTTTGGAGATTTATTTATTTTAGTTTATTTTGTGCTTTTCTTTTTCATAGGCCTTATTATTGATAAAGTTGTAAGTGCCCAAACTTTTATTATAGAATTGGATATGAATCTCTCACATGAGGTGAGCCTTATTAAGTATGAATCTCACATCTTGTACAAAAATTATATATAATTTTGTGATCGAATTTAATACACTCTTATCATGCCAGCAGCTCCAATTACAATTAAAGCAATAATGGAGGAAGAACATGGCTAATTAACAGGGAATGGACACATGGCTCCTTTTTTGAAAATAAAATTCGAATAACACAAAATTTCTCATTTAAATCATGTAATAATGGTGTGTTTTACATGGAAAATAATTTACAAACAAAATATTCATTCTTGAAACTCATCCAAAATAATGTAACGATTAAAATATTTTAAAATAATAAATCACAATAATAGGAGTTTAAATTGGAGATAAAAGATCACATAAAACCACATCATTTTATATATGAATTTTATAAAAAATTGATTTATATATCATTATATTTGAAAATACAAGAATCAATCTCCTTGTCGGGTTTAGACTTTTTTTTAATCAATTTTTTTTAATATATATATTTTTTACTTTTTAAATGCATGTAACTTGGATGCACCTAAAAAGTAAATATTTGTATAAAAAAATCAATATATAACAATAATAGGAAAATACTGAAGTTTTATATTTTTTGTACACTTGCATATTTATTGATTTTTTTTAAATATATTTTTTATAAATATTTTACTTTTTAGGCGTATAACCAAAGATTTTCTTTGGTCGTAACTAAAATAATAAGTTATAACCAAACATTAATTAAAGCATCACCAAAGACCTTTTTTTTTTGTTGTAACCAAAATAATAACCACAATAATCTATATCACAATAGCCATAACCAAATCAAAATTTAAGACTAATCACCAAACACCACTCTTCAAATAGAGTAATGCTAGAGATCCCAAAAGTTCTACTAAAATTTCTACCAAATGTCTCACATAGGTGTGGGGCCTACAACATGTGAGTCTCATGTGGGTCCCACACTCATGTGAGATATTTGGTAAAAAATTTGGTAGAACTTTTGTAATCTGTAGCATTTTTGCTTCAAATATAATCAAAGAACTCTTGGTCATAACTAAAATAAAAATCACAGAAGGTCATAATTAAATCACAACTAGAATCATAATGAGTTATAAATAAGTTATAACCAGCACCATCATGGGTCATTACCAAATACCACAAAAATCATAATTAAGAACCACCTACGTTTGCAAGGTTCTAAAGACTTGAACAGTCTATGTAAATTTGTGGAGGATTACTCCATCTGTAAGAGGTTGCTAGCATCTCTGTGAAATTAGAAGAATAATTGAAAATCTCAAGTGAAACTTAAGGAGTGGACGTAGGTTTGGCTGAAATCAAACCACTATAATCTTGTTTGCATTCTCTTCCCTAATCTCTTTGATTTTCTATTTATTGTGATATTTATCTGATATAATTGTGATAATCATTTGTTATACCTGTAGTACTAGTTGTTAAATTTTATTGGGTAATTGTTTGTTTTAATTTGTAGAAACTCAATTCGCCCTTCCTTTTGGGTTGCCTTTTGGATAACAAGGTGTATATGGATCAACTAGAAGGATTTGTTTACCAGGAAATGAGAGGAAAGTATGTAAATTGAATAAATCTTTATATTGTTTAAAACAAACACCCAAACAATGGCATCAAAAATTTGATTCATGGATTCTGTCTGATGGTTTTACCCACAATAGTGTTGATAAATGCATAAATTTTAAATTTACCAAAGACTATGGTGTGATTGTATGTTTGTATGTTGGTGATATGGTCATCATAGGGACAAACATGTTAGGGATACTTGAAACCAAGAAGTATTTATCTTCTATTTTCAAAATGAAAGATCTAGGAGAAATTGATACTATTCTTGAAATTAAAGCGGGGGTTATGCCTTATGTCAAAAGCATTACATTGACGAAATGCTCTCAAAATTTAAGCATCATTGTTTTGAAGAATTTAGTATGCCGTTTGACTCAAGTGCTAAATTAATTGAGAATTCTGGTAGAGCAATTGCACAACTTGAGTATACTAGTGCTATTGGAAGCTTGATGTATCTCATGCATTGTACTAGACCAGATATAGCTTTTGCTATATGCAAAATGAGTTGCTTTACAAGTAATTCAAATAGTGAACATTGGAAAACAATCAGTAGAATCGTGACCAGAAAATCTCAAATCATTGTACTAGAATTTATTGTCGATTTTAATGTAATTTCTAATATCATTAAAAACTGTTAATTGACTTGATGATTTATTAATAAAATTGGTCATTTATAAAATTAGAAACTTCAAAGGGCGAGATGTAATTTCTAATATCACATGAAGCAAATCGTATTTTAAGCAAATCTCAGAGAGTGTTTTTATAATTTATTCCCTCTTTTTTAAGAGTCAAGTTCTCACTAGTTGGTGATTTAATTAGAGAGTTATTGTTTAGAAAAAAAAAAATGATATTTCACTAAAATTTTATACATAATTTACGTCTGAAATAATATGGTAGTGACAAGCTTGTAATTATATTTATATCGATGGATTGATGTTTTTAAATGAAACAATCACAATAAGACACATCGTTATATATAATTTTTATGTTTGTAAACATTACTCTATTATTTTTATGTGTTGGCTCTGCCTTAATAATTTAAACGATCCATTTGATAATTATATAATTGAATCATATTTGCTTTAAAAAATAGTGAATATATTTTTAAAATCATTCTTATCAACTTTTAAAAATAGATCATTGAAGTGGGTCTAAGATGGGCTCATCAAACTCTAGCAGTACTTCTCCAGTTTGATTGCCAACTAGAGAGAAACTCATCTCTTTTTAAAAGACAATTCAACACAATGACAAGGTTTATCATTATTGTTATCATTTATTGTGGTAAAGATTCTATTAATGAAAACAAACTCAATGAAAATAAAAAATAAAATTGCATTATCTTACTCTTTCAGCCTCACTAATTGCTTTTATTTTGTGAATCTTGTTAATAAATGTCCTAAATTATTAATTAATAAAGTTTAAAATTAATATAAACATATATATGTATAATATGTTTTTTGACAAAATATAAGAAATTCGTATATAAAGAGGGAAAACATAGCAAAAATATTGAAAGATTAACATAGGTTAAAAACCTAAAGATGGAACATCAAGCACCAACAAGTACAATTACAACACTTATTAATTAATAAAATCTTTCTTTTTCTCGTCTTTTGGTGGGGTTGGGGGTTGATTGGCTGCTGAGAAAATACATCCCAACGGTCCATCAGACAATAGAAAAAAATTGTGAGAAATGGGGCATTGGTTGGTTATATGTGGAATTTGGGGGCATCATTATCGAAGTGTGAATTAGAAACAATTTTCCAATTTCTATACGTTTAAGCATTGACTTCGGAGGCATGACTGACTGAAGAGGGAGTCCTCTGGTGGTGTTATTGTGATTGGGATTGGGATTGGGATTGGGAGAGTCTACATTTTGATGACTAGTAAAAAATCACTTTTCCATTGGGGAAAATTACATTGGGAATTTGAAAACAGATTAGATGGTATTGGTGGGTCTTGGAGAGTTCAATTTCGGACTTATCTTAATAATCTAAATCGTGTAGTGTGCATAGTTCGTCAAGTACATAATTTTTACAAAAAAATTACGTTAATCAGATATTGATAGCAACTTAATCATATTGTCTTTGTGTCTGCGATTTATTTTTAAAATCATAATTTTCTGAAACAAATACACTATGATCAAGAGGATATCGATATCTAATTAACATAATAGTTTGCAAGATTGATATACTCGACGAGTTTTACACATAATGGTTTGAATCAGTATCATCGTCCAATCCAATTTCAAACTAGAGAGATGCTATTCTCAATTACATTTTAGTGGAATAGTTAAAAAGTAATTTCATTTTTATGGTGATGCAAATCTTCTGTGTGTATAGTGCAAATCTATTCATGTGTTTAGTGCAAGTTTTTCCTGTATCACATTTACGCACACAAAAAAATATATATGTATTCATGATGCAATTATTTTATGTTTGTTTGATTTTCAATTTCCTTTTCCATTTGTGTGCGGGCCTGCTACCAACCTTTCAATGATAATTTTCCTAAACTGAGAATATTTTCCTACATTTTTTCTTTCTTAGATTGTGAATTTTCCTACATTTTCTCATTGTTTTCTACTTCCTCTTCATCCTCTCCTTTGAACTTTGTAAAAGAAAAGGAATGTGGTTTGGATATGGTTTATTTTGACTTTTTTATTTATTATGAAAAGACGTGTAAAAAAGTAAAGAAGTAATATGACAAAAATAAGCCAATAAGTCAATAAATAGGTTATTTGACATATTGCCAAACTCAATTTCCAACTTATATTTCAAAGGTTATTTTTGGTTCGCAAATAAAATAAGACAAATATAGATTAGAAAAATGCCTTGGACCCCCAGTGGGGGTGACCTCCACCACCCCCACTGTTTTTTGATTGGTTCAATTTTTTTTTTTTTTAGTCTTGTTATGAGAGCCCCCCACGTGGAGGTGGGGGTGCTGAGCATAGTTGTATAGATTATCACCCCTTCTATTTTCAGGGTTATTTGACCGGAAACTCTCAAATCAGTGTCACCCCTTCTCTTTTCCGGATCGTTCACCGGTATAGGTTTCAAAACATTGATTTGAGAGTTTTACTTTTTGGTTATGTTTTTGTTTTCTAGAAAACAAAAGAATTATTTGGCTAATTATTTTCAAAAATAATTTTTAAGAAATTTTTCTGAAAAAACTCACATTTTAGAAACACTCAAAAGTCACTAAAAGTATTTTGAAAGTTTGCAAAACTATTTTTGCTCAAAATGAAAATGATAAATGTTTTTAAAATTTTCAATAATTTTATTTATGTAGACATGTAAGACAAATTAGAAAATAAAACATAAGAAATCAAACACAAACTATTCCAGCCCGGCTTGTTGACAAGCTTACATTTCAATATATTCACGGAGATAATTATAATTTACAAAAATTATAGGAGCGACTACTATGATTTAACAAAAAATAATGCAAAGTCAAGGAAGAAAAGCCCAACCGTTGGAAAAGTTATTGAGTGGTCCAGGAGGGTCAGTTGGCGCTCCAGCAAAGCATAAGCAACCCATTAATTGATGAATAGTCTAAGAAATAGATGGTAATATCTTGACACAATCCTACCAGCAAGGGGCTTAACAAATGAGAATGGATAGGAATTGCAAGTGGTGCAACAGTCGAGAAAATGTTGATTTCATTTTCTTGTAAAATAATATATTTTAACTAAATTAAACTGAATCGATCCGAGAATTATTTGTCCTAATTTTGCATTGCTCATGACTCCGACCCTGTCTCTACCTTAAAAATATAAAACACTGAAAAAAGATCATATATTGCAAACTACAAAATCTCAAGGGACTAAAAAATTATTTCTATCATGGTAAAGATTATAATTTTAATAATTAATATTTATAAATTTATCACTTATTTGTAATTATTTTTAAAATTTAAATTGAATTAAAATTTTCTCAAATCTTAATATAGTCTTGTGTACTATGTCATTAGACTTGACCATTTGCCGTAGTTTTGCATTCTTGTTCTTTGACAAGAAGTCCCAACTCTCTGCCACTGTATATACCCTTTTTTAAGTGTAAATTATACCATTGGTTTTTATGGTTTAAACAAAATGTTGTTTCAATTTCCATTATTTTAATTTAAATAATTTATATCTTACACTTTTAATTTCATTACGATATAGTCCTTTCATTATGCACTGTAAACATTCTAAATATAAAAGTATCAGGTGTAAAATTAGGACTATAGTGAAATTAAAAAAAAAAAAAAAAATGTAAGGCTATTAGTGTAATTTATTTCTGACACCGATGGTCCCTATAGTTTCTTTTGAATTCCACTTTCTGTCTTGTAGTTTTGCACATAATTTTTTTCGTTTAAAATTCTAATGGCAAGTGACAGGAATTACAATGCAACAAAATTAAAAATATGGGGTTCAAATTGTTCAAATTAAAATTACGATGATCAAAGTAAAATTTTGCTCAAACTAAAACTTTCATGTATTATTCCATTCGTCAAAAAACGATTTGTAGAAAATAAAGATATTTTTACCTCTTTTTTATTAAAATTTCTAGAATATGATTGTGAAGTGCATAAAAGGGGTGGTATTTATTAAAACAACAATGATTGGTAATCTGAATTTTCATGGCCCGAATGGCTCAAATATCTAAAAGTAACGTCGTTTTGGGGGTAAAACAATGTCGTTTTGATACATTCGAGCCATTCGGGCCACACAAATTCAGGTTACGAAGCATTTTTCTTATTAAAAATTTGCTGATACTGCTCGAGCAGTTAGCCTATATGTGAACACTGCCTTTAGTCACACCGCTCGAGTGATAAAGTGAGTGCTCGAGCAGTCTTCACGGTTCTGTTTAGTATAAAGTGCGTTGTTTGTTATTTTTAGAGTTTAACCCGTCCAGATTCTCAAAGAGTAGAAAAATGCAAAGTATTATATATTGGAGGGTGTTTATATTTGAGTTTTCTTGATGTATAGAAGGTGATCAATTGATCAACGAACTATGTATTGACAAACATCAAGCGTTGATTTTATTCTTTCATTCACAAAAAGATAGAGGTGTTCTCTGATAGATTTTGAAAAACTTGGGCCTGAAACTTTGGTGGATTCCGTAGTGGCTCATCGTCGTAGATTTAACATCGGCATTATAGATTCAATGTTGGGCAAAGCAATTCCAAGATGAAAACAGTGACGGAAGAGGCACATCGAGTTTGGTTCAATTCGAGAGTGGATTGCTTTCTCGTGTGTAATTCGTTTCTCTTCTTAGTAGATTGTTTTGTGGCTTTGGCCCGTAATTTTTTTCATAATTGGAGGTGCTCCAATTGTGATTTTTTTGACGCTCAAAACTCGGGGCAAGGTACAGAAGAATTTTGCTTAGAAGGAGAAGAAAAGATACTCATTTATGAATTTGTGCCCAACAAAAGCTTGGACTACTTACTGTTCGATTTGGTACATTTTTTTTTTTTTTTTGATCGGCAAAAGAACTTTATTGAATTAGAATCAAGGATAAAACCTTACATCAGACATCAATAAAAGACAAAACCTAGTAGGTACTATAAGCATGAAAGTGAAGGACAGTTATCCCAACTAGGTTGGCACAAAAGAACTCACCCAATCATATGCAGCACCTACAGAATAGGCTGAGGAGGGGTCAGCCAGACAGAAACAGAATAGTTCACCTACAGAATACCCCTTATAGCTTTGATCCTAAACACCAAGTCGGAAACAGAGTAGTTCACCCCTTTGACATGGTATTTAACCCACAAGGCTATATGCATTAAAATAGATTCACACAAACCTTCCCAAATAATGCCAAGACCAGCAAACTTGCACCCATTTCTAGCCTTCCATAAATTCCATATCACAGCAGCTGGAATTGCACCCCAAATACTGTTTTCCAACTTTTTGAATTTGAATCCATCCCACCACTCCAATAGATGGCTCACAGATTGAGGAACCACCCATATAATACCCCACCATGACAAAATCTCTGTCCAGATCTTCCAAGCATACCTGCAATGAAGGATCATATGGTTCACATCTTCATCACAAGAATTACAGAAAATGCATAACGGGTCTACAGTAGGAGCAAGAGCACCAATGTTATGAAGAAACACTGAAGTTTTTAGTCTGCCTTTCCAAGCTAGCCAACAGGTGAATTGCATCTTGGAGGGGGCGATGTTCGTCCAAATCGCTCGAGGCACAGAAAGCAATGTACCATGACTGAGATTGAACTGATCATAAACAGATTTCACAGTGAACAACCCGGAACCGTCAGCTTTCCAAACCAATCTGTCATCCTCTGAAACACTCAGAACAGGGCTACATTGAAGTAAGTGAATAAGCTGAGAGCATACATCCGTTTCCCAAGCAAACAGTTGCCTGTGGAAAGAGAAATTCCACACACCAAGAGTAGATTTTCTTCTAAAGAACTCAATCACCGTACCCTCATTCTCTAATGACAAAGAAAACAACCTCGGAAATAGCTCTTTCAAGCTACCTTCCCCAATCCACCTGTCAATCCAGAATCTACATCTACTCCCATTACCAAGATGAATGCTAACATTCGACTGGTATAAAACAAGAGCGCGCGGATTAGACAATGCTGCAGACAAAATGTCCTTCCAAACTCTTGAGACTTTGGGATGAGGATCAAGAGATGGGAACCAATCATCAGTAGCATAATTATATTTGCTGCATAAAATGTCCTTCCATAAAACCCTAGTAGCACTCCCAAATCTTCACCACCATTTGATAAGTAGGCATAAGTTCATAACACTCAACCTTCTGATACCCAGGCCTCCTGCGTCCCTCCTTCTACTCCACTTGACCATGTGAATTTTCCTCTTTAAATCAGAACCTCCCCACAAAAATTTAGCTTGAATACTTTCAAGTTCTTTAATCACAGAGACAGGCATCTTGAATAAGGATAGGTAATACACCGGCAAGCTTGACAACACAGATTTGATGAGTGTTAGTCTACCCCCGAATGATAAGTGTCTTCTCTTCCAAGTTGCAAGCCTCACCTTGAATTTGTTGACAATAGGGTTCCAGGTAGACTTTAATCTAGGACTTGCACCAAGAGGCATTCCTAAGAACATGAAAGGGAGAGTATGTTTGGAGCAATTAAGAGCATCAGCAAAATCATTAAGAAGATCCTCCTCCACCCCTACACCAATCACCCTGCTTTTGTAGTAGTTAATTTTAAGCCCAGAAATAACCTCAAAACACCTCAGTAATCGCTTGATGCATAATACTTCCACCCAATCAGCCTCACAAAAGAGAATAGTATCATCCGCAAATTGTAGATGGGATACATTAACCCTATTAGCTCCAATATCAGACCCCTTAGCAGGCCGCCCTCCTTAGCTCTCATGATTAGGATGTTGAGACCCTCCACGATCTCAGTACTGAACTCAGAAGTAGGGCTTCCATTCACTAAGACTGACACCCTTGCTGAAGAGACACAACTCTTCACCAATTCCTCCATTTCTGACCAAAACCAAAGCTTTCCATCAAGTTAAACAAGAAAGACCAATTGACACAATCATATGCCTTTTCAAAATCTAGTTTGAAGATCACCCCTTTCTTCTTTTTCACCTTCCACCAATCCAACACCTCGTTGGCCACTAACACTCCATCAAGGATATGCCTCCCTCCCATGAATACAGATTGAGTAGCACTGATAACGGATGGAAGTACCTTCTTTAGTCTGGAGGACAACACCTTGGCCAGGATTTTATAGATTGACCCAATTAAACTAATAGGTCTGTAGTCAGAAAGACTACTAGGGTTATCATTCTTAGGAATTAATGCTATAAAGGATGAGTTCAAACCAGAAACAAGTTTGCTATGCTCGAAAAACTCCTTGAAGAACTGCATCACTTCTACCTTCATAAACTTCCAACACTTTTTAATACCAAATAGATTAAAGCCATCTGGCCCTGGGGCTTTGTTTCCATCACAAGACTTCAGAGCACTCCATACCTCAGCAATGGAGAACTCTTTTTCTAAGTCTGCTGCAGCCTGAGAGTGAGAGATAGTTTGGAACCCACCTACTAGTTTTGGTCTCTTCTTCCAACTTTCAGAGAACACCCCCTTAAAGTGGTTCCACACAGCATTTTTTAAAGACACAGGGTCCTCAAAAGACACACCATTCACCACAACTGAATTTAATAAGTTAACATTGTGCCTACATTTGACCATAATGTGAAAGAACTTGGTGTTTCTATCCCCTCTCAAAGCCCAATCCTGTTCGATTTGGTACATTTGAACAACTCTAATTCTTTATAATATATATTTTTTATATTTTATTTTGTTTCTCCGTAAAACATGATTTCGATGAATTTTGTAGTTGAATTTATTGAGGAACTGACCTAGTAGGCTCGTATTGCAATGCATGCTAAGAAAAGAAGCCCATTTACACTCTAGATTATAGATTTGGATTGAAAATTGAAAATTGAAAAGAAAAAGGAAAATGAAGAAAAAAAATTAGCTTATATTTGATTCACATTTTTCATTTTTCATTTTTCCTTTTTAAATCCCCACCCAGATTCATGATCAAAATCTAACCTTAATGCATTCCTCTGCTATTGTTTCCATCGCAACTTGAATAACATTGACACATATCATACCCATGTCTAATTCCTCACTACTACCTTGAGCATATATTTTGATCAATGTATAGATCCACAACAAGAAAAGTTGAATTGGTCAAAACGTTACAAGATTATAGGAGGGATAGCTCGAGGGATGCTTTATCTTCATGAAGATTCCTGACTTAGAATTGTACATCGTGATCTCAAAGCTAGCAATATTCTATTAGATGAGAATATGAATGCAAAAATTTCAAATTTTGGAATGGCTAGGATCTTCGGTGTGGATAAAACTCAAGGAAATACAAGTCGAATCATTGGGACATAGTAAGTTTTGTGTCCCCCAATCCCATTAATTTATTTTCTATATTTTGGATTAGTTAATTCTTTATGCAGTCTCAAGTACAAGCATCATTCTTTTTCTTCAAATACTCCCCCTTGGACTGGAATAAAATGCAAATGGGTTAATTATACTTTTACATTGATCTCTATAGTTTTAATTTAAACAAATACAAATGGGTTAATTATTCTTTTGCATTGATCTCTATAGTTTTAATTTAAACAACTTGGTCCCTACACATTAATATTGTAGTTATATTACGTTTGTTGTGGTAGAATACATACGATATATACTTTTTTAAAGATGCACAATGTAGCAACTCCCATCTGTTTAGCCCCTTATGAAAGTAATCTTTGTTAGCACAATTTATTTATTTATTAAATCTTGATGCATTATGTCCTTAGCGGTTTAAGATATGTGATTTTATCCTCCAAAAATTTGTTTAAGTAAAGTTTCTTGTAATATTCTTATTATTATGCTAAACTAATGGTTAATGGTTTGCAGTGGTTACATGCCTCCAGAGTATGTAATGCATGGACAGTTCTCTGTAAAGTCCGATGTATTTAGTTTCGGTGTCTTAATTTTGGAGATCATAAGTGGCAAGAAGATTAGTAATTTTTACCAATCAAGCTATACTGAGGACCTGCTAAGCTATAGGGATAATATCATCACATGCACATGTTACATATAATGCATTATTGCAGGCTTGGAAACTATGGAGAGATGGAACACCTTTGAAATTGATGGATCCAAATTTGGAAGAATCTTACTCAAGAGATGAGGTCACTAGATGCATCCATATAGGCATGTTGTGTGTCCAAGAAAATATTAATGCCAGGCCTTCCATGGCAGCGGTAGTTTTGATGCTCAGTAGTTACTCATTTACTCTATCAGTTCCTCAAGAACCAGCATTTTTTGCCTGTAGCGTAATGGGGTCAAATACACTAGAAGGCCCAAAATTCAAATGAGGTCATTTTTCTTTGGAGATTTATTTATTTTAGTTTATTTTGTTCTTTTCTTTTTCATAGGCCTCATTATTGAGAAAGTTGTCACTGCACAAACTTTTATTATAGAATTGGATATAAATCTCTCACTTGATGTGGACCTATTAAGTATGAATCCCACATCATGTACGGAAATTATATATAATTCTGTGATCGAAAGAGAACAGTTTGGTATATTGAGGTTAATTGGGATATGCTAATATTGTCTCATTTTCCCTCGAACTTGGAACCTTGAACTTCTTTTCATGGCTGCAGCTCCAATTACAATTAAAGCAATAATGGAGGAAGAACATGGCTAATTAACAGAGAAAGAACACATGTCTCCTTTTTTGAAAATAAAATTAGAAAAATACAAATTTTTAATACAAAATTCCTCATTTAAATCATGTTAATGGTGTGTTTTAAATGAAAAATAATTTACAAACCAAATATTCATTCTTGAAACTCATCCAAAATAATGTAACGATTAAAATATTTTAAAATTATAAGTCACAATAATAGGAGTTTTAATTGGAGATAAAAAGATCACATAAAACCACATCATTTTATATATGAATTTTATAAAAAATTGATTTATATATCATTATATTTGAAAATTCAAGAATCAATCTCCTTGTTGGGTTTAGACTTTTTTTCTTTTTTTTTTTGGAAAAATTGAGCCTTTTGTTTTTAATCAATTTTTCAAAATTTTTTTTAAATATATAAGCAAAATCTAGAAATCCCCTAGATATTAATTTGTGATTATGTATCAATTTAATGCAGTAAATAACAATCCCAATCAAACAATCAAGACAAATCGACACAACGATTTTAACGTAGAAAAATCACAATCGGAGCGCCTCCAATTGTGATAAAAAACCACAGGCCAAAGCCACAAAACAATCCACTAAAAAGATAAAAGAAATTACACAAGTGTACTCTCAATTACTTAGTAAATCCATGCCCAAATTGAACCGACCCCTATATGTCTCTTCCACCACGGTCTTCACCTCAGAATTGTTTTGCCAAACGTTGAATCCACAATGCCGACGTCGAATTACGACGATGAGCCACTCTAGAATCCATGAAAGCTTCAGACTCGAATTCCCTAGAATCCACTGAAAAACAACTCTCTCTTTTGCATAGAATAAACAACACAATTCTTTGATGTAAATTTCTTAAACTATGAGTTAAACACTCAATCAAACATCAAAGAAAACTAGCAAAATAGCCCTAGATATAAACCCTAATATCCAAGAAGAAGATCTAGAAGCTTAACCCTAAAATGTAACTGAAACACATATTTATAGCATTCTATTCAGTGATCTCCGCTCAAGCGCCAGAATGGCCGCTCGAACGGACCGACGCTCGAGCGTAGGAATTTCCGCTTGAATGAAAAAATGCAACTCCCAGTATTTTTGCAGGCGATCAAACTTCTGGAAACAAGGATTCTCCGCTCGAGTGCCCAAACCGTCGCTCGAGCGGACAAGCAACTTCGAATGCATTTTTGCATTTTGCTTCGGGGGCACTGCACCTCAACCCCGCCGTGGCGCTGCCCCGGACCTGCCAAGGGGCGCTGCCCCCTAGACCTCCGCAAGCTGACCGGGTAGCTCAATCCCCATCATAATCAGCGAAGTGGCAAACATGAAAGAACAAACATCACAAACTTCTCTGCAAGGTACAATTCGGATTGGATTCGCATCTAAAAACTTATAGCCTCACTGAAATAAAAGAGCGAATAAAAGTACAACTGAAAGGAGTTTTGTCAAACGAGATTACCAAGAATAAAAATCTAACAATATATATATATATATATATTACTTTTTATATGCACATAACATGAATGCACCTAAAAAGAAAATATTTTATAAAAAAAATTCAATATATAAAAATAATATGAAAATATACTGAATTTTTATATTTTTTGTATACTTGTGTATTTATTGATATAAATATTTTACTTTTTAGGTGTATAACCAAAGAATTTTCTTTGCTAACTAAAATAATAAGTTAACCAAACATTATTTAAAGCATAACCAAATACTTTTTCGGATGTAACCAAAATAATAACCACAATAACCAGTATCACAATAACTCATAACCAAATCATAATTAAGACTAATCACCAAACACCACTTCAAATATAATCAAAGACCTCTCAGTTATAACCAAAATAAAGAACACAAACGATCATAATTAAGGCTTCGTTTGGGAATAAATTATTTTAGTAATTTTTTGATTTTTTACGAAAATATGTACAGATGTGACAACTTATAGTGACTTTTTGACTTTTGACTAAAATAATACTCCCCAAATGAGACCTACGTCATAACTAAAATCATAATGAGTTATAAACAAGTAATGACCAACACCATAATGGATCATTATCAAATACCAAACACCAAAGAGGGTGTGTATTATAGAATTACCCTATTTAAAAACATACATGCTATTTATTTTTATTGAAAACCAAAAAATGTTTCATATCATGAACTTGCCTCTCGATTTATATACCAAAAATGATATGGATGGTGTGGATTATAATTGGTGAGATATAAATTACATTTAAAATGATTGTGATCCATAAATATATTTTTTTGAATAATTTTTCGAATATTTTTTCTAGGTATTTATGTTGACAAGCAGCTAAGTTCCTTCTAAAAATGGGGAAATTGCAAATCAGTAGTAAAGTGAAAAAAAATAATTACACTAGATGGAAATGGAATGCAACTCTGACGTAAATATCTAGAAAAAATTTTAAATAAAATTTTAAATTTTAATAATTACATTTCACCTTTTTTAAAAAAAAAAAAAAAAAAAAAATTCTATCCAAACATAAGGGTAAAAGAAACTTTCATGAACAATAATTTTATGGTCCAAGTATCAAGTTGAGTATCTCCATCTCACTTTGCGTATCAACTCAGTGAAGCCAAAAATTCAAGAGAAAATTGCACTTTATTCTCTTTATGTTTAATCACTTTTTTTTTTTTTTATTTTAACTCTTTAAAGTTTGTTTTTCTCACTTTGACGCTTCACATTTCAAGCATTTCTCAGTTTACTATTAAAACTAACTTCTATTAAAAATTAGATAGAAAATGACACATTGATAATCACGTGGTATAAAAATATTTTATTATATGTAATTCACAACTCTAATACATACTCATATTTCAATATAATAATATATATTTTTATCTTATATGACAGTTATCATGACATTTCTGTCTAATTTTGAATAAAAGTTAATTTTAGGAATAAATTGGGAAAAGCATAAAATATGAAGGTCAAAGTGAGAAAAATCAAATTTTGAGAGTTAAAGTGAATAAGTGACCAAATATAAAAAGGGTTAAGTGTTATTTATCCAAAATTCAATACCTTAAGCAAAGCATGCATCGCTCTACTAAACTATTGTATTTTTTGTAGCAAATCTTTATTTGGTCTTGAACTACTGAATTTTTCTCAAACCATTTACTTAAAAGTAACTTCTTTTTTATGAAAGAACTCGATTCCAGTTATTGATTGGGCTACATTAACAAAAATCCAATAATTTTATACTTTAGAAGTGCTTGGTGTAATTTACTCATTATTCTTGTTATCTTTGAGCACTGTAAATCAAATGGCCATGAGACGAATGGTGATTAAATGAACACCATTTTCTATGCGAAGGAAATGAAGCAAAGTGGTACAATTTGAATGTGTATATTCAAGTGCAGGTTGTCGCGAAATAATAAAGTACCAGTGAGTCCAAAGCCAAATTCACAGGGATTGGTATATTCGAATAAAGAACCAAGTGATTGAGAATAATATAAAATTAAATTAAATTAAATGAAAAGGATTTGAATAATTTGAAATTGATTAAAAATAATTTGCAGTAATAATAATATGAAATACTAAAGCATTAAGGATTCACCACCAATGTCTTATTTGTAATATATTTTCGATTCAATTTGTATAACTCAACTGAAAATCACACAAATGGAGTTTCCAATAGGAAGATAAAATAGTTATTTTGAATAAATAAAAAATATCTCAAAAAGATTGATTATTTTGAGTGGTTGATTACACAATAAAAATCTAATTATTTGATTCACAGGGAATTCTAAGCTTTTACTGTGCCCAGAGTCTACGATAGAAAAACAATTATACATAACAAAAACTTTATCCAAAAATATATAAACCAACCAATCGCAATAATCAAACAACAAAAACTATAATTGAAACATAAAATACTTGCAAACAATTCATTCTCCTAACAATTCATTCTCCTAGCCTCAGCGAAAAAAACTAGAACTTAATAAATAAAAAAAATTTTAAAAAAAAAGAAAAAAAGAAAAGAAGAAGACAATTCTGTATTAAAAAACGGCTGAATGAAAGATGCCCCTCACAATAGGTGGGACACATTCCAGCACAGAAATTTATATTTATTTACCGGTTTTTGTTGGCTATGGTAATCAAAGCACTCTTGCATGAAACACAGGCAATGTTGACAATATTATTTGACTTCATTCACGGAATCACGGATTATTAATGGTCTTGTGGCTTGTGAGGTTTCATAATACAAATGACACCGAACAAACACCTCCAATAGGTCAAAGACTACAAAGACTCCAGAGCAAGATGGAAAGGATTATTTATCCCCTAAATAAGTTTACAAACATACAGAGACTCAAAGTGGAAAGAATATTCACTACAACAAAATTAAATTTTTACAGCATGAAATGCATTTCACGACATGCAAGCAAATGTTATGACATGCCGCGAAAAGTTAATCGTCATTTACAGCATGCAATAAAGTTGTAAAAAGTAATAAATCAAACATTAATAACATACTTTTTATGTCGTATATAATTTTTTATGACATTTTTTTTAAGCCATAAATCATTATAATTTTCACGGCATAATTTTGCATGCCGTAAAAAGTCATTTTTAATATATATACATTCATTATGTTGTTTCTATATCTCTTACTGTATCTTATCTGTTCCATACAATTCTTTACATCATTACAAAATCATTTCTTACTCTATACAATTCCAAACATTATTATAAATTAATTTTTAATAAGTATGAAATAATGTCTCATACATACACGCATACTATAGCAAAAAGATTCCAAAATATGACTTTAAACATCCAAAAAAACCTATATTGATGAGAAAGTAATGCCTTTCATAATTCCAGAAATAATTGCACTTTCTCCATAAGTTCACGTCATAATTCAATCCTTTGTACAAAAATTGCAAAATGCCACCATAAAAATATACATTTCAGATTAATGCAAAATCTGCGACTAAATGCACAGCATATGCTTCCTAATTTTCTAATACTAACAAGCCTAAGCAACAAAAGCTACATTTAAAGATATCACTATCATATAATTTTCCTAATCAAAAAAAGCTACATTCAGAATCAATCTTTGGTGTGTGTGTAATGTGTTGGGTTAGTAAACCAACAGGTTTTAAAGGACCTATTAGAAGCCAAACCTTTTTCTTCACCTCCTCCTCTCTGTGCTTCTGAAAAGGCGCCTTCTTCTGCATAAGAGAGAATGAAGTCATCTTTCATCAAATGCTGGGAAAGCAAATCACAGATCCACTTCAATTCAATAGTCATATTCATAAATCTCCAAAAATAGGCATCAAAATTCAAAACCCATATGTTAAATAAAGAAATTAGTGTCATTAACATGATTGATTGAAATCTAGAATTAGAGAGTGCACTTTCTTTTCATGGATTGAGGATGTGCATTCAGAATAAATACACAATTATCAAGGATGTTGAATTATGTAATTAGTTTTACATTTAGCTGTTCTAGGAATTCTTGGTACTACCCTTGTTCCTATTGAAGTCTTGGAGTGAGCAATCAATTAGCAAGCTACCAACCGAGAGACAAAAAGTTGAAATTCTATGTTAACACAAATGGCCCAACACAATGTGAAATCACAATCTTAAGGTTGATGTAACTGTGCTAACTTAAATGGATAATGGAATACATGAACAATGTGAAGCCTCAGTCATAGGGTTGGGCAATTCTTTTGACAAACTGAGAGAAATTAAAAGTGTTATTGAAGAAAATAATTGAAACCTTCTCAGAAAAATCTAAAGTAATTTACCAATTGCAAAAAAATATCATTCATTCCACAAAACATTATACTGGGCCATAGAAATTTATTGAAATTATTAAGTCAAATAGAAATTTAACATTTCTATAAACTAAACATAGCTTAAACCCTAATTCACTGAAATTATTAAGTCAAATAGAATAGAGAATCTGAGGCAACATTTATTATCAATCTGATATGCAATTAATATACAAACACATACTCCATCAAACAAGTTATATATAGAAGTGGATACATGATGAAAGCACTAGCATCTAAATTATAAATAAATAAAAATAAAAATAAAAAAAAGTTCAAAAATTGTTGATTTATTCTACATGATTGCAATTGAGATTCATTGTAATCACAAATAAAATACGGGGGATTTTTTTTCCAATCTTTGAAGGTTGCTCCCCTTTGGTCCATCTATGGAGATGAGTAAAAAAACTTACAGCTTCAATCCAGTGTTGGAAAGCCAATTTCTGTGCTTTGGAGTCCTTGGACAAACCCTTGCCAACCTGCCCAACCCAATTAACATGATAATCTTTCGTTGAACACATAATAATATAATACTACTTAATTATTAGATTAATTGGTATTTTAAGCAAATTATTACAGATTCATGAAAAATTAAAAGAGTTTGGTTATTAATGATGTAAAAGTTTACCACAGATGATTTTGTAATTATTTTTAGAAATTACACTGAATTGGGGAAAATTTAGAAGAAGAAGAAGCAAATGACCTTGGAAGCATTCAACCTGACTGACTCCAGCGAGAAGTTGCGGTCTCTAGTTTGGAGAAATTGAAGAATGAAATCATACTATGATTCAATCGAGCATAATCGATCCCTTGCACCCTTCAAAAGCATATATAAACAAACATCTCTATTGTAATTGATTCGAGCTTATACATATATACATACATACATACATACATATATATATTGTAGTATAAATAAGCAAAACAGAGCCATTTAAGCCTTGAAGACGTACCAGAGTTCTTCCACAACTACAGCAGAGTCTGCTAGCATGCTACTTTTTCCTCCTAAATAGATCAAATCAAAATCAAAGTTACAACAAAACCACAAGATTAAAACAAAAATCTCAACAAATCAATGCATATAGAGAAAGAGAGAAAAACTGACCTTTCCTTTCATGAATTGGATCAATTTCTGTCTAATTCCTCACCAGCGTCGCTTTCCTCCTCTTCGGCGTCCCTTTCCTCGAACTACTCGTCGCCGGCTTCATTTTGCTAATCGGAAGCGAAAACGATTGTATGAAGATCTATCAGGGTATTTGAAGGTCTGGTTCGTTTTCTAGGGTTTTGAAGGAGTGAAGAAGAGAGGGGTTGGGTTTTATTGGTGAGTCCATAATCCGATTTGAATACAGTGACTAAAACATATCACTGAACCCACCTAGGGTTTCTCTCTCTCTCTCTCGCTCAAGTAGAGGAGGCGATAACGAAGAATCCCCAATAAGATTCAAGGTGGCCACGACACGAATAGGGATTGCAAAATTTTCAACTTGACTCTATTTGATCTAACCCGGTTTAATAGGAAAATAAAATAAAATAAAAAAGTTCAAAAGAATTAATACCCCCTCTATACCTTCTTTTTTTTTATTTAACAAAATTAATTAAAAAATAAAATTATTAACTGCTCTCATATAATAATAAAATTACTTGAATTATTATTTGAAATAAATTTCTAATATCACTAAAAACTGTTAATTGACTTTATAATTTATTAATAAAATGGATCATTTATTATAAAATTTTAAACTTCAGAGGTGGGATGTAATTTCCAGAACCATAAGGACAATTCGTACTTTAATTTAATTTTTTTGTCTAAATTTTTGTTAATTTTGTCTGTGTATATCTTAAAAATTTGACAAGTGTTCCAAAATAATTAATTTTAATCTTTAATTTGGACATAATGACCAAATTGAAACAAAACTCAAATTATAGGGATCAAATTGTTCACTTCAAAACTATAGGAATTAAATTAAAATTTAGATCAAATTATAGAGGTGAAAAGTGTAATTAACCCAAATAAATATAAGCGTATATAAAAAGTCTCTCATGATTTCAAGTGATGCAATTTTTATTCAATTGAAGGGTTGGATTACAAATTCAATAATATAAGTTTTTTTAGTAGAAGTTTTCACGGCATACTAATGTATGCCGTGTAAAGTTATAATATTTTACGAGATAAAATGTATGTCGTCTTAAGTGCAAATATTTGTATGTCGTGAAAATATGTATTTTTTTACGACATTCTTTTGTATGCCATAAAAAAATTGGATTAAAATTTTTTATAGTAGAAGTTTTCATAGCATGCTAATGCATGCCGTGTAAAGTTATAATAGTTTACGACATGAAATATATGTCGTTTTAAATACAAATATTTTACGACATTTTTGTAAACCGTGAAAATATACATTTTTTATGGCATATTTTTGCATACCATAAATATATGAATTAATGACTTACATGGTGTGTATGTTGTTATTGAAAAAATATTAACGGTTTACAAAAAACAAAAATGTCTTAGAATGTACGAACCACGACATGCATTCGATGCATGTCGTAAACATGAAGCCGTAAATAGTTAGTTTTGTTGTAGTGATTGATCTCACATCTTACATGAATATCTAATAATATTCTAAGCCTCCATAGAAAAATAACATTTTCTGATAATATTCTAATAATACCATAGTTCCTTCACTTACCTCGAGTTTTAAGATACTTTGCAGTGTGTAAAGACAAACTCTCTCTGCAATTCAGGATAGAAGCTGCAACGTCCTATGGGAAAGAGCAATCACCAAGTCCAACTCCTAATATTTGCATGATCATAACAAAGCATGAATTCCAAACCACACTTGGCCCTGACTTACTCATATAGCCATCTTTATCCATCAGGATGTTGAATAGGTCTGGAAATACACATTTGAGACAGCATCCCTGCACCAAGGATCATTCCAAAAATAAATCTACCGTCTCCCTTTGTGTACCCAATATGCTTTCAAAATTTCTCCAACCATAATTCCACTATCAATATCAACCAGCCACATGAGAATGTCTCACCTAATCAGAGTCTGATCTACCCTTCTCATGTTTGCCTATCACATCTTAAATGAATATCTAAACAAAAAATAACAAATAAGCAAATCGATTGTAGAAGATCAATGTTAAACAATATAGAAAATGGACCATTTTTTGACACAAACACTACACTACAATCAACTAAGCTAACAACAACTAATTTGGCAACAAACTGGACTAAATAATGACAGAACCATGTGGAGTAGGTTGTCCAAACCTGGAACCTTACATATTCCCAAGGTTGAAGGGGAATAGAATGGATCAAACAAGTAAATAACAAAGAACTTTCAAGCAACTCTTGATCTACCATGTATCCTCCTGATTAGATATTCCTCCAAACCAGCAGCTGCTTCCACTATTCTTGTGTCAGGCGTTATTTCTACCTTCAAAACTCTTCGAAAAGATTTCCCATTGTAACAGTTTCATCCACCTCACAAATTCTAGGTACAATTTCCAACCAAGTATCCACATGCGGGGCTTCCCCATGGCTCAACATTTCCTCCAACATTGCACAAGCTTCATTGACCTTACCAACATTACAGAAACCAATGATCAATGCATGAAAGATTGAAAAATGTGGAGAAAGCCCCTTCAATATCATTTCTTTCATATAATTCTTGGCCTCGTCGTACATGCCCTGATTGCATAAACCAGCAACCAAAGTTCGATAAGACACCAAATTCGGTAAGCACCCATTTGATTGCATATCCTCTAGAACCTTACAAGCATCGAAAGCACGACCTTCCCTGCAGAATCCCAAGATGACAGTATTGTAATGAACAATGTCAGGATTGCATCCTTTAACCTTCATCTTGCAAAGGAGCTTGTAAGCCTCCTTAAGCTTTTTCTTCCTACACAAACAATTCAACAATGTGGTATAGCTCAAAGTATCTGGCACGAAACCTTTGTTCAACATATCTTCCAACAAGTCAACAGCTTTGTTCACCTGACTCTTCCTACACAATCCCTGCATTAAAATTCGATAGGACTCAACATCAAGAGCAACATCTCTTTTAAACATCTGATTGAACAGGGAATATGCAATGCTGAGACGACCATGAAAACAGAAGGCACGCATCAGAATGTTGTACGAGTTAGTGTTGGGTGATATTCCAAAGCGGTGAGCAGATTTGAAAAGGTCAAAAGCAGGGCGGAGATAGGTGGGATGAGCGACAAGGACCTGGAGGACAAGGCTTAGGTGCTTGGGCAGGGGTTTGGTATTGAATTGGAGGATGGTGTAAAAGGTGTTGAGGACTTTGTCGGGAAGTTGGGCATCGGCATAGAATTGGATGATGTGAGAGAAGAGGGAAGGAGCAACAGGGCAGCCGTGGGCTTTGAGACGAGAGAGGAGGTTGTGCATGAGAGAGAAGTGACGAGATCGGCCGAGTTTGAGAATGAGAGTGTGGAAGGAAGAGTAAGAGTGGTGGAAGTTGGGTTGGCGAGAGGCCAAGTTGAAAATTTCTATGGCGAGGAGTGGGTCTGGTTGGGAAGCTATGAGCTTTTGGATTTGAGCAGGGGACCCAATTGGGATTGCAGGAGGAGGAGGAGGAGAAGGAACTACATGTTTTTGCATCTGTTTGAGTTGTTTTTGTTTCTGCCGTTGATTATGGTCTTCTTGTTGTGGTGGTGGTTGTTGTTGTTGTTGGGGTGTTGAAGAGAAGAAAGAAAATTTTGGGAGTTTTAGCAGGAGAATAATGGAGCAGTGAATAACAGTGGTATCAACTTTGTAGGAACGAAGATGAGGAAGAAGCAGTTGGTGCATTCTAATAGATCAATTAATGGTCAATTTCACAGTAAACAGAAATATTATTTGTTTGTGAATGAGAGGAGAGGAGGGTTTTTCAGATGTTTTCTTCCTTCTTAATATCATCAGGACAGCATGCATCTTTGTGCCAAGTTCTCTGCCCTTCTCCAGCAGCTGCGGTATAACTATCACGATCGAAGCCAATGCAATTGCTGACTGTATTGCCAAATTAGCAGCTATCTCTCCTTTTTTGTTATTGGTACTGCATATGTAATGGAAGATCCTCAATGTAATGACATTTTCTTAATTTGAAATAAGAATAAGTTCATAATACTATTTTATATAGCTATTAGAGCATCTCCAATGGAGCTGTCAAAGCCATAATTTGGCAAGAGTGAAAAAAAAGGGTCTCCAATGGCCTGCTATTCCTCTTGCTAAACATAAACATGGCACATCATCAAAAATAACTGATTTTGGCTCCAAAGCTCAATTCATCCTCTCCCAAGAAAATATCCCAAAATGTTTGAAGTTTTTTTTTTTTAAACGAAATTCACTAATAATTTTTTTGTCAAACATAATTCATTTATTTATTATAGCATATGTTCCTTCAATTTTTTTTTCTCAAATTAAATTTCACCAATTTCTGCATTTCCCAAACACAAATTTCAGAATGATCAGTCAAGAATTTGTTTCACAAATTTCACAAATATTTGAAACAATTAGTCAATAACAAATTTCAAAATGATCAATCAACCAAAATGTCACAAATTTATATAAATTTCTGAAGCAATCTAGTTCGAATTTAGAAGATAAATACCTGGATTCCAATATGACTGATGAACTTGTTCTTCATCTCAACCAATTTCTAGGTTTTGCACCGAGTTTCAATATTGGAAAATCTCATAAAAAAATTTTGGGCCTGTTGTATTTTTTTCACCTAATTTGGTCTGAAACAGACACAGATCAGAGAGAGGGGAAATGGGATTAACACTACAACAAAATTGAATTTTTACGGCTTGCGATGCATGCCGCAAAAACTCTTTCACGTTATGCACATAAATACCATTATATGACATGCTGTGAAAAGTTGAGCGTCATTTACGGCATGCAAGTAAAGTTATAAAAAGTAACAAATTAAACATTAATGACATATTTTGTATGTCGTATATAATTTTTTACGACATTTTTATCACGCCATAAATCATCATACTTTCCATGGCATAATTTTGCATGCCGTAGAAGGTTATTTTTAATATATTTATGATATACTTTGTATGCCGTATATAATATTTTACAGTATTTTCTTGCATGTTATAAATCATCACTTTTCATGACATAATTTTGTATGCCGTAAAAGGTCATTTTTAATATATTTATGACATACTTTGTATGTCGTATATCTATGAAGCACGAGTACTCCAAAAATGATGCCGTACGAGTACCGGGTACAGCTGCACGCGTACCGGGTATGGCCAAAGAGGGTCTGGTACGTTTGGTACATAAGGGTACGCCGTGGGTACGGAAGGGTACGCCGAGGCAAAAAATAAAATTGTAAAAAGATTCAGGAGTATCAGAGCAATTTATTTATGTTCTTTATTAAAAAAAACAAAAAATAGAGAGTTATTTTGTAATATTAAAAATATATACAAACCTAGGTTTATTGGAGAGCATCATAATCTTCAATCTCAGTTTTTCATTCGAAATCCTCGTCCCTGCCAGTGAGTTCCTTGAGAGCGAGACGAAGAGAGTCGACTAAGGGCTTGGGGGTTTCGGAGGGTTTGGAGTGAAAGATTTCGAGGGTGAGGAGGGAGTCGTGGAAAGGAAGGGAGAGGGGGAGGACGAAGTGCTCGTTCCAAAATGGTCCAGTGCTGGTGGGTTGGGTTGATTTGCAGAAAGAAAGAGAGAGAGAGAGAGAGAGAGAGAATGGTCAGGTGCTGGAATTGTCTTTATTGAACTGGTATGGGAATTGGTAAAGGTGTCTTGCTTTTATTTACACCCCCTCTCTCTCTCTATATATAGTATAATATAAATTATACACCAACTTAACCTTTTGAAGGGAAAAAAAATTATAAAAAAATAATAATAATTTAGAATTTCATTTTAATGATAAATCAAACTTTTAATTTTTAATTATTTTAATTTTAATTTTTAATTTTTAAAATGATATTAATTATGACCATTTGACAATTATATTTAGTTTTGTAATTCTCTTTTTAGTTTTGATATTAAATTTTAATTTGTAGGTTGGATCCTTTAACCATAATTATAAAAATAAAAATAAAAATTATCGGCGCACCGCAGCCGTACCCGTATCATACTTTTTTTGAGTTTTGGCGTATCGGCGTACCCGCACTCGTACCGGTACCGTACTAGTACCCGCACCCGTGCTTCATAGCCGTATATAATCTTTTACAGCATTTTCTTCCATGTCATAAACCATTATACTTTTTGTACGGGGAGCAAATATTCCGGCAAGCCCGTACTCCTTTCTTCCAAGCTCCGTTTCTGTCCGATCACCTAAAAGCACAACGGCGGTGAGCTGCCCGGCGGTGTGTGGCCGGAAAACCCCTCCGACGATCAAGTTAGCACACACCTTGGGATAGAGGGAGAGAGAGGAGAGTGTTTGAGTGTAAGAGTTTCTTACAAAGTGTTCGTCTGTCCGCGTATGGGGGGCGCAGACATGCTTATATACCCTCTGCGCCCCAAATCCACTCCCAGTGATCTCTCAACACGTGGCACTGCTATCCCATCTGTCAGCACAAATCTTGCTGAACATCACCTAACCCAACTGCCTGCCCACTCTTATGGGAGCTCGGCAGCCGGGTTGCGCCATCTCGGCTGTCAACGGCCATATTGCGCTTCAAGCCTAAGTATTCCCATAGCTAAGACCAATGAGGACCGGGCTCGGCTGCATCCCGGCATAGCCAAGCTCGGTCAAGCTCATGCTTGTCCGCCGTCGACCTTCCTGCCAAGCAAACACAAGTAGCCCGGTCTAACCTTAGTCGCCGCCAGACATCTCACTTGACCGGCTTTGATACCATGATGCCGCGTAGCTCGATCAGACCTCGGCCTGCCTTACCCGAGCAAATTTCTGCAAGGACAGGGCCGAACTACCTCGGCCCAACCTCGTTGGGCCCAAATCTGTCCGGCCCAATTCCAGATCATAAATCTCCCTCTCACTTTTCATAACATAATTTTATATGCCGTAGAAGGTTATTTTCAATATATAATATATATACAGGAATATGACATTGCCTAACAGTATGCAGACAGTAGCTTATAAAATATAACATGTGAACAAACCAAGCAAAAGCAGCAACTATGAAGTAAATGAGTCCACTTCCAAACCCAAGTGAAAAATAAGGTCAATTTGTTGGAAAAGGAAACAAACAAACAAACAAACAAACAAATTTGAAATTTTATTTTAAGAATATAAAATTAATTTATAGAACAGTCGTATTGTAACACGTATTAACAAAAATTAAACAAAATAAAAAAAAATGAGAAAAAAGAATTGCAACTTTCAACCTAAATGAAATGACAACGTTTTTCAATACCATCTTTTGCCGAATTGCCAAGTTTGAGTGCTGTTTTTAGTTAATAATGATGTTGACTTCCAAGGATGCATTGAGGTGGGCTGGGGCATATCTATCTAATAAAATCACTATGCATATCATTTATAGCACCAGTGATTTGTTGAACTCTACTCCTTTAAAATCATTATGCGAGTTAATTAGCTATCCAAAAAAAAATGTAAAAAAAATTCAATGTGAAAGAAAAACAATGCATCCTTTCCTTCAGGTATGCATAAGGACATCTAACCATTTCAATTGAGACAAACCAAAATATAGAGAATTTAAAACCAATTGAGTGGAGACAAAAGGTTTGATCATAGATTTTGATACAAATTCAACAATGGTCATAATATAAGCAGAAACATTAAACTGCTAGGTTTCACTTTCAAAACTTCAACATTTGGGCACTTCAAAGTTCAAACCCGATTAACATTTCCCAATGATTCAAAAAGTCGAAAACATTTTTTCCAAAACAAAATAAATACATGAGGTTACAAGAATTTCCTAAGATTTCAAGTGATGGTTTAGTCAACTTTCCAATTTGAATTACATCCATCCAGCCCAAAGACAAGACTGCATAAACCATGGTGGAGGGGGGAATACAAATAAGACAGCCTCACTTTTATGCATAAGATATTTCATCTCAATTTGAAGCCATTTTGAAAATAAGATGTTCATTACATCTTCAACAGTATCCAGCTCCGCGAAGGAGCTCAAAAAGAGTTAACAATTAATCCAGTTCCCAGAACCTAGATTATAATAAGAGTCTGACAACTATATCAAATGGGGAAAATGTGCACACGTGTGCGTGAGAGAGCACCACCAGCCAAGAGTCTGAGAGAAACTTTACATAAAAAGAGAAGCCACCATCCAATAAATTAGGATTTGACAGCTGAAACATTTTATAACTAGCATATTCATCTTTATAATTGAACAGAATCATCAACAGATCAGATCAACTAAATCCATGTCTAATCTGTTAACAATAGACCTATTAGATTCTGATAGTAATTGAATAATCACATTAAAACCACAAATTATTGGATCAGATTCGGCTTAGAATACAGTCCATTGATGGGCTTAGTCGCAGATTTATATTCCTTTCCATTTTAAGACAAATTTTATATGCTACTGAGGCCAACATCATAGCCACCCTCAAGATTTGGCAAATGGACTCTGCATATATTCATTCCTATCCTACTGAATTCAAAATGTAAAAATAAATAAAATAACACTTCTAGTTCTCAATCATGTCTCTTTATTGCTCTCTACTTCAGATTGTCTACTGTCATTTTATCATCATCTTCTGCAGAAAAAAAATGTAGAGTAGACCATGACCATATTCTTCAGTCATCTCATCTTCATCTATCAATTGAAGTAGAAGTTGAGGACCCTTTAAAAAACAGTTTTACATAATTATTTAAAAATCATTTATAGGTATATTACAGAGTAGTGAATTCTTACTTGTATACAATACTCCGATTAATCAAAGACAAAACAATCTAAATATCAAATTCTCATCACATCTATCACAACGGTAAAATTCAGATCATCAGATCGACAACACAAGCGTAATCATAATGTCAATCTTCGGCAAGGAATATCAAATTCAACATCAATTCCTTCCACTAAACCACAGCAAAATCATAGGAATCTCGAAATGCAAGCGAAAATCAGCATGTAAGAAATACAAAACAGGAGCTAGAGAGAGAGAAGGTACCGTGAAAACGCTCTTCGAAGTAGACTTTGACTGAAGCGATCGCGAAGAGGACCTTCTTGTCCAATCCCAAAACGAGCAATCACAGAAGTGAAAACACATTGAACAAGGGCATGAAAACCCTAGAAATCAAAATCAAAGAGAGATGAGAGAGGAGAATCGGAACACATAAATTCAAGGCTTAGAACCGAATTAATCGAATAGAAACAGTATATACCACATTAATCGAATCCGTGGAGGGGCTTAGAATCAGAATTGAACTCCAAGCTCGGGATCGAACTCCAAGCTCGGAGTGGCAGTGGCTGGTGTAGTGATCGGTGGGTCTCCAAGAAAATGGTAATAGGGAAATGGGTTTGATGATGGTGAGATGAGATCTAAAGAAAGAGAGAGGGGGTGAATGGGTTTGATGAAGATGGAGATATGGATGAACATGGAGAAAGAGAGAGAGAGAGAGAGAGAGAGGTTGATAAAGCAGCCTACTTCTTTGATGAGAAAGATGCCGATGGATTGTCGAGAGAGAGAGAGAGATAGAGATGCTCAGCCTACTTCTTTGATGAAAAACGAAGGTGAGAAAGAGAGAATGAATGGCGTGTTGTGTTGATAAAGCAGCTGAATGAAGATGATCCCATAATGCAGAAAACATCAACGGTGTGGATGGTGTCTTGGAATGCAAAAATGTTTTTTTTTTTTTTTTTTTTTTTTTTTTTTTTTTTTTTTTTGTAACGGTTTATTTTTTGATGTGTTGAATTATATTTAAATTTTTTAAAAATTTTTTAGTTTTTTTCATTTTTTATATTTGTTTAAACGGTATAATGTAAATTTATAATTTTTTTTACAAACAACTAAAAAATGTTACAAAAAGCAAAAAATAAACAAAAAGAATTAAAAAACTTATATCTAAACAACACTTACAAATTTGATGAGAAAGTTGATTGAGATTTGTCAAAATAATACGTGTATGTGGGAGCCGAATAAATAGAAGAGTTGAAAGGGACATATCCCAGAAGTCAGAGACTGTTCGGCTCCGTACTAATCAACTAAGACGCCGAATACATTGAGATCGCCGAATAGACGGGGAGATGTATGTTGGAATAAACAAAAGGATAATAAGTAAAAAGTGGGCTCTGGACCCGAGGTCCAAAGAATGAGTATAAATACAAGAGCTTCAGATTTAGAAAGGAATGTAAGAAACACTTCACTAAACTTAGTAAACAAGCTTTCTTGAGTATAAGAACTGACTTGCCCGTCGGAGTGCTAATCCTGGCACCCCCGACCGGAGTATTTGTCTTTGCAGGTGACTAGCTGAGTATCAAGAGCGTCTTCCAGGATCTGAAGAGTATTTCCAAAACCACTTCCCCACAGTGTACTATTACAACACCATTGTTATAATTTAACAAATTATTACTATTCATTATAAAATTATAGCAATAACAATGATATTATACTAATTAGAGATGCTCGTAGATATGTAATGGACAGGACTGGCTCTGACTTTTATAGGGACCTTTCTTCATATATATCCCAAAATATATTATATATATATATATATATATTCATTTGTAACTTTACTAGGTTCTTCAATTATAAAATCTTCATTAACTAAAAATAATCTCTCTACTTGTTTCTTGTTACTAAAAAAACTTATCAATTGCACCCGACTAAGAGTGAATAATTTTTTTTACTTTTTGCTCCTTTGTTTTTTTCTTTTTCTTTTTTCACATCCGGAACTATATCTCCGAGAAAGCATGACTATATAATAAAAAAAATTCACACAAATTCACAATCCACTAAATATGGATATCTGCATATAATAATACTAGCATATCACCCGTGTTATGTACGGATAGTGTTTATAATTATTTATATATGCGAATTGCGATTTTTAAACGTCTTTTTTTCTTTTCTTTTTTTCAAATGCCTTCTTTTTTTCTTTTTTTATATTATATTAAAGTTTAATATTTTACTAATAATCATATGTGTTAGACTTTTCAAAGAATTAAATGTCTTTTTTTATTATTATATTATATTAAAGTTTAATATTTTGATAATAATCATATGTGTTAAATTTTTCAAGAATTTTTTTTTATGCTTGTTCTTAATGCATTAAAGTATTATTATGAAGGATAATAATCATATGTGTTTGGACTTTTCAAAGAATTCATATGTGTTGGATTTCAAAGAATTTTTTTTTATACTTGTTCTTAATGCATTAAAGTGTTATTATGTGGGTAAAACTTGGGGGTTGGGAGAAGTTAATAAATGCTAAGGTTTTTTTTTTTAAAATCAAAAAATTAAGAAATTTAGATTGGGAGATTGAAGCTCCCATAAAGCTTGGAGTTACAAATCTCTTTTTACTTAATATATAGTATAGATAGATCTAGATGATAGAAAATAGAGATTTCCATTAGGCACATAAATAAGGAACATAAATTACGGCACAGAAATTGTAAAACAAAAATTAGGGAAAAAACTGTTCCATTAAAATCTGAGAAAGAGATAGAAGACTCACACAGTCACACTCACAGTCGACGGACTGCCTTTGCCCCACCGTTAGAAACCAAGTGACGTCGCCACTGCTGCTAAAGAGTAGCGGTAATGCTTCTGTCGATTTCAGTATAATGTTTTCTAGCCTTTACATTCGGTCACAAACTACAGTAGATTGGGCCCTGAACCCTCAGCCTTGATCCAAATATTGAAGCCCAAGGCAGAAGCCTCTCTTACCTTGCCTTTTCACTGGGTTAGGCCTGGTCCATTACAACCAATGAAGAGGATCAAGATACGTAGCGCTCTTCCTTGGGCCATTCTACTTCCAAAAATTATTCCACAACTCAAATTTTAAAATTTTATTTCTTATTATATTGTAATATAAATTTATTAATAAGGACATTAAATATTAAATTTTAAAATAAAATATTATTTTTTCATATGGTATACCTAATCAATTATACATATTCTTCCTATTCAAATTTCTTCATTTTCTTCCTTACATTTCAATTATTTTTTTCTTCTTCTTTTTCTTCACTCCGAAACTCTAATCCACCTCATCAAAACTCACCATTATTATCACACATCATTATTTTTATCATATTATTACTTGCAAATAGAATAAAGTTTGAATAAAATCAAACAATGAATTAGAATAATAATTAAAATAGTTTTTTGAGACAATCCATCAAAGATGATGTAAGTATTGACACAAATATCAAAATACAATTATTGATTTCTGTGTTTTTTTTTTTTATATGCATAAAAGTGAATATTTAGCTTCTTTTTTTTTTCATTATTATTCAAACTTTCATAACTGAACAGATGGAAGTTCGAACGTGAAGTTCACCCTCTCCTTCTCATTCGTCGTCCTTCTTTGCTGGTGCCGCTTTCACTGATGTCGGGTTCCCTAGTCAATATTCCTTGTATGTACGTGAACAAAAGAAAAAAAATTCAAAGGGTTTTTCAAAAGTAATTTGAATTTTTTAATTTATTTTATTTAAGTGTACCTCAAAAGGGTAATTTAGAAAAAAAAAAAAAAAGAAAAAGAAAAAATTAGGGTGTACTGAGAATAAATTGTAACCCTAAATAATTTAATATGATATACTAAAAAATTAGACTCACTTAAATATTTTTTGGATGTAAATAGAATTCTTCCACTTCCTCCGCTACCATACTTAGACAAGGTCATTCACTTAATTTCATATATGATTTTTTTATTAAGCTGTAGTGCAATCAATTAGTTTTCTTGAATTGTTGACCCTCAATATGTGCCTTACGTGTGGTCAGATCTTTTTTTCTTTACTTTTTTTTTTTTTTTTGGCCGAATACATGTAAACATCTATCTATTGGCTAGGTTTGCTATTATATTGAATTTTTAATCACTGATTCATCTAAAAGATTAAACTGTTATATATGTACTTTGTTTTATTTTGATTGTTAATATTTTACGTTGTTTAGTGCAAATTTGAACAAAAATATCCCTTCCATTATAAAATTTGGACAAAAATAACATTGTGGACCATTTTAATACAAAGTTGGATAAGTTTGAACCATTTTGACAATTGAAATATGAGATTAAGAAACTGAAATAAGGATTGAAACAAAACTATTTATTAAGATTCATATAGAATTATAATCCTTAATATGAATGATTTCAAATAAGTATTTCATACATAATTGTGGTTTCAAATCTATGACAATCCTCTCAAATTCAATCTTGATATTCATATGTAAATGAATATTATTTAAATTTGAATTTGAGTTAATCCTTGAATGAACATTATCAAATTCCTTAACTTAGTACAAACTCTTGTGTCCTTGTAAACTCTTCCCGATCGACAATAGTAGCCTTTACTTGGGGCACAATGAACATCTTGAGAGCATACACACAACCCTTCTAGAGCACAACCCTCATGGACCATTGTCACTCCATTTTTCAATCCAAGTAATCGGTTTGTCCAGTCACTAGAGAAAATCCCTAATGGATCATACCTCACCTTCACCTTCAAGAACTCTGCAACATTCTTGTATTTCTTGATTGCACCATCAAACACCACATTTCGATTCTTGTCCCAATGGGGCAACCCTCCGTATTTGAACAAGCCAAGCTGCTCCACCTCCTCAAGTATGTCTTCATAAAGCCTAGGGGTCAATGGGTCTTTGCTCCGATAATAAGTGATAGCAAAGTCTACACCATCTTCTTGTTTGCCCAAGAAAGCACTTGAGGCCTTGACATACCTCATGAGGACTCCATTGTACAAGTCTAGGACACACAATGCTTTAGGCTCCAAATCAACTAGTTTTTGCACATCTTGAATGAAGCTCTTGACATTAAATAAGCTAATACTGAATGCGGTTCGGTGGAAGAAGAGTCCCTTAACCCTATCATCCCATGGGCACATTGTGATCTTTCCATTCTCATGGCTATCAAGGCAAGTTCCTAAGGATTGGAGGTGGTTGTGATACCCAACCACTGGGTACCTTATAAATATAATAGCTATTAAAAATATGAAGGTTTAATATTAATTTTTATCCCCTAAATTATTCTCTCTCTATTAAAAAAAAAATTAATTATTTCTAAACTATTTTCATCTATTTAGTCCTTCAACTTTCTTTTTTTTATTATTTTTATTTCAGTTCATATGGTCTAATTGGATATTGCCTGTTCAAATTAGTAATGATAAAACCTAATGTGCTTTGATCCTATCATTATTGGAAAAACCATATTTAGCGGCGTTTAAAAAACGCCGCTATAGGTGCAATAAACGTCACTAATTCTTTTTGTCACGTTTAGGACCAAATGCCAAAGATGTGGCCGTTGCTATAGCTTTATGGTGTTTTAAAAACGTCGTGATATTAGTATAGGCGGCGTTTTTAAAAACGCTGCCAAATGTCCTACTTAACACATGCTGACACCACTGACAATATTTAGCGATGTTTTGGAAACGCCATCATATCTTTTTTTAAAAATATGACCGTTAGTATTTAGGGTTTAAGAGGCATTTGTAGAAATGCCATCATATCCCTTTCTTTTTTCTTTTTTTTGAAATTATGCTAATTTTATTTGATTGAACTCAGAAAATACCCGTAATAAAACTAACATATAAAATAATAGGGAGACTTATTTATAAGTCCTTTTTCAGAATCTTGTGTTAGGTTAAGTCCTATGTAATTTCTTATAGAGTCTCAAGTCCTATTTTCATAAAAATATATTCCACAAGATCCTAATCTTTTTACCCCTCATTTTCACACCTTATGCTTTGCCTTTCTCTTCCTCCCTTCTACTTTATTATTAAATATTATCGCACACCGATGCAAGCATGGACGTTGTCCAGAGACCTCTCATGTTTGAAGACGATTAAAAATATTTTATATATGCTTTATTGTTTTTATTCTATGGATAGATGTGCCGAACCTTGATTTGGTCGTTGAGAAAAACGGAGTAAAAGGGTCGTTTGGGTGAAATCCGACATTGATTTGGGTTTTCTTCCCCTTTTCACCTGGAAAACAGAGCAACATTGATTTTATATTTAGATTAAATTTTTTTTTTTAATTGAAACTCATTTTTCAATGCGGGGTTTTGTTTGCAGAATTCCGAGTGATGATAGGTTGCATGGAGGTACTAAAAAAATAAAAATTTATTAAGTTTGCGAAACGTAACGTGACACATTACGTTACGTTATGTAAGTGTCACATTACGTTTATATAGGTGTCACGTTACGTTACGTTTATGTAGGTGTCATGTTACGTTCATATTGGTATCACGTTACGTTACGTTTATATAGGTGTCACGTTACGTTACGTTTATGTAGATATGTCACGTTACGTTTATATAGGTGTTACGTTACGTTACGTTTATGTAGGTGTCACGTTACGTTACGTTTATGTAGATGTCACGTTACGTATAGGTGTCACGTTACGTTTATGTAAGTGTCACGTTACGTTACGTTTATATCAATTTCCCTATATATGGTTTTATTATTAATTATGATATTAACAACTAATATTGAGGGTAAATATGTCAAGAAACTTCTCATAGGACTTATGGGAACATAAGTTTTTTTGTGGGACCAAATGTAGCACAAGTCTCCCTAATAGGACTTCTAAATAATTTTCCCAAAATAATAACTCCCGTTTAAATAACAAATGAAGCATTAATTCACTTTCTCATTCAATTAATATCCAATCACCATTACCCACAAAATTAACATATCCAAAATCCAAAAATCATGTTTTAACATTAACCACAAACTAATATATATCCAAAAATCATGTTTTAGCATAGAAGCTATAGTCTTCACTGGTTTACATGCCTGAATTAGAACATAAACTGCAATCAGATTCACCAAAATAAACACAAATTGAAGAATTTGAACCCAATACTTATAAACAGTATTTAAAACTTGAAGAAGCACTAACAAGAAGATTTTATCACATACCAAGAAGCACTACAATTCCAAGAATGTAAATGCAAAGAAGCACTAAACACATATAAAGAAAAGGACATACCCAAAGACAATACAGACACAGATGAAAATCATGTAAAATTAAATAAATAATGTTCTCATAGCATAAACAAATTTAGATCTGCAGAATAGTAAATAAATTGAGCTTAATTCTGTCAAAATTAGAAACAACATAATTCAGAAACACATTAAGCATTTGATTCTACTCCATCCTTATTTTTCACTTCAGCAGAAGACCTCAGGGGGGTGTCATTTTTATTGTTTGCATCACATATACACAAAACTAAATTGGTAGTTCAAGATAAATAATACTTTTCAAATAATCCTTTCGGCTTTTTCTTTTCCTTTATAAGATGAGACAATTGATCAAATACAATACTGATTTGCGATCTACATAACCAGCATCATATGTAGAAGAACCACTCACACCAATATCCATTCAAATCTCTCTCTCTCCCTCTCTCTCTCTGTCTCTCTCTCCCCAAGTAATCAGTGCACAACTATGACTACTTCCGAAAGTAATAAAGCATTTCCAGGATACTAAAGCAAAAAACAATGACTGTATCAATCAAATACACTATGTCCCAAAAGAATGTCATTATTTTTTCCTGACTTTTATGCAGTCCAGCACTTATGCACAGAGATCGTCATATCAATTTGGTTGAATTATTGCCGCTAAACAGAGTTGTAAGTACTGACCTGAAAAAGTGAAGCTAGCGGTGGAACTTGAAAAATTGAAGATGCATACATCAATTCCACAGCAAAATCAATAGCAAGTCTGCATGCAACATAGGCACATACATTGTCAACACAAGTTGACACCTCTGGGGAGAAAGGCAACAAATCGTTTATACAATACTTAGGTTTCCCTTCCTTCTCAAAGGCCTTCTTTTCTTTCTTGAAAAGCTCATGGAAAAATTTACTCCGAGCAGCCAATATACATCTGTGAACACCTACTTGGATGTTCTCAACAACACGCTCTGTGTCGCTATAATCACAGCTAGAGTCAACTAGAAGTTGTTTTAAATTATAGCTAAGCATCCTTAAACTGATGATTTCGACACTGGGCCCTCCCTGGGAACCAGAGGTTGGTGGTATATTGTAGCTAAGGGATCCTTTCTATTCCGTTTGCTAGATTGTTGACGCTTAGAATTCAATTTGAACTTAGGCCCTAGTTGTCGTAGCACATTAGCCCCTAATAACCGAGTTGGACATGGTTCAAATTCACGAGTGCCATCAAAAAAAGCACCAGCTTTCCGAAATTTGTGACCCCCATTCAACCAGTGACGATGCCCCATGTAACATAATTTCCTTCCGTTCTTCAAATATTGAAAACGAGTATGTGTGTTACAACAAGGACCAGCTAAAGAGCCTTTCGTGCTCCATCCAGACAAAATTGCATAGGCATGAAAATCATTTATAATCCACAATAATACAGCATGCATTCAAAACATCTGATTAGTTACTGCATCATACATGTCAACACAATTTTTCCACAATTCTTTCAATTCATCCACTATAAGGCATAAGTAGACATCAATGTTATTTCCAGGTGAAGAAGGACCATTGATGAGCAATGTCATCATCATATGAGACTGCTTCATGTACATTAAAAGCCTAATCGGTTATTTATCATCTAAACACATAACAAAAATTAATTTGGTAAAAAAAAAATGTGTAAAAGATTTATCAATTTTACATAAGTTTATCTTTGGTGGGTAGAAATAATTTTTAAAAATTCAAAAATATTTTTTGACATTTATTTTTGTCAAATTAGTTTATATTTTATCAAATTGACGACTTTGCCCTTGAAATTGAGCAATGGTATCTTCAATTGTCATTATTTGGAACAAAATTCAAAATTCAGGGTCAATTATGTTACAATTGAAAAGCCAGGAACCAAAATGATACGAGTTCTAAACTATAGGAATTGTTAATATAATTCGCCCCAATTGTTAATTAATCCATCACAATATGATGGGCTTATAAATTTGTATTAGGCTTTGTTTAACTCGTGGATGAAATAAGGACACTAATAAATATATCAGCACATATATTATCTGGGGGATTCTATTTACACTCAAAAAATTATAAAGTACTCTCAATTTTTAAGTACATCATGTTTAATTGTTTAAAATTTTATTTTACTCTCATTATGTCCTATTATTTTTCCCAAATTACCCTCAAGGTAAACTCAAATAATAAATAATAAACAAACTAAAAAAAAATAAATTATTTTAAAAACTTTTCAATACAGAAAATAATTCTCAAATACAGAAAGAAAAGGAAAAAAACCAAACTTATAAGCACATAAGTATTATAAATACAGAAAAATCAAACTTTTACATAACCATTATAAAACTTTTCAATGCAGAAAAAAAACTTTTACATTATAAATTATCCACAAGAATGCTCATGGAAAGTAAAAACCAAACTTACGAGCACATAAGCATCAGGCACTAACAAGAACGAGTAGTTCTCAAATAATGTACTATTTAAATGATAAAATAAAAACAATTTCAATAATATGTTATTATTAATCTAACTACTGGGCCTTTTAATTTTTGTCAAAAAAAACGATATAGAAAATAATTGATGGTGCTCTACAAAAATTGTGAAACCCCTTTATATGAATACTTACCTTCTTTTTGATGGTTGCTTCAAAAAACTATTTTGATTATTATTCTCATCTATTATTTGATTTTATTCAAACTTTCTTCTAGGGTTTATGGTTTCAAAATAATATAAAACAATGATGTTGATGATGATGGTGAGTTTTGGTAAGGGTGGATTGGAGTTTTGAAAGGAGGACGAAGAAGAATAAAAAGAAATAACCTTGATCTTTTGGAAAGAAGATATAGAGATTTGAATATGAATAACAGATTAGGGTGTCATAAAAAAAAAATTTTCTTGTCTTTATTGGGAAAAAGATACAGAGATTTGTGTTGTCTTTATTAATAAATTCATATTATGATATAATATGAATTTAAATTTATGAATTTAAATTGAACGTACTGAGACATATTTTATTTTCAAATAGAATCCCCCATATTATTTGTTAGTGTGCACGGTATTATTATAAATTATCACATCTTATTCCAAATCAATAGTTGATTAACTCACCATATCCAGTAGGCTTTGTTTGGCTTATAGATGAAAGAACACTCGTAAAATAGCAGGACATGTATTAGTTGTATGTAGTTAATACATTTATACTAGTAATATGATATTATAAGGAGGATCCTCTTCGGTCACTGTTTTGGGCTGGACGGGGCTGTTCTAATTCGTGGGATTTATTGCGAGTTCCATTTTGATAATTCAAACTATTCATTTTGTCAAGTATTTCATATATTTCATCCACAAAAAAATTAAGTCGATCTAATAACTGTAACTAGTTCAATTTATCGTATTTTTCATACAAAAAAATAATAATAATAAAAAATAAACAACAAAAAAAATAAACTTTACATTTTTTTTTGGTGAAAAATGTAATAAATTGAACTAGTTACAATTATTGGATCAACCTAATTTTTTTGAGTGTAAAATATACAAAAAACCTAACAAAATGAACAGTTTAAATTATTAAAATGAGTCCGTGGTGAATCCCACGGCCAGATCAACCTCGTCCAGTCCAAAACAGTGACGGTAGGGATCCTCTCCTTATTATAAATTGTGACATCTTATTCCCAATTAATAGTTAATTAATTCACTATATCTATTAAACTTTGTTTAGCTTATAGATGAAATAAGGACACCAATAAATGCACCAGTATTATTTGTATATAGTTAATGTGTGAGTAATTTTCCGATCACACTGCCCTCCTTAGTAATTCAGCTGTAAAACACAGGCAGAACAGATGGCACCCTGTTATCCTGCACAGAAGAAAAAGGCTCCGGCGGTGGTTCTTCCACCCGGGGGCACTCCGACGAACAAGTCAGTATCTCTTAAAGATAATTCAAGTGCTTAAATTACTGCTCAAGGCTTAAAATTGCGTACCTTAGACCCGCCGGGGGTGCCCTTCTTTTATAGTTTTACTCCATCCCCGTCCCACTAGAAGTCTCACTTCCATGGACTCTAATTCCGGATTTACCTTGGACTCTTCAAGAGATAAAGATAGACTCCCTGAGAGTATTACCTGTATCCATCTTGTAGTCTTTCTTCATTCTAGGACTCCTGTCCCTTATCCGTTTATCCCATATTCCTGTATTCTCGCAGATAACCTCGGCCTTGCCGAGATCATCCTGGTATCTAGACCAGGACACGTGACATCTCGGCTGACACTTCGGTGTCACCTCGGCCACGTGTTGGTACTCAGAAATATATCCCCACAACTGCCCCCTAGGTTCTATTACCTCGGCATTCTGAGGTGATGGAACCTACATTGGTACTCTTGTTGAACATCGGCTCAAGAACTTCCCAGCCGAGATCATTTACTTTTAGCCCGACATGCTCTCTTCGGAGAACAAGAATTCCAGTGAACTCTTTCACGCGTATGAGCTGTCATGCGTCACTTTTTAACCATTCACCTACGTGTTCCGTTTCCATTGGCTCGTGCCTGTGACGCGCTCGTAGGCCGTCTTTCATCTGTCTGCGCCGTCTGACGTCCGCGTTACCCCAGGCGCATTAAATGCTTCTGTTTTGCCGCCGTTTCAAATTTTGACAAAACTTTTGCCTCTCTCTTTTGGCTCTTCACTTTCGCATTTGATTTCTTTGCTTTCTCTCTCTCTAAACTTTCTTCTTCGAAACCGCCATTGCTTCAAGCTCCAAGCTCTGTGACTGTCTCTCCTTCTCCTCTCTCGTGAAGCTGTCATCATTTCGTCACATCTGTAACTGCCGTCAGACTTCGGCGAAATTCATTCCGGCTCTATTTCTCTGGTAAGCTACTGTCCCCTTCGCTTTCATTTCCGTTGATATTATTTGCTCCCATTTTTCTTCAAATCTTGTGAGTCAATATCTGAAATTTTCAAGTGAATTTGATTTCTGCCCATACACTGTCACCACTTTCTTGCACTCTTGTCACTTCTTGACCGTATACCATGTATTCTTTATGCTTTTGATAGCCCTACCTCTGTTCTTGATTCTGAAACTCGCTCTTGCTTTTCTGTTTCCAGATTTTTGCTCTTCATACTCGTTCTTCGTAGATTTAGGTTTGGGATTTGTCTGTAGGACCTTCAATTCGTAGGAAAAACTGAAATATCCTTACCAATATATACCTAGGTTTAAGCCGAGGTCCCAATAACCCTTGAAAAGTACCCTCTTTGTGTAGTTAAGTACATTCATACCGAAGTCATGGGTATGTGGAGACGTAGGGTAAATACCCCAACCAAGCTTGAATATTTTAGGCAAGAGTTCTCCATTCCGGATGATGTTTACCTTAAGCTAGATCTGCTGAAGCACAGCCATCCTCCTCTTCAAAATCAAAGAAGCCGAGGTTGTCCTCTGGCACAACTTCTAAGTCAAAAAAGCCCTTGGTCCCCTGGGAGCCAAAAATTACTCTGGAGGACAAGCCAGTCTTTGAGAGTGACAGCGCCGAGGATATTAATATCGGCGTTGCACTCAGCACTGCCCTCTTACTCCCGGGTGATCTTAATCGGAACGCCGAGATCAGTGAGTATGAGAACTACTGTCTCATGCTTCAACATTCTGTTCAGGTAAATGTTCCTACTTGGAACTTTTATTTCTTTTCTGTTTCTTACTTAGAATATTTTCTAACACTGTTTTTTTTTTTTTTTTTGCCTTCAGGCCATCCAGCATGCCCACTCCTTTTCTATTCAGTCGTTTGAAAACCGGGAGAGGCTTGCCGAGGCTAAGAGGGAGGTACAAAGCCTTAAAAAGTCCAATAAAGGTCTTGAAGCAAAAATGAAGAAATTGGAAGACCAAGCCGAGGCTGCTACAAAAGCCCAATCTTCTGCCGAGGAGAAGGTCGGCGCTGCTGAGGCTATAAACAAAGTTCTTCAGGCCCAGTTGAAGGAAGCTGAGGATAGGAGGGCCCAGGCCGAGAAGGAGCTTCAAGAAGCCCTGGCCACGAAAAAGGCCGAAATCGAAGAGGCTGATGACAAGGCCTATGCTCAAGGCATGGCCGATTGCTGAGGACTACAAGCTTCAAGTCAGGCAGGCATGCAACAGGGGCTTCTCCCTTGGTTGGATGTCTCTTGCTAAGAAGCTTAACGTCCCAGATGACTCGCCATTGCGCAAAGCTGATGCTATTCCTCTGCCATTCCCTCCTCCTCCACCTCCAAGTCAAACTGAAGACGAGATGAATCCGAGCCTGAAGCCGAGGAGGAGGATAAGGATGATGATAATGCGCTAAGGAAGCCCAAGGATGCCAATGAGACCAAGTCTCCTCCTCAGGCTGATCAAGTCCTGGACTTAACCAAGATGAGGAGCTTGAGGAGGTGCCCAAGGAAGCTGATCCGGGGCATTTATCATCCGACCTTCTTCTGGCTGAGAAGAGTCTAGATAAGACGCTTGCTGAGATTGACGCCGAAGTGGCTGCAGAAAAGGCTGCCGAAGTAGTTTCGCAAGAATCTACCGAGGTAGTTCCCCAAGAATCGTCTGAAGTCCAGACCAGATTGCTCCTGCAGAATCATAGTTTTGATGCTTTTTCTTTTTCTGTCTTTTGTACTTCTTGTACGTTTTCGTTTTCAGAACAATGTAAACTCTGTATATGGCCGATGTGCCTTTTTCCATTCTAATGCTAGATACAATTTCTTCTGCTGAGTGTTTGTACTTTTGTATTCTTTATGACTGCTTCTGTATAATTCTATACTTAGAATATTTTGCTAGTCTCTCCTCCTTTGTACAATCTCCTTGGGGAAAAATACCTCGGGTATGTTTACCCGAAGATTTATCTCGGCAAGAACCTGTAAATTTTCCATAAATTTCAACAAGTATAAAGCATATACAATTTTAACTGGTAAACTTTTCTCAAGTTTTGACAAGGGTCTGAATCAACAAACTTAATTTAACTTCATCCTGTAAATTGCTACAAATTTCAACAAGTGAAGATAAACAATTATATCGGCTTAACTTTAACTTGTAAATTGCTACAAATTTCAACAAGTAAAGATAAGGAATTTATCTCAGCTTAACTTTAACTTGTAAATTGCTACAAATTTCAACAAGTAAAGATAAGGAATTTATCTCAGCTTAACTTTAACTTGTAAATTGCTACAAATTTCAACAAGTAAATAAGGAATTTATCTCAGCTTAACTTTAACTTGTAAATTGCTACAAATTTCAACAAGGTAAAATATCTCAGTTTAACTTCGGTTAAGCTTTATCTCAGATTAACCACGGTTAAACATAATCTTGGCTTAACTCGGCTAAGCTTTACTGTCTTCTCTCTGCCCCCAATGTGAACCTAAGTTCCACTTGGGTTCTCATTATTCAAAAAACAACATTATGCATAGTTTCATAAGTTCTGGAAAATTCTGCTAAGATTTTATTGATCATATCGGCAAAAAATCAAACAGACATCTAATGATAGAAAAACTTTAAATTACAAGTGTTCCATGGTCTAGGCAATGCTTTGCCTTCACTATCTTCGAGCCGATATGCCCCATTTCCTAACACCGAAGTAATTCTGTAGGGACCTTCCCAGTTTGGGCCAAGCTTGCCCTCTCTGGGATCCTTCTTATTGCCGACGACTTTTCTCAAGACTAGGTCGTTGACTTGAAAATCCCTTGGATTGACCTTCTTGTTGTAAGCTTTGGCAAGCTGTTGCTGGTATGCTGCAAGCTGGATTGCAGCTTTCTCTCTTCTTTCTTCTAGTAGATCCAGATCTCGGGCTAAGAGCACATCATTAGTCCCGTTCTCAACTCCCTGGGTTCTGATTCCTGGGATGCCGATCTCCAATGGAATGACTGCTTCTGTGCCATAAGCCATGGCAAAGGGGGATTCCCCTGTTGATCTTCTCGGCGTAGTGCGATATGCCCAGAGCACATTGGGCAATTCGTCTACCCACTTTCCTTTTGCTGCCTGCAGCCTCTTCTTTATCCCATCCAGAATTACTTTGTTGGATGCTTCTGCTTGCCCATTACTTTGGGGAAAACTTGGTGTTGAAAAGTAATTCTTTATCTTGAACTTTGCACAAAAATTCTTGATGAGTTTGCTGTCAAACTGTGTTCCGTTGTCAGCAACTATTGCTCTTGGAATCCCAAATCTGGTGATGATGTTTCTCCAGATGAAGTTCTTCACATCCACATCTCGGATTTTGGCAAGAGGCTCTGCTTCTATCCACTTTGTGAAGTAGTCTGTTGCTACCAGTAGGTACTTCCGCTGCCCAGTTGCTTGGGGCAATTGTCCAACGAGATCCATGCCCCATTGGGCAAATGGCCAAGGGCTGGAAACCGGGTTCAGGTCAGCAGCTGGCTGATGTATCAAAGGTGCAAACCTCTGGCATTGTTCACACTTCTTCACATAGGCCTCTGAATCTTTTTGCATATAGGGCCACCAATACCCCTGGGTAATGGCCCTGTGAGCTAATGATCTGCCCCCTGCGTGGCTTCCACAAACTCCTTCATGAATTTCATATAAAAAGTCTTCAACCTGAAGAGGGTGTACACACCTTAAAAGAGGTCCAGTGAAGGATCTTCTGTAGAGATGTCCTTCTGCTGTCAGACTGAATCTTGCCGACTTCAATCTGACCTTGTGTGCCTCCTTTCGTTCTTCTGGCAGCTTTCCCTCTTTCAGGAATGCAACAATTGCATCCATCCAGCTTGGTCCCATGTCCACACATAATGCCTCTTGCATTGTGTTCGGTGGCTCTATGCTCGGGCCCGATAGGTAATCGATCATTATTGTCCTCGTCTTTCCGGTTTGCATTGAACTTGCTAAATTGGCCAACGCGTCGGCGTGGCTGTTATCATCTCGGCTAACTTGAAGAAGTCGGCAGTTTTCAAACAAGGCTGCCAGCCTGATGACTTCTTTTGCGTATGCCGACATCCTTTCATCTCGGGCTGCAAACTCTCCTGTAGTTTGATTCACTATAAGTTGTGAATCACAAAAAACTATTACCTCATCTGCTTCTGCTGCTACTGCCAGCTTCAGTCCAGCAATCAATGCTTCATATTCCGCCTCATTGTTCGAGGCTTTGAACCCCAGTCGAATGGACTGCTCCAATATCTCTCCGTCGGGGGATATCAACACTACTCCTGCCCCTGCCCCCTGCCGGTTTGAGCTCCCATCAACAAAAAGTTGAAAGGAGTCGCCGATGTAAATGCTGCAGGGTCTGAGTTTTTCCTTCCTTGGTTCTTTAGCCTTTGGCTGGGCTTCTCCTTCCTTGTTTGGACATCCTTTATCTCGGCTCAACGGAGCCCGATGTTCGATGTATTCTGGCGAGAACTCGGCCACGAAGTCGGCCAAGACTTGGCCCTTAATTGCTGTTCTCGGCCTGAACTCCAGGTCATATTGGCCCAAAGTTACGGCCCATCTTGCTATTCTCCCAGTTAAATCTCCTTGTTGCAACAAGGATTTCAATGGGTGCTCTGTTAGTACCACAATCTTGTGAGCCTGAAAGTAATGGTTTAGCTTCTTTGAAGCCATTACCAAGGCCAGCATTAATTTCTCCAGTGGTAGATACCTTGTTTCTGCATCAGCCAAGGTTTTACTGACATAGTAAACAGCCTTCTGCTCTCCCTTCTCTTCTCGGATTATCACAGCACTTACTGCGTGCTCCGAAACTGCTAAGTATAAAAACAGTTCCTCCCCAGGTTCAGGTGTTGAGAGGACTGGAGCCGTGGTAAGATATTTCTTTAGGTCGGCCAAAGCGGCCTCACATTCCTCAGTCCATAGAAAATCCGTGGCCTTTTTCACCAGATTGAAAAAAGGTTTACATTTGTCCGAACTTCGGCTTATGAACCTGTTTAGGGCTGCGGCCCTTCCAGTAAGCATCTGAACCTGTTTCGCCGATGTCGGACTCTGTAATTCCAGGATGGCCTTGATCTGATCTGGGCTGGCTTCAATGCCCCTTCTAGTCACTAAGTATCCCAAGAACTTACCGGATCCGACTCCAAACGCGCACTTCGATGCGTTGAGTCGGAGCCGATATGTTTTGAGTATGTCAAAGACCTCTCTTAGGTCAGCAAGATGATCCTTTGGTTCCTTGGTCTTCACGACCATGTCATCGATGTAGACTTCTACTGTTCGGCCAATCAAGTGTTTGAACATCTTGGTTACCAGCCTTTGGTAAGTTGCTCCTGCGTTTTTCAACCCAAAAGGCATAACTCTGTAACAATACAGTCCTTTTGGGGTGATAAACGCTGTCTTCTCCTCATCCGGGGGGTACATGGCTATCTGGTGATACCCCCTATAAGCATCCAAGAAGCTCATCCTTCCATGTCCAGATGTGGCGTCCACCAACTGGTCGATCTTTGGTAGAGGAAAGCTGTCTTTGGGACAAGCTTTGTTCAAGTTTGTAAAATCTACGCAGACCCTCCACTTGCCATTCTTCTTCTTCACTACCACGGTGTTTGACAGCCATGTCGGGTAATTGGCTTCTCTGATGGCCCTGGCCTCCAGAAGTCTGTCTACTTCCTCCTCCACTGCTTCGACGTGCATCAACGTCGGTCTTCTGGCCCGTTGTATTACAGGTTTGGCCGACCTATCAACGTTGAGTCTGTGACATGTGACCTCGGGGTCAATGCCAGGCATTTCATAAGGTGTCCAGGCGAACACTTCAATATTTTTTCTCAAAAAGGCTTCCAGCTCTCTTTCCTCTTCTTCGGCTAATCCTGTGCCGAGAAGAAAGAAGCGTTCCTCATCGCCCTCCTGGACGAGGATTTTCTTCAGTGCTTCTTCACTTTTCTCGGCCGGCTCCTTGCCGACATCGTCTAGGACCTTCATGTCCTCTTCTTCAACTTCTGCCTTCTCTGGTTCCTGAATGCTGCAGGTTAATTTCATTGCTGCCATGGAGCAATTTTTTGCCTGCAACTGATCTCCTCTTACTTCCTCAATCCCATGTTCTGTTGGGAATCGTAGCAGTTGATGCAATGTTGAGGGAACTGCCCCCATTGCATGCAACCACGGCCTCCCTAAGATAATGTTGTAAGGCGAGGGCGTGTCAATCACAATGAATTCTGTCTTGATCTTTTTCGTGCCGGCCTGTATCTCCAAGCTTGTTGCGCCCAATGGCCATGTCGGCGTTCCATTGAAGCCGACCATCGGGCCGTTTGACTGCTCCATGTCATCAGGGTGAAGGCCTAGTTCCTTGTAACATCTGACATACATGATGTCGCAGGAGCTGCCTTGATCAATCAAGATGCGTTTCACTTGGCACTCCCCAACCTGGAGGGATACTACCAAGGCATCATTGTGCGGGTGCTGGACCATATCTAGGTCGGCTTCTGTGAAGGCTATCATTGGTCCTTGGCACTCTTCAGGCCGAGGTCTTTTCAATCCGACCTGGTTGACGTGCTGTAGGTGTTTTACCCTCTGTGTCTCCCCCCGTATGTCGTTTTCGTTCACCTTTGAGTGGATCACATTAACCACCCGAGGTCCGCCTGCCTGTGGTTGCTGCGCTGGGGGAGGCGGGGCTGCTGGTGCTTGAGGCAATCGTGCCTGTTCTTCCCTTGTTTTGGCCTCATCCACAAGGTCTCTCAGATGGCCTTGCCTTACAAGATCTTCTAAATGTGCTTTAAGGGCTCTGCAACCCTGAGTTGGGTGCCCCTCCTCATTGTGGTAAGCACAACGCCTACCAAGGTTTCTGCCCATAAATTCTCCTGGTGCCCTTGCTGGCGTTCTGAAGTAGGGCTGATTTCGAATTTGGTCAAGGACTTTGTGGACCGGAATTCGGAACACCGTTGTCACTGCCTGCTTAGCCCTCAAATCTGTCTCTTGTTTGTTGGGTCCATTGTTACCTCGGCCTCGCTTCGGCGAGCCGTTGCCTTTTTCTGGCTTTGTCTCCTTATTCCCCGATGTATCTTCCTCGGCTCTGGCATACTTCTCGATTCTCGCCATGAGCTCTTCCATGCTCTTTGGCAGTGTCTTTGCCAAAGACTTCCGCAGTGGACAGTCATCCTTCAGGCCGTTCTTGAAAGACACGACCGCCACCTCCTGGTTGCATTCAGGTATTCGATTGAACACTTCGTAGTACCTTTTTGCATAGGCCCTAAGGCTTTCATCTTTGCCGATCTTTAAAGCCATCAATGCATCCACCCTCAATGGCTGCAGTTTGTTTGTTATGAACCTGGCCACAAACATCTCGGCCAGGCCTTCCCAAGTCTTCACACTCCCCTTTGGTAATTTGTGGAACCAATCTGATGCAATCTCCCCGAAGGATGAAGGGAACACTTTGCAGAGCAACGGCTCGTTCCCACTATATAATGCCATTGAATTCAAAAATAATCCAACATGGAAGTTAGGGTCTGACTTACCATCATATATTTGGAACCTCGGCATACTGAATCTTTTCGGCGCGGCGAATTTGTCCAATTCCACCGAGAATGGTGTCCTCGGTTTATCCGGGGAGGTTACTTCGACTTCGGCATTTTCTCGCTTCCTCTTGAGGTAATCTCTCAAGTCTTCTTTACTTCTCCCTGCAGCCCGGCTATCTTTGGACTTCAGCCTTTTCGGCGCACTACTCCCGGCCTCATGGTGGCTCCTTTTCGACCCTTCCCCGTTGGATGCATCGAAACACAATACCTGCCCCTGAACATGACGATGTTCTTTGGGGTCTGCCTCCTTCGCGTGATGTGTCCTTCGGGACTCTTCTCTTCTCGGCTCTTCTCGGCCGACTTCCCTGGAAGGTCGGTGAGAGTGCCTTCCACTCCTCGTGTGCTGAGGGGCTTCGGGGATTTCTTTCTGCCCCTTCTTCTGGGCGTTTGCTGCTGGCATTGGCGTGTCCTGTAGCGGGTATGGCGGCTGCATGACATTATTTTGCATCATGAAGTTGACGACCGATTGAAGGTCTGCCAACTTGTGCCATCTCCTTTACTTCTTCATCCCTCCTCAGACATCTGTCTTTCCAGACCTGGAGGTTGTCTTCGTTATAGTATCTGCCCTGGTCCGCTTTCTTTGATGTGTCGCCATCTTGGCCGACGCCTTTCTCTGCGTGATTCTGATCACGAGTTTCTTCGTTGTGGTCTCCTCTTTCAGCGTTAGGGTCGACGGGTCTTCCACTCCCAGCAGGAGTGTTGTCCCCAATCTTTTCCTTCTGCGTGTTACTGGCCATCTACTCTTCTTTCGTTCCCACAGACGGCGCCAAATTGTGTGAGTGATTTTCCGATCACACTGCCCTCCTTAGTAATTCAGCTGTAGAACACAGGCAGAACAGATGGCACCCTGTTATCCTGCACAGAAGAAAAAGGCTCCGGCGGTGGTTCTTCCACCCGGGGGCACTCCGACGAACAAGTCAGTATCTCTTAAAGATAATTCAAGTGCTTAAATTACTGCTCAAGGCTTAAAATTGCGTACCTTAGACCCGCCGGGGGTGCCCTTCTTTTATAGTTTTACTCCATCCCCGTCCCACTAGAAGTCTCACTTCCATGGACTCTAATTCCGGATTTACCTTGGACTCTTCAAGAGATAAGGATAGACTCCCTGAGAGTATTACCTGTATCCATCTTGTAGTCTTTCTTCATTCTAGGACTCTGTCCCTTATCCGTTTATCCCGTATTCCTGTATTCTCGCAGATAACCTCGGCCTTGCCGAGATCATCCTGGTATCTAGACCAGGACACGTGACATCTGGCTGACACTTCGTGTCACCTCGGCCACGTGTTGGTACTCAGAAAATATATCCCCACAGTTAATATATAATATAATATCATTATAAATTATCACATATTTTCTTCAAATAAAATATTCTCACATATGTAAATAAATTGCCTCCTTGATAAATTATTCTACTCTTAAGTTGTAATATGTGAATCAAACATTAAATAATTTTGCACTGGAATAATATAGACTTATTATCTCACTCCTTATCAACGTTGCTCTTGGTGTGCCGTAATAGAATGTTAGATTAGGAAAATTATTAAATATTTTTGAAATATTATATAACTAGCAGTTGACCTGTGCATTGGTGTTATTACTTTCAAAAAATATTTGATAGTACAATGTATGCTATAAAAGAATAATTTTAATTTAAAATTAATATTAAAATTAAAGTATGATTTTAATTATTTATTTGATAATATTGGCTCTATTGTTCTATAAAATTGTTACTTGAATACTTATATATATATATAATATAATATTAATTTTAGTTAAATTATTTGTGTATTTGATAATTTTAATTCTATCATATTATAAAATAATTATCATCTAATAGTTTTGTATGATATGTATTAAATTAAAATAATAAAATAAATACTCACTTTTATTAAAAATAATAGTTAAATTAGAAGAAGAATTAGTAATATAAAATTAAAAGTAATTCTAACTATTTAATTTTCTTTTTATATTCATTTGAAAATAAAAATATGCATAAATAGAAATTATATAAAATTTATTTAAAAACTTAAATATAAATATGTTGTGGTTGGATTGTCATGTAACGATTTTATATGATATATATATAATTATAAGATTGTAAAATAAACTGACTTTTTTTTATGGAACTTAAGACTTGGTTTGGTTGATAAGATTGTAAAATAAACACTCTTAATTAAATTAAAATATCAACTATATAAAAAAAAATTCAACAACGATTAACCAAGAAAGAATTACATAACAACATCTAAATCCAAAAAGAAAAAATAATGAAAACATCTAAACAATAGATACATCTCAAAGTATGAACTAATTAATCATCTGTAATATGGTGGCAAGCAGTAAATCTAAACTTTAGAGGTTTCTTGAGAGTAGCATTGTTGTGCATGTTTTTTCTCATGTGAGTTGTGATTATATAAAATAATATAAAAAATGAAGTATAATTTCATATATAGAATCACTATAAAATTTAAACGATAAATCCATAATATAGAATAATATAGAATTAATATTGGGTATAGAATAATGCACCGGAAAAAAAATTAAAAAAAAAAAGCAATTTAGCATTAAAAAAAATCCTAATAGCCTTGAAAGAATCTCATTTTACCATGAAAAACATATGAAAAAGAAATATTTGTCAAATAGAATCCATATAAAATAGGTAAAGTTAGTATAATTTAAATTAGGTTTGAGTTTGTGTAGAACTCTATATGTAATTAACAAAATATATACTGACATGATTCTCTTAGAAAAAAGTAAGCTTTATAATGTGGTACCTAAATATGGAAAAAAATACTACTTTTAATAATATATATATGATAGTACGAAATTGGAAAGGTTGTTGTGCTTTATAGGCACGGCACATTTCTGTGAGGATTTATGGGACCTTATTCCGAGCCATGTAGTTGATCCAAACCGTTTATATTGTAGGATTCATTGAGTAAATCATTCATGAAAAAAATCAGAGTAATTGGATATCTGTAACTTCGAGACAACATTTGTTTTTTAAAAAAAATAAACGGTTAGAATAATTTTAATAATTTATTTTAAAACAATTAGGATTTGATCATGGGATTACACATGTCCGATTAGCTTGATTTGTTTTTTAATGAATATGTTCTGAAAAATCTAGAAACCCTAGATGTTGATTTGTGATTATGTATCAATAAAAAGCAGTAAAAAATAATCCCAATCAAACAATCAAGAGAAAGAGACACAATGATTTTTACGTGGAAAAACCACAATTGGACACCTCCAACTGTGATCAAAAAACCACAGGCAACTGCCACAAGACAATCCACTAAGAAGAATTAAAGGAATTACACAGGTATACTCTCAATTATCTAGCAAATCCACAATGCCTAATTGAACCAACCTCCATGTCCCTCTTCCAACCCCATCTTCACCATGAAATTGTCTTTCTGATGAGCCACTCCAGAATCTACTGAAGCTTCCGGCTCGAATTCTTCAGAATCCACAACTGAAGAACAACTCTCTCTTTTGTGTATACCAAACAAACCTTTGATGTACTCTCTTTAAACCATGAGTTGAAGACTCAATAAAAACATCAAAGAAAACAAACAAAATATCCCCAGATATAAACCTTAAGAACCAAAAAGAAGATCTGGAGGACTTTAATCAATCCCTTAGTTTTGGGAGAAAACCAAGTATTTATAGAGAACTAAAAGTAATCCTAGATTGGGAAGAAAACAAACTCCTTGAGAAATCCGGATTCTGAGGCTCGCTCGAGCGAGGAGTGTATTTTTCGTGATTTCTACTAGTGCCTTGGCTCGAGCGACGAATCCTTGGCTCGAGCGAGGAATACACTCTTTCAGGTTTTTGCATGGGCGCAATCATTGGCTCGAGCGAGAACTTCTTGGATCGAGCGAGCAAACCTTCGCTCGAGCGAGCTCTTCTTGGCTCGAGCGACCAATGGCAGACATGCAATTTTGAATGCAATTTTGAATGCAATTTTGCATTTTGCTTCGGCCGCGAGCTGACCGGGCAGCTCGACCCCCGTAATAATTAGCGAAGTGGCAATCTTGAAAGCATTAACATCACAAACTTCTCTGCATGGCTCAATTTGGGTTTGGATTTGCATCTAATAAACTCATAGCCTCACTGAAATAAAAGTGCGAAAATAAATACATCTGAAAGGAGTTTTGTCAAACGGGGTTGCCAAGAATAAAAACCTAACATGTTCAACGAATCTTATAATATGAACAATTTTAAATTATCAAAATAAGTCCGAGACAAGTCTCTATTTGACCTCACAGCATGCATGATGTGCCTTATGGCACAACACACTCCCATGTCCACCTAGGAAGTATTCTTTGCAAATAAAAAATAATATAAGTGAGTTTTTATTTGTCTCTCAACTACTTAACCAAAGTGAGTTATTATGTCCTATTGGTAAAAATTTTTAATACATAGGTATTGCCATTTACTATTCTAAAATTATTGAATAATTACCTATTACATTAATGAGTAATGTTATAATGACCATATTTATATACTATATTGAATTTGGCATCTCATTTATCATAATGAATCCTATTATTTAAATATGTTATCAATATATTAACACACACCATATAATAAACTAAATGTGATATATAAATCACTAACGCTAGAGATACTTACACATTTACTAACAATCTTATTAACAGACTCACAAGTTTTGATAAGATCAACCATCACTTGATATGAGACCTACACCAACCTGTAAGTGTGTTATTAAGATTGTTAGTATCTCCACCATTTTTCTATATCAATATAGTCATTTAGTCAATACTCTAAATTAATATATAGCTAGTTAGGGGCCAGACAGTGAGCCCACCAACTAGATAGAGGGGTGAGAGTGGTTCAAAATCAATGCCTTCGGTATAATCTCATAACATGTTACATGTATAAAATTAAAGTATAAAAAAATGTACAAAGAGTTATTGTATATATATTTTTTAAGTACGATCTATATATTATTTAAGATAGATTTATATAATATTTAAGATACATATCAATTATATATTATACTTTCTGTATATATATTTTTTGTATTTTAATTCTTATAACTATCATTTCTCAATAAAGTTCAATGGAAAGCTATTAATTAGGATTATTTGTTGTTGGGTATATCATATATGGGATAAATGGTATTGTTCTTTTTGGCCAATGGCTCTGAGGAAAGACATACATGGAATGTAAATACGGGGCTCGTGTGGCCCTTGTGACACGTGTTCATTATGTATATTTTGATAACTTAGGGTGTCCAGGCCAACTTGTGCGCATCTCGACTAATCCTTGGGGGACCAATCCCACCGTCCGCTAGCGGGGGCCCATTTAAAGCCAGAGCAAAGTTCTGTATGGACTGGCCCAACACAAGGATTGATAGTATCTAAGAGGTTTTGAACTTGAGACCTAGAGAGGAGCAAAAGTTCATTATGCATATTATCCCTGTATATCTCAAAAAATTTACTAGTAAATCTTATTTGGAGGAATTATGATCCATTTAGTTCTATGAAATTGATTATGATTCGATTAGTCCCATTCATTTTAGTAAGGTGGATTTAATATATTGTATTAGGTGTATTTTTACGTTCATAGGCTTGGTCTACGCTGATTTCATTTTGAGTTTCCTGTTGAGGAAGGAAATTTGGAGACAAGAAACAGTATTTCGTGGGATTTGATACTATACACATTTGCGTGTTGCATAAACATCACAGTTTGCTTTTATCATTGTCATATTTGGGAACATACCAACCAAACAACATGTAAAGGACTAGTAGTGCCGTTAACCAATGCTACATTTTTTTACAACTCTGAAAAATACAACATGGAGAACACATTACCCGCAAACATTGGGTTTCCATTTTTCAAATTCTAGCACCCGATTAGCTAAATTGTCTCCATGTGTTAGGGTGGGGGTGTGGAGTTCAACACGGTGTCACATTTTGGATTTTTTCAATAAACATCTCAGGCTAATGTACTGTTTTCACACTTCGGAACTTACCAATCAAAAAACGCTTATGGAACCATTGGCGCGGCTAACAAATGATACATTGCTCATACATTAGTGACACACCAAAAATAATACATCAAACCAAAGTTACCATATTCATTTACAAAATTATGAATTTCAATACATTGTACAGATGACCGATTACATCTTAGTCTAATAATGTCACAGTGCCATTTCATTGAGATGTAACATTTTCCATGTGTCTGACAAGACACCTACTGGTGCTATTAACTAACATTCACATCATGCCACATGTATGATACAGTCCATAGTGCATAATTCGACAACATACACACATCGTCAATGTTAAGGATGCCATTTACGACAAGACGGTTTATAAGATTCTATGTCAACTCAATTCACAATGTAACAATCATCACTATTTGTCCAATACACCCAACAATCACATTACGTTGACGTGACACTAATCACATTATGATGGCACGACACTAATTACACTAATCGTGTGACACTACTCACATGTCACATGCTGTCGAACTTACAAAATCACACAAATACAACAAAGAAATATTCCCAAACTTATGAAGATGTTGAACAAATATGCAAAGGTTTGCATGGTGCCCATTTACCATCCTCCGAATGGGACTTACTAATAGTCAAGACAATTATTGATGGTCCAATATAAAATGTAGATTATCGTACATGCACTATAAAATCCAAAGGTATCACACATAGCAACAAAACCAAAGTCATAATACATTATAACCGAAAAACCTACATTAACAAAAATTGATGTTTCTGACGCTATAAATCTAAGATTGAAATTTCAGTAATCACTATGGATGTGACCATGTCAAAAAAAATATAACATGTTTTATTCAAAAAGTAATCAATTTCTGGGTGCACCATTTTGTATTCATCATGGGTGTGATGATCCAGCTCTGTTGCAAAGCCCTCTATTCAGTTCATTGACAAACATTTTCAACATTGCCGCCCATGCTACGGTGCATGTAGCTCCATCCATTGTGGGTCGATGTCATTATGATGGACATACTGCCTCATGATATGGCACACAATGAAACCTCAGTGTAGAGTTTTGAGTTCCCAAATTCAAATGGAACAATATGGATACACACGACAACATCGCATTTCCATTTCCATAATCGTGGTGTATCTTTTTGATTTGGAAATTTTTAATGTTTTAACAATTCTTCAAATGTTGTATTCTAGAAACATACCAAACAGGACCACAAAAACCCTTACGCTGTGTTTGGTTGGAGGATTTGAGGAGGGATTTGGAAAAGGAAAGGGAAAAGTTAGGTGAAATGTGAATAAAATATACCTACATTTCACCTAGTTTTACACACCTTTTCCTTTTCCCTTTCCAAATCCCTCTCCAAATCTCCCAATCAAACACAGCATTAGTGTACTTTAGCTAAATGTGTAATTTCATGAAATGGCAAAATCCTCATTTTGTCCCTATTTGGTAACACACGGGTGTATCACTTGGGTTAGTTAGGTAATTCACAAACACATGGGACTTTTTAGAGCATAAGAAATCCCAAAGGACTAAATAGATTATAAGTTAAGGAAATGTGATTTATTAGTGTTTCACCCTATTCGTCTCTGTCAATATGAAATTTGTATTTTGAATTATATTAACTTAATATTTCATATTTTATCAATTTAATCCAATTGATACTATTCACTATGAAATTAATTAGACATATATCAATGACAATTCAAAAAGGAAAAACACTTTGGACGACAATACCTAAATTACTTTAAAAAGAGTGAATGAATTATTTTATTTCTTAATTTCAATTAATTTAAAAAGTGACTTTATCAATTAGACTGAATAGATATAATATGAAAATTTTAAAGATAAAATTAATATAATTAAAATTAAAAAGATAAAATTGAGTCAAACAAATAAATGATGAGTAGTTGTGTAATTTGTCCAAATTTGTATGGTAATACTCTTCTATTCTTTTCATAAAAAGAGTTGAATAGATAGAGATCGGTTATGTTGTTGAAACAATAATGGAGCTATGAGGGGAGGGGAGGGGAGGGGAGAGAGAGAGAGAGAGAGAGAGAGAGAGAGAGAGAGAGAGAGTCACTGCAGGAAAAAGGGCGTATTGCAACGTTTTTGTTTATGGCGTTTATGAAAACACCATTATAGATTAATTAAACACAACGTTTTGAAAACGTTGTCTCTGATCTCAGTTAAACGACGTCATATTTGGTCAATTTATTAACCGTCCAAAACTTGTTTGAAAAGAGGAGAGGTATAAAAAGACAAAAAATAGGCTGGATTAGGGTCTGATTTTTTTTTTAAAGAAGAGAGAGGCTAGGGTTTGGAGAAAAAGAATCTGAAGCTTGAACAAGGTCTTCGATGGTGGCTTCTTCCTCCTCCACTTCTTCCCACTCCTCCATGAGTGGTTAGGCTCATCTTTCTAGAATTTTGATGAAACCCTAGCCATGTAAATAGGTTTTCTTTTTGGTTTTTGATTATGTAAAGGTTTGAATTGTATGGTATTTTAGAAGTTTCAAATATATAGTTCCCACTATTTTTTCAAGTATTTGGCTTTCTGTGATTATTGAATGATTTCCATACAATGGTTTTCTTTTCTTTCATATTCAAGGTATGAGACGAGCCATACTATGAGGGACAAGTCGTTTTGCTACACCCTAGTTTAGAGCGAACGACTCGTACTACTTGAGATGGTTTGTGCCTGTACATTGAATGTGATGATTTTCTTGATAAATGCTTCAAACTTGTAATTGCGAAGTATTATTTAGTTCGAACCGTAGCATAATTGATATCAAATTGAAACCTTATTTACGTAACTAGTGGTGAACTCATTGCCCTAGGTTTTTTTCCAAATCAGTAAATTCATCTTTTTTTTATAATTGCTAGTTTATTCGCTTTGTTTAATTTAATTATTATTAGGTTATGAACAATCAATCTTTTTATCAAAATTAATTTAGGAATTTAACAATTAAATTAGTTTAATTTCCCGTTTATCCCCGTGGATCGATACCTGGACTTGCTATTATTCTAAAAGAATTTGGTATAGTTTAGTGCTTATTTTTGGTGTGTGAAATGACCCATCACTCACTGTCACCTTCATTTTTACTCTCATTCTCAAACAAACTCACTCTCTCTCGTTCAATTTCAAACACACACACTCTCTCTCGCTCGATTTCAAATAGTCTTGCTCACTCGCTTATAGATTTTGCATTGTATGTTTATTACTCCCTCTCACAGATCTCACTCTCACACACCACTCTTCTCTCTTTCAATCAAACTCTCTAGCTGTTCTTCATCGATCTCTGTCGCTCGAGGGCTTTGCTTTAGCTGTTCTTCATTGAACTCAAACTCGAACTCAATCTCAATCTGTTCTTCATCAAATCACAGATCGAAAATCGATATCATTCTTGAACCAGATCTATCTTTCTTGCTCTTATCTTAGGTACATTTTTCATTCTCTTAATCGGTGTTCGAGTGTGAAATATCATCTTCTTTACTTTCTCATTGTCAAATCTGCTGATTAACTCTCTAATTTTCATTCTCATATTAGATTAGATCAGATCATATCGTTATCATTCATGAACCAGATCAATCTTTCTTGCTCTTCATCTCAGGTACATTTTTCAAATCAATTAATTCTTAGATTTTGTTTTCTAATAAATTCGTGTCTACATGTTGGGAGAATCATTTTATCCTCTTTGTCCTGACATTGTTTGAGTTGTAAACTAGTTTATATAATTTGTATTGATCTTGTTGTTCTAGTTCTTTAGATTATTTATGATTTTAGCATTGCAATCTGTTTGGGGAGAAAACTAGTTAATATTCACTTGATCCTTGTCTTTGTAGACACCCCATTTTTGACCACCCTTAAGACCTGGACGCGACTGATGGTTTACATGGTGGAGAAAGGTGTGCAGGCCAAAGGTTCAGTTTCTTCGGCAAGGAGAGAGACAAATCTCAACTTCACACCCCATTTTGGACCAAAGCTATTTTTGGATGGTTTTTAGACCTTAAAACCCTCTCTCTCAAAACATTTTTGAAATAGAGTTCCTGCGATGTTTCGACACTCGCATTTTGTTAAATGTTGTGTTTTTCGACAAACCGAGCAAGGACAAAGTGGAAATAAATGAAAGAGATGTGAAATCTTTGAAAAATCTTTCAAAACACCTTGTTTGGGGGGTTTGGAGTTGAATAAAAGAGGAGAAGAGAGAAGAAACCCAGTCGGGGAAGGAGTTTGGCATGAATCGTTAAGAGAGAGCCGAGCAGTCCTCGCTAAATCAGGCCTATCCATTTGAATACTTGGATTTCAGCTATGAGCCCACCACCGTTGGAAAGCTTACTTTCGGGGCTTCATTTTTCACTTAAGAATCTCCTTGAGCCGAGTCCGGATGGGAGAGATATGGTTGTTGGAAGTTGGGCATCAATCCAGTTAGACCGAAACTGAGCAGTTTTCACTAAAAGAGGGATATCTCTTAGCACACATGGAATTTTGAGGTGAGGCTGCCAAATTTGGAAAGAAGACTTCCGGGGCTATAGTTTAGGCTCAAGAATGACCTAAAAAGGCATCCAGATGAAGGATTTAGGCTTTCTTCAAAACAGGGACTAGGACTGATTTTTTATTCTGGCCTCTATGGAAGTGTGCCGGCCATTAATGGCCAATGCCGGCCCAATGCCGGCCACAAAAGACCCCTGCCGGCCATCAATGAGCCACTGCCTGCCATCACTGATGGCCGGCAGCACCCCTCTCAGAGCAGGTTTCACGGAAGATCTTTTGTACCAGCTGGATTCCTCATATCTACCCTCCATACACGTGTATGGAGGGATGAAGCTCTTGCCAATCTTGTTCAAGAAGCTTTGCTTTGATTTTCTTCTATATAAGGAAGAGGCTTCTTCCTTATACCAGGTTCACTGATTTTGAAGAGAAAAATCTATCTCTCTCTCTATATTATTTTGTGCTTTGTGCCTTAGAGTTGGACTTCTTTGCACTTTTGCACTACAACACCTAGATATACACCTCCACCACTCATTCCAGCATCTTGGAAGCCTTTTGCAGAGGTTGAAAGCACCATTCCTTGATCCAAAAGCTGCTGGAGGCTTAGTCTACAAGGGTAAGTCTCATTTCCCTCTCTTTTGGCTCTTTCTTTGCATGCAATTTTAGCCTTTGTTTCTTACACTTTTGCGCTACGACCCAAACTGGAAATAGTCATATTTTGAGCTCATCTCCATGTTTGATTAAGGGTCTTTCTCTGTTTGAGGTTTCCTTCTCACCCTTTGTGTTTAAACTCTCTTTTAGGCCTATTTTTGCATGGTATTTTAGGCTTATTTGTGAGCTGTTTTAGACTTGGTTATAAACTGTGAAATACCTTTTTTTGAGCCCCTCTTCAACTTTGTCGAAGGGCTCTTCTCTGTTTGAGGACAGCTTCTACCACTTGCCTCTTTACCCCTCTTTTAGGCCCTTTTCTTGCATGCTAGTTTAGCCTCATTTGTGTTTATTTTCGTGGCTTGATGTAAACTGTAAAGTGCCTTGTTTTGAGTCCCTCTTCAACTTTGTTGAAGGGCTCTTGGTCATTTGGGGCCAGATGCTGTCCCTTACCTCTATTCTCTCTTTTAGGGCCATTTTTGCATGATAGATTAGCCCTATTTGTGTTCATCTTTGAGGCATGTTGTAAACTGGAAAGAGGCTTGTTTTGACATCATCTTCATGTTTTATTAAGGTTCCATTTTTTTTTGAGGTCATATGCTATCTTGTATGCTTGGTTGCCTCCCATTTTGAGCCTTACATCCTAGCCCTTGTTGCATGCCTTGTTTGGCCTTCTAGCCACTAAAATCCAGTGGATTTTCAGTGGCTTGGCCACTGTTTTGAGCTTCCAAATCAGAGGGGGGTGACCCCCTCTCACCTTGGCTTGTTTGATGGCCATTTTGGCCTTCCAAAGCGACCCCATTTTGCATGCTTCTTAGTCACATTTCAGGGTCAATTTGGTGAGTTTTGGGACTACCATATTTGATTTCCAGAGCTGTTTTGGTCATGCTTCATGTCTATCTTGTATGTGCTTAATAACCGCTTTGTATGCCCTCTAAAAGAGCCCCTCATTTGTGCATGTGTTGGCTGCATTTCCATGGTTATTTGGGCGTATTTTGGCATGTTTAGTTCACTGATTTTTGCTGGTTTAGTGAGATTCCATGTGCTTCATATATGTGCTATGTAAACCACGTTTGCCCGTTAAAATTGCATGCTAATTTAAGCCATCTTGCTAGCACCTTTTGGCCTTGCTCTAAACTGGAAAAGTCTATGTTTTAGGACTTCCTTAACTCTGTCTTCATGCTTCAGGTTCAAATAATGCATGCTTTGTATAGCCGGAAGTCATTCCATGTGCTTAGTTTTGAGTTTCGGGTCTCACCTCATGCATCGGGTGCCATGTTTTCATGATTCGGGACTGTTTAGCATCATATTTTAGTGCTGAAATTTGCATGTTTGCATACCATGTTCCATGCATTACCATGCTTTGGTAGAGTGGCATTCGTGCCCTAGGTTCGGTCCTCGGTTCGCGTGCACGCGTGCACGCATTTCGAGTGTCTCATTTTCATCAAATGGCCACTTATGTGAGTGTGGCTGAGGTCCACTTGTGTTGGTGTAAGTCCATTATGCATCGTGTATGCCATTTCATTTTATAGCATTGTGTATGCTAGGCTGTATGTTAGAGCATCGTGCATGCAATGTCACCTCATGTATCGTGTATGCCATTTCATAGCATTGTGCATGTTAGGTTATATCTTAGTTGCATTCATGCATGCCATGCATATTGCATTGTGTTTGGGATAGGAGTTAGCCCGAGCACGAGAAACGAGGTACGTTTCGTACTCCGAGTGACGGAACGTGTCTCAATTCCCCAGTCGTCAACACTCCGGATTATCCATGATGGAGTCTCGGTCTTATTGTGTTTATACATGCATTCATTTAATATTGAGTAGTGAAAATCGACTCTTCGGCTATCATGCATCGAGATGCGTGATTGGTGGCGCGAGGATCGAGGCACGCATACATATGTGAAAATACATTGCTATGCCCCTTTCCTGCTCTCTGTTACAGCAAATCAAGAATCAGCAGCCTTCCGGAGCTTGGTGCGCTTTCCAAGAACAATTGCAAACAGAGGCTAATCGGGGCGTCGCAATGGATTTCCGCGCCAAGGCAACCCGACCATGCATCATTCATCATCCGGAGCAGAGTCGAGGCAGTCCCTAGCTTGTATGCTAGTTTTAATGCTTTCCTAGATTAATTTGTAAATTAATTAGGACTTTGTACTTATTCGGACTGTATTTATTTGGGACTGTATATTATTTATTCAGACCCTCCGAGCGAGGGCACAATTGTAATAAGCGTACGTGCGTGTGATGTATGTCTTCCAACCCCACGTCTTTCTCTCTTTTATTTACCAGCTTATGATGGTTAGATTAGGGCACGTTTCAATTAGCATACAGTATGATAGCATGTTTGCATTCATTCATTTGTTTTGCATGCACCGGGCTCGGCGCATCATACCAATTGCATTTGTATTTCAATTCCGAGTTGAATACATGTTAGCTGTTGCATCTCATATGCCATCTTTAGAATAACCGAGCCTGCTATAGTTGCATTTTTGCATGTGTTGCATTAGACACTTCTGTATAGTTAGGATCATGCATGGATTTCTAACATAGCTTCTGTTTTGGCTTGGAGTACTCGGTAAGTTTTTATGCTTTAGCATCCTTGCATGCGTGTGAGTGACTGTCATGATAGCATGCTTACCATGAGGCTATTTGCTTATGTGATATAACTGCCTGAATGCCTGTGGGTGAAGGTTAGGTTATCTGAATTGGAGTAATGCATTGACTGTGAGTTTTAAGCCCACTAGATAGTGGCAAAATCATGTTTTCTAAGCCTACCTAAGGGTGGCAAAATCCACGTCTTAGCTTACTTGCGGGTAGTACCATCAAACCATTTTTCAAACAAACAAACATGAAATGTTTTGTTCCAATTCAAGCGATCCAGTCTATACTTGTATGATGTGCGCATCACATAGTAAATCTAGGCTAATAACCGGAATAAGAACGCATAATATTTTCAAAACTAGATATCATGGTTAGTAGAGGCCGATCTTTGATCGGGCGAGTGGGGGTGCTCATAGCTGACCTTCCCCAATCGTACCCAAGTTCCCGAGCCGAGACAACTTTGGTGATGACGGACACGTGGCCTTAGGCAACGAGTCAGGGTTTCCTAAATTTCCTCAAAATAAAATATTTAGGTGGCGACTCTGTATCTGGCAAAGCAGTCCATGTTTGGCACTTCTTTCAAAAATCTGTTTTCTCAAAACGATTTGCCGGATTTGGACTCTTTGGTTCAGATTAAGAACCGTGACAATTTGAGTCCGAACTGTAGTGAGCCAAAACGAACAGAACGGGACACACCCTCCCGGGGCGTTCGGGGACGTCTACAGTCTTGAATTGGATGTTGTGTTTCATTACTTGCTCGACGACTTCTCTTATGAATCGTTACTGGTAATTTTCTTTTTCCTTCTTACTCTGTCTCTGCTTGAGAGAACTAAATGCTGATGTGTTTGATTGCTTACTCAAGTAGTTGATCTCTGTTTTTGTTTCACATAAATAATTGAAACCCACTCGACAATATGCTTTGGTTGTTTTTATATTTTTTTCTTTTGATTTCCTTAAAATAGTTAAAAATGATGGCTTCATTCACTGTATTGAATTAATGCTCTGCTCAAGTAATGGAAAATGCAATAGGATTTTAGTATCCAAGATGAGAATCACCAGTTTGGCTGTTCTTTAGGAACAAGTCAAAAGAAAGTTGTCTTTAATGTTGTTTTTGAACATAGAAATGATGTAACACGTAAAACAAATAAATTGTTACTATTACATTTCAATGACTTAGTTTTAATAATTGTAACTTAGATGGAAAGACCTATTTTGATGATTCTCCTATTTAAATTTTAATGGTCTTATTTTGAAATGAATGTGAAAGTGTTGAAAATAGTATTGATGATAGAGTAATTTTTATTTTTGTTTTTTGGGCTGATGTGTAACGCCCTCAAAATAACACATAAAACCCAACAATCTTGACATGCATAGATATAAAAGAAATAAACATCTTTCCATTCATCAGAGTAGTTAAGTACAAAAGTATTACATGTTGACAACAAAAGTAAATGCCCTATGGGCTTACAACTTTCCAAGCCAACACTTAGTCACAAAAGAGAGTACTAACTCAATTACAAAGTAAGCCCTTGGCTTGATTTACATGTAATATACAAAAGATAACACAAAAAGTCTGTCAGCCTCTAGCCTTCCAAGCTACGTCCTTGGAGGTAGCATACCATCTGTACCTGAAAATGATGTCTCATATAGGGTGAGCCACAGCCCAGTAGAGATATACTAAACCAAATATGAATAATGACTAAAATAATGACATTTGATAGATGGTTAACACTTATAAACCATTTTATATCACAATACAGTTCCATTTTCCTTTACTTATCAAATCGTTTCAGTGAGACTATATCTCACATTAAAACACTTCCTTGATTCAATATTCAAATGAGTTTACAACTCATAATTAAAACACTTCCATGCCTCAGTAAATACACACGTTCGCTGTATTAATACTTCCATTTAATACACATATTTGCTGTATTAACACTTCAATCTGATACACGTATTTGCTGTATCAATGGAGTCCATCCCCTATCTTCCCTCAAACCATGGAGTACATCCCCTATCTCCTCCCACACAATACACATATTCCAAGTATATAAGCAATTATCATATACAAGGATCAATCAATACACATACTTGATGTATTATTCCAACTGTCATATTCAACGACATATTCAATGTGAATAGTTTCGGTTTTCCCTAATCAACATGCAGTGTCTACAACAATCAAGACTATCCTCCACCGATAGCCCAAAGTAGATATTTCTAAACAGAACATAAATGCATAAACAGATATAATATCAACATTTTTATAGGTGAGTGATAAATTGATCCAACTACACCATTTAATCCCATAATTTCCCAATTTCATTATTCTCAACTCAATTTCTCATTTTCCCAAAATTAATTGTACAAATTAATTTATCATTATAATTAGGGCATTTTTCCCTTTTTTCAAAATATCCCTAAGGCTCATTTTTCACCCATAATCCATAAACAACCTCCATTTCAAGTCTATAACATAAATATGACTCAAATATGGAAAACCCCTCTTTTAGAAATTACACAACAAACCCTAACTTTCTCAACATTACCAACTAATCAAAATGACCAAAATTAAAGACAAAACTCATAAGATTGTAACGCCCTCAAAATCAAACCCAAAATACATACAATATTGACATGCATTGACATAAGAAAACAAAATATTATTCCATTCATCAGAGTATTCTTAAAAGAAAACATTATATGTAATAACGAAAGTAAATGCCCTACGGGATTACATCTTTCCAAGCCAATACTTGGACATAAAAGAAATGAGTACTAACTCAACTACAGGTTAAGCCCTTGGCTTATAATTACATGTAACATCAAAATAACAAATAGCTAACTAAAAAGAAAGAGTCTTCAACTCCAAATCCTCCCAAGCTAAGTCCTTGGAGGTAGCATATCACCTGGACCTGAAAATGATGTTCCCGTATAGGGTGAGCCACAGCCCAGCAGAAATATACTAAACCAAATATAAGAATTGACTAAAGCAATAGCATTCAATAGATGGTTAACACCACAATGTCAATTTCATCACCATACAGTTTCATGACTATTAAGTCCATTATACGTTTCACTTTCCATTATTTATTCAACTTTCCATTTATACAGATATGGCTCAGAACCAGGCCACATTATAAAATGAGACTAAGGCTCACTAAAACACTTCTATAATTCAATAAGTACACATATATGCTGTACTAATACACTTCTATACATCAATAAGTACACAGATTTGCTGTACTAATGGAGTCCATCCCCTTTCTCCTCCTAAACAGGTTTGAGAGTCCATCCCCTATCTTCCCTCAAACCATGGAGTACATCCCCTATCTCCTCCCAAACAATATGCATATACAATGTATTAAACACTTGTCATACACAATATTCAATCAATACACAAATTCGCTGTATTAATTCAACTGTCAATTTCAATGACTCATTCAATGTGATTAGTTTCAGTTTTCCCTAATCAACATGCAATGTCTACAACAATCACGACTATCCTCCACCGATAGCCCAAAACAATTATTTCTAAACAGGAAATAAATGTATCAACAAATGTAAACTCAACATTTTCATAAGTGAGTGATTAAACTATTCAACCACACCATTTATCTCATAATCCCCCAATTTCATGAATTAAACTCAATTACACATTTTTCCCAAAATTAATTATACAAATTAATTTATTATAACAACTAGGGTTTTTCCCCCTTCCCTCAAAATTAACCCTAAGGTTCAATTTTAATCAACCTGACACTACCAATGTCATTTTTCATAATTCACAATCACAAGGAAATTAATATATAAACAATTCCCTATTTCTCAAATTATAATACAAACCCTAGTTTTCCCAAAATTACTAAACGACACCAACATATCAAAAATACCAAAACTTAGGTCAAAACCTATAATATGGAGTAGGAAATCCCTACCTCGAAGTGAAGAACTCAAATAGAGAAGATGGCGAAAACCTAATGTGCTCCAAATCCAAGATTGTTCAGATTAAAGTGAAGCTCTTGACCCACTCTATCTTTTTAACAAAGGACCTAGGGTAGAAATACACTCTAAGTAGATCAAACCTAAGAGAGAAGGTGTGTAGAAGGAGAGAAAACACGGACCTAGGGTTCTGGAATCAAAAAGAGGATGAAAAAGTGTTTTAAAAACCGCTGCTGCCTATTTAAATAAAACAGGCTCGCTCGAGCGAAGACTTGGTCGCTTGAGCGACCAGACACAGAAAACCCTCGCTCGAGCCAAGAATGTCTCGCTCGAGCCAACAACCCAGAAGCTCGATCGAGCGAATAAAAGCTCGCTCGAGCCAACAACTCAAACCCTCAGGTCTGCAACCCGACGCACGCTCGAGCGACGGAACTCTCGCTCGAGCGAAGAACAAACCAGCTCGCTCGAGCCAAGAAGATCTCGCTCGAGCCAAGAAACACAGCTCTCAGGTCTATACCTAGACGCAGTCGCTCGCTCGAGCGAAGAAACCCTGGCTCGAGCGACGGACCAAAAACAAGAGCTCGCTCGAGCGAAGAACTGCTCGCTCGAGCGAAGGACCAAAATTCTGGGCAGCAACCCTTTGCTCCCAAACACTCCCAACCTGTAACAAACCTGCCCAATACATCCTATAACTCAAACATAAGGAATTAAAGGACGACAACAACAAATATATAACAACAGAATCCACGGAACGTAAGTTCGGATACAACAACCAAATGGGAAAAGACCGGGGTCGCTATAACCTCCCCCCCTTAAAGAATTTCGTCCCCGAAATTAAGCATAAGTTTTCAAAAACAGGTTTGTTTCTCAATTTCCAACAATATGACATTACAATAATCAATAACTTGACCCATAACTGGTCAATCCATCTCTTATCAAGAGGCATCTCACAATATGTAAAACAACATATATTTCAACTTGCATTATCAACATGCACTTCTTTCCAATTCAACAATTATCAATCTATAAGATTCACCATTTCGTATCATATTCAATGTTCATGATACATTTCCAATTATACAATATATTCAACATATGCAATGTTCTATTAAACTTCCATTTTGAGGCAAGTTTCAAAATACTCTCATCAACTCAAAACATAAACCATGTTTCACAACCTAAGTTATATTCAATACACTTAAGGTTCAATATTACAACCAAATAAACAACATATGCTCAAGCATCTACAAACAGGTCCGGATATTTCTCTCGGACCTCCAACTCACATTCCCAAGTGGCTTCCTCCACCCCGTGATGTTTCCACAAAACCTTTACCAAAGGGATGGTCTTGCCTCGCAAAACTTGATCCCGCCTATCCAAGACCCGAACCGGCCTCTCCTCATACGAGGCATCCTCATCTACCTCTAAGTCGGTCCAATCCAATACATGCAATGGATCCGGCTCATACTTCCGAAGCATACTCACATGAAACACGTCATGAACTCCGGACAACTGCGGTGGCAAAGCTAAACGATAGGCAGCCTCACCGATCCTCTCAAGGATCTCAAAAGGGCTAATAAATCGAGGGGACAACTTCCCACTCTTCCCAAACCTCATCAATCCGCGCCTAGGTGATATCTTCAGAAAGACATGATCACCCACCTCAAATACCAAAGGTCTCCTCTTACGGTCAGCATAAGATTTCTGACGACTCTGGACTGTAACAAGCCTCCTACGGATAAGCTCAACTTTCTCTGTCGTTTCCCTCACCAACTCCGGACCCAATAAAGGTGCATCACCCACCTCGGCCCAACAAACTGGAGACCTACACGGTCGGCCATATAAGGCCTCAAACGGTGCCATACCGATACTAGACTGGAAACTGTTGTTGTAGGCAAACTCTACCAAAGGCAAGTGCCTCTCCCACGACCCACTGAAATCAAGAACACAACCCCGAAGCATATCCTCAAGGATCTGAATAGTACGCTCGGGTTGCCCGTCAGTCTGAGGATGATAAGCCGTGCTAAAGGTCAACTTAGTGCCCAAGGCACTCTGCAAACTCTGCCACAACCTGGCAGTAAAACGAGGATCTCTATCTGAGACGATCGTCACTAGGACCCCGTGCAACCTCACTATGTCCCGAATATACAAGTCGGTAAGATGATCTACCGAATCTTTCACGCGCATAGGAATGAAGTGCGCCGACTTAGTCAACCGGTCTACAACCACCCAAATAGCATCACTACCCTGCTGAGTCCTCGGAAGACCTACAATGAAGTCCATAGTGACATGCTCCCACTTCCACTCGGCAATAGGCAAGGGCTGTAACAAACCCGCTGGCCTCTGATGCTCGGCCTTCACTTGCTGACAAGTAAGGCATTTAGACACGAAAACTGCCACATCTGTCTTCATACCCCGCCACCAAAACTGGCGGCCCAAATCCCGATACATCTTAGTGCCTCCCGGATGCACCGCAAGACGTGAATGATGAAACTCTCGGAGTACCTCCTCTCGGCAAGACTCCGGCACGAACAGACGGTCTCGGTATCTCACACTCTGGTCGGGATACACCGTCAAACCCTTCTCAACCTTCCCATTGGAGATCTTCTCTCGGAGGGAATCTACCTCAAGGTCACCTCTCTGTGCCTCTAACACTCGAGTCACAAGTGTAGGCTGCGCAACAACAGAAAACATGGCCGCAGTCTCAGCGGATTCACCCAAAAACAAATTAAACTCCCCAAGTGCACCCAACATCTCCCATTCCCGGATGGCTATACTAGCTACGTCACCAACAGATTTCCTGCTAAGGGCATCGGCCACCACATTGGCCTTTCCCGGATGATAATGCAACTCGAAGTCATAATCCTCAATGAACTCCATCCACCTCCTCTGCCTCAAGTTCAAGTCTTTCTGTGTAAACAGATATTTCAGACTCTTATGATCCGAGAATACATTGAACCTCTCACCATAAAGGTAATGCCTCCAAATCTTCAAGGCAAAGATTACAGCTGCTAACTCTAGGTTATGCGTAGGGTAATTCTTCTTGTGTATTTTCAACAGATGTGAGCCATAGGCTACCACTTTCCCCTCTTGCATCAACACACAACCCAAACCCTCTCGTGAGGCATCACAATAGACTGCATAACCCAACCCTCTCTCCGGAATAATCAAGACCGGAGCGGTGGTCAATCTAACCTTCAAATCCTGAAACGACTTTTCACAAGTCTCACTCCATACAAATTTGACTCCCTTCCGAGTCAGTCTAGTCATCGGCGAAGCTAACCTGGAGAAATCTTTCACAAACCGTCGGTAGTACCCAGCTAATCCCAGAAAGTTGCGGATCTCAAACACACTCTTAGGCTGTGCCCAATCTTGCACTGCCTCAGTCTTGGATGTGTCAACAGACACCCCTTCCCCAGAAACCACATGGCCTAAGAACTTGACTTCTCCTAGTCAGAACTCACACTTCCCAAACTTAGCATAAAGCTTATGTGCTCTAAGCAACTCAAGCACCACTCTCAAGTGTTCCTCGTGCTCCTCCTCCGAAGGTGAATAAATCAGGATGTCGTCCACGAAGACGACTACAAAACGATCTAAGAATTCCGGAATATCCGGTTCATCAAGTCCATGAAGACTGCTGGTGCATTGGTGAGCCCAAATGGCATCACCAGAAACTCATAATGGCCATACCACGTACGGAATGCCGTCTTCGGAATATCCTCCTCCCTGACTCTCAACTGGTGGTAACCCGATCTCAAGTCTATCTTAGAGAAACAACGGGAACCCTTCAACTGATCGAACAGATCATCTATACGGGGCATAGGGTACTTATTCTTGACCGTAGCCCGATTCAACTTTCGGTAATCGATACAAAGTCTCAAAGCACCTCCTTTCTTTTTAGCAAAAAGGGCCGGTGCTCCCCACGGTGAAACACTAGGACGAATGTAGCCCTTATCTAGCAACTCCTGGAGTTGAATCTTCAACTCCACTAACTCGGCTGGGGCAACACGATATGGTGCCATAGAAATCGGCGTCGTGCCGGGCACTAGATCAATAGAGAACTCAATCTCTCTGTGAGGTGGCAAACTAACAAGATCCTCGGGAAAGACGTCCGAGTACTCACAAACCACTCTCGGCAACACAGTCTGGGTCTCATCACACTCACTGCTCAAAAGGCTAGCAAGAAGACCACTTAACTCACTCCGCCCTCGCAGATCATACACCGGTGGCAAAACACTACCAACCCAATCCCCCAAAAAATAAAAACACTCCCCGCTCAAGGTACAAACTGTGACCCTCTGGCGGTAGCAGTCAATAACAGCTCGGTATGACGATAACCAGTCCATACCCAAAATAACATCAAATCCCGACATGGGCATAACTACAAAAGGAAACGGAAGCCGACGATCAGCGACCTCTATGTCACAATCTCTACAACCGTGTTTCAAAATCAACTCACCCCCAACAGGCGATATTACACATATAGGAGATGCTAACTGTGCCAACTCCAATTCCGAAACAGATACAAATGCAGCAGATATAAATGAATGTGATGCTCCTGTATCTATCAATACACTAGCAACCGAGTTGCAAAACAAGAAGGTACCTTTCACGACCGATGGAGTTGGTACAAGATCCTGCGCGGTAACAGCATACACGCGCCCAGATGATCTCTGATCAACCTGCTCACCTCAATGAGCATAAGACTGCTGCACAGACTGGGACGATGAAGCCCCCTGATTGGCCCTCGAGGCCTGAACAGACTGTGTTGGCTAATGACTCTGAGTCTGCCTCAAACTAGATGCACCGGATGTGCCACTCAACTGCGGGCAAAACCTCTTCATGTGCCCTGCCTGACCACACTGATAACACGAGAGTGGCTGGCCTCTACCTTGACTCTGGCTCTGAGATCGAGCCGAAGATGATGCTGCTCTCTGCACTCCTCCCTTCTGCGGGCAAACTGGAGACTTGTGGCCCAGCTGACCACACTTGAAACAGGTAATGTCTCCCTGGCTGCCTTTTCCAGAAACTGCACTCGTCACTGGAAAAGTCGATCTAGTAAAGCTACCCTGAGACTGCTGAGGGTTAAAACCCCTCTGTCTCCTGCCATCACTCTGGCTATCATGTCTCCTCTTGGAGCCCCTCTGTCTCTCCTCCTCCTCCTGCATCATGATCTCCATATGGGCTGCAGCATCCACTAGACGCCAATACTCTCTGGTCATAGAACCCCCAACTCTCATCTTGAGGCCATGCCTCAACTTCTTCTCGAACTCTAAACAACGGCGTTCCTCAGACGCCACCAACTCAGGTGCAAACCTGGACAAACTAGTAAATGCGGCCTCAAACTCGGCCACTGAAGAGCTCAGCTGCTTAAGCTGGCAAAACTGCTCCCTCAACTTCTCCCTGACAACTGGAGACAGGAACTTCTCCTGGAATGCAGCTACGAAGGCCTCCCAAGTCCCTCCTATACGGCCCCTCGTGAATTTCCACCACTGACCCGCATCTTCCTTTAGCTGGAAAGATGCCAAGGTCACCTTCAGAACCCCGTCCTCGATGCCAAGCATCTCAAACGTCTTCGTTGTCTGTTCGAGCCATTCATCTGCCTTAAGCGGCTCTTTAGGATCACCCAAAAATTCGTCCGGGTTAGACTGGAAGAACTCCCTCTTCAGAAAAGAAGGCCCTGCATCTGCAACATGAACCTGGGCTTGATTCTCAGCCCTGAGAATGCCTACTGACTCCCTGAATGCCCCTGCTATCTCTCGGGCCAAAGCGCCCATAGCCTGCTGACCTACCGGCTCGGCCACATTGGCCTGGCCAACTCCCTCCTGCTGCTCCAGAATCTCATCCGGAATAGGCATCTCCTGCCTACCACGCCTACCACGCCTACCACGTCCTCGTCCTCGTCCTGACATCCTAATAAAGGTAACAAAGACAATTAATACGTCTGCACATTAATAAATGTGCCGAAGCTATAACACTAGCGTCCTAATGCATTGGACAACAATAATTCACTCCACGTAAGCACATAATCACATAAGCACCTACGAATTTCATTTCTGGATAATGATAGTCCCGAGGCGTCACTAAAGTTCTGGTTGGAAACAACATTGATCAAGTGCCTTTCCAACAAGACTTTCAGAAACTCAAGGGTCCAATCAACATCCTAGAAACTACATTCCATACCCACATAGTCACATAAACATGTTATCATATAAGCATATAATAGTACATCTAAGTCTCTATCAAGCGAGACGAACCCATTGTGATACTAATCACTTCCCACGTACCCAAAGTATTCGAACCCGGTACGCTCTGATACCAAGTTGTAACGCCCTCAAAATCAAACCCAAAATACATACAATATTGACATGCATTGACATAAGAAAACAAAATATTATTCCATTCATCAGAGTATTCTTAAAAGAAAACATTACATGTAATAACGAAAGTAAATGCCCTACGGACTTACATCTTTCCAAGCCAATACTTGGACATAAAAGAAATGAGTACTAACTCAACTACAGGTTAAGCCCTTGGCTTGTAATTACATGTAACATCAAAAAAACAAATAGCTAACTAAAAAGAAAGAGTCTTCAACTCCAAATCCTCCCAAGCTAAGTCCTTGGAGGTAGCATATCACCTGGACCTGAAAATGATGTTCTCGTATAGGGTGAGCCACAGCCCAGTAGAAATATACTAAACCAAATATAAGAATTGACTAAAGCAATAACATTCAATAGATGGTTAACACCACAATGTCAATTTCATCACCATACAGTTTCATGACTATTAAGTCCATGATACGTTTCACTTTCCATTATTTATTCAACTTTCCATTTATACAGACATGGCTCAGAACCCGGCCACATTATAAAATGAGACTAAGGCTCACTAAAACACTTCCATAATTCAATAAGTACACATATATGCTGTACTAATACACTTCTATACATCAATAAGTACACAGATTTGCTGTACTAATGGAGTCCATCCCCTTTCTCCTCCTAAACAGGTTTGAGTGTCCATCCCCTATCTTCCCTCAAACCATGGAGTACATCCCCTATCTCCTCCCAAATAATATGCATATACAATGTATTAAACACTTGTCATACACAATATTCAATCAATACACAAATTCGCTGTATTAATTCAACTGTCAATTTCAATGACTCATTCAATGTGATTAGTTTCAGTTTTCCCTAATCAACATGCAATGTCTACAACAATCACGACTATCCTCCACCGATAGCCCAAAACAATTATTTCTAAACAGGAAATAAATGTATCAACAAATGTAAACTCAACATTTTCATAAGTGAGTGATTAAACTATTCAACCACACCATTTATCTCATAATCCCCCAATTTCATGAATTAAACTCAATTACACATTTTTCCAAAATTAATTATACAAATTAATTTATTATAACAACTAGGGTTTTTCCCCTTTTCCTCAAAATTAACCCTAAGGTTCAATTTTAATCAACCTGACACTACCAATGTCATTTTTCATAATTCACAATCACAAGGAAATTAATATATAAACAATTCCCTATTTCTCAAATTATAATACAAACCCTAGTTTTCCCAAAATTACTAAACGACACCAACATATGAAAAATACCAAAACTTAGGTCAAAACCTATAATATGGAGTAGGAAATCCCTACCTCGAAGTGAAGAACTCAAATAGAGAAGATGGCGAAAACCTAATGTGCTCCAAATCCAAGATTGTTCAGATTAAAGTGAAGCCCTTGACCCACTCTATCTTTTTAACAAAGGACCTAGGGTAGAAATACACTCTAAGTAGATCAAACCTAAGAGAGAAGGTGTGTAGAGGGAGAGAAAACACGGACCTAGGGTTCTGGAATAAAAAAGATGATGAAAAAGTGTTTTAAAAACCGCTGCTGCCTACTTAAATAAAACAGGCTCGCTCGAGCGAAGACTTGGTCGCTCGAGCGACCAGACATAGAAAACCCTCGCTCGAGCCAACAACCCAGAAGCTCGCTCGAGCGAATAAAAGCTCGCTCGAGCCAACAACTCAAACCCTCAGGTCTGCAACCCGACGCACGCTCGAGCGACGGAACTCTCGCTCGAGCGAAGAACAAACCAGCTCGCTCGAGCCAAGAAGATCTCGCTCGAGCCAAGAAACACAGCTCTCAGGTCTATACCTAGACGCAATCGCTCGTTCGAGCGAAGAAACCCTAGCTCGAGCGACGGACCAAAAACAAGAGCTCGCTCGAGTGAAGAACTGCTCGCTCGAGCGAAGGACCAAAATTCTGGGCAGCAACCCTTTGCTCCCAAACACTCCCAACCTGTAACAAACCTGCCCAATACATCCTATAACTTAAACATAAGGAATTAAAGGACGACAACAACAAATATATAACAACAGAATCCACGGAACGTAAGTCTGGATACAACAACCAAATGGGAAAAGACCGGGGTCGCTATAAGATGGAGTAGGGTATCCCTACCTCGAAATTAGAAGCCCAAAGGAGAAGATGACCAAAATCCAAAGTACTCCAAATCCAAGATTTTTCAGATTAAAATGAAGCCCTCAACACCCTCTATCTTTCTTACAAAGGACTTAGGGTAGCAACACACTAAAAGGAGATGAAACCCTAGAGAGAAGGTGTGTAGAGAGAGAGAGAGCTCGGATCTAGGGTTTTGAAATCAAAAGAGATGAAAAAATGAAGTGTTTACCTGCTGCTGCCTACTGATATAACACAGGCTCGCTCGAGCGACCAGACACAAAGAACCCTCGCTCAAGCGAAGAAAGTCTCGCTCGAGCCATCAATTCGAAGCTTCAGGTCTGCAACCCAGAAGCACGCTCGAGCGACAGAATGCTCGCTCGAGCAAAGAAACTCAAAACATACACCTCGCTCGCTCGAGCCAAGAAATGCAACTCTCAGGTCCAGAACCAGACGCAGACACAAGCTCGAGCGAAGGCACCCTGGCTCGAGCCACCAGACACAAAACTCAACTCTCGCTCGAGCGAAGAAACCCTGGCTCGAGCGAAGGATCAAAACAAAGAGCTCGCTCGAGCGACAAAGTTCTCACTCGAGCGAAGACACCAAAATCTGGGCAGCAACCATTTTCTCCCAATCACTCCCAACCTGTAACAAACCTGCCCAACACATCCTATAACTCATAAATAAGGAATTAAAGGATGACAACAAGATATATACAACAACAAGCTCCACGGAACCTAAGTCTAGATACAACAACCAAATGGGGAAAGACCGGGATCGCTATATGATGAATATGGTAATTTGAGTTAGCCATGAATCAATCTGTTTTAGAACAACCCATTTGTAAATTTCCTTGAGAGTTTTTTTTTTTTTTTTTTTTTTTTTTTTTTTTTTTTTTTCTATTCAATTGCCTAGAACAATTGTTAGTTTGTTCATTCATTTATCACTACTATCATAGTTGTCAAAGCGAAGGGTGTTAGAATATGGATTTATAAAATGATGCAAAACATTTTTAACTGTGACACCAGTTGTTGGGTGGGTATAAAAAACACGGGGACTGAGGAAAAAATTCTTGAAAAAGAAAAATAGGACACCTCTATTAATAAGAAAATGAATTAGAAACACATTAAAAGAGGATTGGATTAAGTAAAACATTTGCTTGGAACATGTGTTTCAATGTGTGCTTTGTTATATGTATTGTGTAGGTGGACGCCCGAGACTTAAGATCGGTACAATCCACCGTGAGTAATGCCTTTATAAAGCTATGTTTGAAAAGTACTTTGAATTGGTCAAGAATGATATTTTGAATCTTTTTTTGTTATCTATTAATGAATGTCCTTTTTGAAATTGTAATCATGACATCTTTTAGTGAGGCCCTCACTTGGGAAAAATAATACCATGGCCCTTTAATTCATAGGCCCTCACTTAGGGGAAACAATACCATGGCCCATTGGATTAATTAAAACACAGAGACTTCTGACGTTAGACCTTAATGGTCCACATTGAATTATGGATTATTGATTAACCCATTGTACTCCCATTGGATTGACCTTTGCGGTCTTATTGGCTTGGGCATATTGTTACATTGCTACTTTATTGGATATACCACGTATAATGATTGAATGATTATTGTTATCGTATGGTATTGTTATAATTGGACATATGATTGTCAATCGAATTGTTTTGATTATTGAAATGAATTGTTCTAGGAAAATGAAAGATATGTTTCGAATCAAGTTGAGCTTCATTCATATAAATCCTTTATATCGATACTACTCACTGGACTCCAACTCACCCCTTTCCTTTATATATATGTAGGTGAGAAAGTGGAACGTCAAGTCTAAGGAAGCCTCAGAGTTTATCCTTGTGAAACTATTTTTGAAGTGCCTCCGTGATGGGGGCGCGCTTGGTCTCGAGTGGGGCCAAACTTTGTCAAACCTTTCTTTTGTTTAACTTTTCTCTTGTTACTTTGGAACTTGTTTCAGATGGATGTTATGTAATAGGTGTTTAAATCTGTTGTAATGTATCTATGTAAGAAGAATGGGGGTTTATTTATCAGAAGAGGTCTTTCATATATGCACTGCTCAATGGACTATCTTTTGTATTTGAAATTGCTTCCACCAAGCCCTGTTTACTATCTTATGATTGATTTTGTCTTTGAGGCCGTAGGTAATCTGGGATTACTGGCTGATCATGACCTAAACCTACAGGGGAGAGTTCGAGTCGTGACAGTAACACTTTAATATAACACTCAAAAAACATAATACTCCAATATAACTTATTAAAAAACTCCTTAGTGCAGTTTTCCCAAATATAACACTTCAATATAACACATTAAAAAACTCCTTAGTGTACTTTTCTCAAACATTACACTCTAATGTAACATTCCAAAAAACTTCTTAGTGTATTTTTTTCAAACATAACACTCCAATCAATGTTACACATAAACTTCTTACTGTACTTTTTTTTTTTTTTCCAAACATAACACTCCATTGTAACACTTCAATGTAATACCATAAAATTACACTAACAAAAATATAGATTTTCACGTTCGATAACTAACACTTCAGCCACTAATCCTCACAAAAAGAGTCTTCCACATCTCATCTTTCCATCTCCATCTCAAAAACAAATCAAAAAATTGAAAAAATAAATAACAAAAGGATATTTACTTAAACTCAAATGTCACCATATCAAATAAATTTAACTTTCCAAAATATAAAAAACAAATTGATTCATAAAAAAAATTCTTAAGACTAAATGAATTAACATTCTCCCATATAGAATTCATGGATAAATTTTCCATAAGGATTAAGGTTTCTAAACTTCTGAACTATTCAGCTTGTTTAGTTTGAGTTTTTAGAATTCACTTTTCAAAAAATTAAAAATTATTACTTTCCGCGTTTTTTTGTTTTCATTGAATTTTTTTTAACACTTTAAGCAAATTTTTTTTTTTGGGGATACATCTAACATAAATACACCTAAAAATTATAATATTTATAAAACAAATCTTTAAAAAATTCACTAAATACCAAAAATATATATATAAAAAAACTAAAATTCAGTATATTGTTTGTATTATTGTGCATTTATTAATTTTTTAAAATATATTTTTACAAATATTTATTTTCTAGATATATCTAAGTAAAAAACTAAAAAAATTATTTAAAAATTTTAAAATATTTATTAAAAATAAAAAAATTCAAAAAATAAGGACTCCATTTTTTAAAAATTAAAACTAAATACAGGGATTTTTTTTTTTTTAAAAGTTTTGACAAAAAAAAGAAGAAAAAAAAAAAGAAGAAAAAAAAAGAAGGAAATGAGAACTTTCGTCCACGCAAAAGCAAGAGCAAATGCACAAACTAACTTCCAGCAGAAAAATAATTAGGAGGAGATTGATTGATGCTCACACAAGCAAAGTACTATGCATCCCTCAAAACTTGCCAACTGTCTTGTCATCCATTGCTTTGATTATTATATTATGCTGCTATAAAAAATTATTTCATCTATATAATTTTTTATTTTTTATTTTTTATTTTTCTTCACAAATCCCTCTAATGATATAATAAGAAAAAGATAAATTAATCATCCATGCTCCTATACTTCTCTTCTTTTCTAAAAATTTTCCAACCAATCTTGCTGCAATTCAGGGGAATTTGTGGAAGATGATTTTGTGTGAACGTAACACTACTGATTAATAATGATTCTATATTTTTCGTACTTTTATACAATATATTTAGTCCATTCTATGAGTTGTCATTGATACATTTAAAACATAGTAGATAAATGATGAAATTTATTAAATTAATATAATAATAACTCAGATGGTAAATTATAGTGTCCAAAATAATAAGATGATTGTAACATTACTAGACAGACTAAACCTTAATTATTTGCTACTACTACAACTTTAATTTATCTATTCGATCTAGAAAGAAAACCAAGTAGAAAAATATCATTAAATTGTTGTAAAAACACATACTATTGCTTTGACAATAAAGATACATGCATGCATAAATTGGAAAACAAAAGATAGAAACACACGAATGATGATTTTAATTTATTATAGATATATAAAAAGATCAATTTAAATTTATTCACACTCACTTTGAAAGTGTGTAACAAAATATATAATTTAATTAATTGAGTTAGTTTAGTTGACTATTTCAATACACTTCTTTCATATGAGAGGCTAGGGGATCAATCCTATCCCAATACACTTCTATATGAGAGGCTAAGAGGTCAATAGTAATGTGCTAAATGAATACATAACCTTAATAACAAGGAGATGATGGACAAATTATCACATTTCATTGGTTGGACACATGAACATACAGTCTTCCTGACATACTACATAATTTATGCTCTATGGGGCTCTTTATTGGGTTGAGTGTTGGGCTTTTTCAGTTATTGGACTATGATTATTCTGATGTAATTCTTTTTATATTGTAAGCCTCTTATCGATTGACAAAAAAACACAAAATTTAGTTAATTCAAAATTATAAGCATCATATTATTGATCCTACCTAAACTTATGAATTTCATTATTTTGAACCAGTTAAAACTTGTGTTTTATTTATTTATTTTGATAGTGTATGAAAAAAAATCCGACTTGAAAAAAAATTGTGTGATTAAATTAATTTGATTTAGAGTCAGCACAGAAATGGACTTAATATATTTTCCAAGAAAATGCACTATTGTTAATGATTCTTACTAAAAGAGCAAATTACTTTATCCCTTTAAATTAGTCAAGAAGGTTAGTACTTTGATGATGTGGGGGTAAGTGGGAAGACAAATGTGAAAGGGGTTTGATTCAATAAACCAATTAAAAGTGTGTTGAAATATAAAATAATAAAAAAATGCCAAATGCAACTCTATTAGTAATTTCAATCATGTAATCAATCAATTCAAAAACCGGACTTGTAATTTTCTAAACCTTTTTTTAGACTTCTTAATCAATCCACTCAAATTCAAATCCAAATAAGCTAACGTGTTTGATTTAAATTGATTAAAAATTGATTGTATGAAGTGCCGTGGTGTAGTAAGACTATGACCATGACCCAAAACGAACAATTGTCACGCAGGGTGACCATCACAAAAACCAACTTGAATGTCTACCACTAATGGCGGTTTTTGGGAAGTTAAATTCAAATTTTTTATGATTAAAATTTATAAAATAATAAAATAGGTTAAAATAATTAATAAGATAAATTAGCATGTCAAATCTATAATTATTTATTTTTTCTCTCACAAATATCACATTCAATTACAAAAAAATTTTAACCTATTAAAATAACCAAAAAATAAAATAGCTTACTAAAATAACTAAGTTTCCAAATGAAGCCAATATATCAACAATTTGAATAATAATAATGCTATATAAATATATATAATTTTATACTATCAACTAGATATGACAATTTTCATTTCATATATTATTATAATGACTTTTCTTTTAAATTTTAAAATTTCATTACTATATATAAAATCACCTCCACCTACTAGGTTAAATTAGCAATTTTCCTTGTTGAAATAGCAGCACATTCAGGTGTAGATATTGATTGAGATTGAGATGGAGATGGTCAATCATCATACCGAAGGTCCAACCAATTGGAAGAGAATCACACGAAATACTCGTGTACTTACGTCACTTGGCTTGCGCGCAACCCCGCCCCACTATGTTATGGAAGAATTGAGATTCTTGCTGAGCGGGTTATTTAAAGCCAGCAATTGGTTGTCAGATTTCGTCCTGTAATTTAAAAAAAAAAAAAAAAAAAAAAGCAACAACAACAACGCGAGAGGATTGTCTTCAATTGTGGTTTGAAAAATATTGTTCGAGTTTGTGAGACACATCATGATCTCACTCCGACAATTTAATCCATTGTTTTTAGTAAGGCATGATAAAATTATATAATTATGAATGTCACTATATGTATTTTTCATAGATGATCTATATATAAAACATTTTAAAATAAATAATTTAAATTGTGCACAAGTCACAATAGTAGACTAAATACAACTCTCTTTAAAAAATAAATAAATAAATAAATGAATTTGTAAATTTTGTTAGTTTGTGTAATGCTACTTTTTTTTTTTTTTTTTTTTTTTTCAAATTATCAGTGTTTTTCTTCTATTAAATGCATTCACTCTAGTCTAAAAATTAATAGCATTATAGTGGGGTGTTTTGGGAAGATGATTATAATCTGATTTTTGGTGAAAAGCTGATTATAAGCAGATTATAATCAGCTTTTCTGTGAGAGAAGAGGAGATAAAAAATCTGAAAATCAGATTTTTTATCTCTTCCCAAAAGAGGCCAGTGTCTTGTCTTTTCAAAATTGACAATCATTAAAAGATGAATGAAATAATTATGTTATAATGATAACATTTATGTATTATGTTTTATTTATTAAGTGATATATTATCACTACAATAGTAGCAAAAATGAATTCTAAAATTCATAAAATTAATACAATAATAATATATGAAATGATAAATAAAATACAATATATAAATATGATCCCATAGCATTATTGATTGAAGATGAGGTCTATTAATTGAACTTTGAAACCTAATTTACTGTGGTCAGATGTCGATGTAGGGGTCATAATTGGAGAGAGAGAGAGAGAGAGAGAGAGGGTAAAGTGCATTCATTGAAAATGTAAAGATATTCAACAATATTTAAAATATGATTTTATTATCTGCTGCTCTATAAATATTTATTAATGTAATTTAAAATGATTTTTTTAATAAAATCTATTTTTAGGAAAAAAAATTTACCATCATTTAAAACACTTAAGGTCAAGTTTGGCATCTCAAAATAAGTACACTTATTTCATCTTTTTATCTTTTTTCGGTCACATCAATCAACATCTCCTCTTTATTTTTTTTTACACATGATATAAAAAAAGTCAAAAAATACACTTATTTAGTCTTTCCAAACTTACAAAAGTTAAAAAATATCTAAAATTAACACATGGCAACATGGTAAAAGTATATCACTACTAAATGACTGCATTTGGTAATCATGTTTGGAAACTATTGACCAATAGTATGTAAAGCGCCGCATCAGATAATATCACCTTACCATTATTGAAAAAAGAATTATGCTTTATATTAGTACTAACGTATGTCCCTATTTGAAGACACAGTGTAAATAATATTAGAATTATAATATAATTGTAATCGTAACACTATTTAAATTTAAGATTAAAATACAATTACAAAAATATATTTAATAGACTACACTCTACAATTCCAAATAAATCAAATATAAAAAAAAATAAATAAACAAATATTAAATAATACACACCAGCCAGTACTCTACAATTTAAAAGAAATTAAAATTAAAATGCACACCAGTGTGACACTTTTTTGCTCCACTTCATGTGTTCCCAAGGCATCTACTGCAAGAAACCAATAAATACAAAAGAACAGATACATAGTCAAGGGTCCGGCTTCTGTCCAGTCCCGGACCATGTTGTTGGGCCCGTGGGAGCCCACACGGGTCCCGTTTTGAAAATCTGAACCGTCAGTGTGTAGAACTCGTCGAGTACTACATGCCTATAAAAAATCACGTTGATTGGATATCGATAGCTATATGATCAACTCAGTTTTGTATAAAAAAAAATGGACGGTGAAAAAATTAACGGTTAATAAAAAACTGTTTTGTTCACATAGCTATCGATATCCAATCAACGTGATTTTTTACAGGCATATAGTACTCGACGAGTTCTACACATTGAACGGTTCAGATTATCAAAACGGGACCCGTGGTGGGCCCCCACGGGCCCAACAACACGGTCCAGTCCGATCCCGGACTGGACAGAAGCCATGGCCCATAGTCAAATACAACTGCCTAAAACAATGATGCCAAGTGAAAGGAAAGAAGTGGAGTACAAGCAATATTCCAAAAACCTCAAACTTACGGCACACTGTGGGGATCCTTTAGTTGCTAAAATATTTTGATCAAAATTCTGGATTGAGGTTTGTGTTAAATTGTTTGCTTGTCCCCAGTTGGCTTTTATTTTCAATGTATTGTTATGGTTTCTTTCATTTTTTGTTCAGTCTTTATTTTAACTTATTGCCTGTCTATTGATGCTGACAGTGCTGAATTATTGATTTCATTGTAGGAAGATTGGAGTTGACTTTGTGTTGGATGACCGCATTGGTGTTTATTTAGTTCTGCTTGGGAATGGCTGCTAGAGGGATTTCAGCCGTTAAATCACACAATTTTTTACTTAGATTTACCATGGCTTTGGCATCAGCTGTCCTTGAGTGGTTACTGATCTGTATGTTGTTTATTGATGCAATTTTCTCGTACTTGGTCACAAAATTTGCTCGTTATTGCAAATTGCAAGTTCCATGCTTGCTATGCTCGAGACTTGATCATGTTTTGGGCAATGAAAAACTTGGATTTTATTGGGATTTGATCTGTGGAGATCATAAATTTGAGATTTCATCTTTTGTTCTCTGTCGTGTGCACAACAAACTCACAAAGCCTCCAACACAGTGGATTGGGAAGAATTCAACAACTAAAAAAAATAAAAAAAGAGGAGGAATTTGTTCGAATCTGAGCCTTGAACACATATATGAGCTCAAATCTTTTTTTTTTCTTTTATAAAAAAAAAAAAAAAGATGCCTCAAATCTATCTTACTCTCTCTCTCTCTCTCTTATCTGTTGAAAATATCTAAGCAGCAAATAAAGAAATGATAAAAGAGAGGACCTCTCCTGTGAAGCAATTCATTAAGCATTTAGCAGACAAAGGAGAATAAGGTGTATTTGTTGATCCAAAATGGTGATAGATTAAACCATAAATATCTATTCATATTAAAAAGGTTAATACAATACAAAAATGTAATCACCATTGGCGCTGTTTGGAAGAGCAATCGAAGGCTATTATAGCCTCAAATGAAAAATAAGCCAAAAAGCCCCACTATTCACCCCTTTTTATTAAAAAAAAAAAAGCCTCAACTGCCGTGACACTATACTGTCAAAGTGTCAAATTGTTACATCACTTGAGAAATTACAATTTTGCCCCTTTACATCAATTTAAAAAATTATAATATTAGGGACAAATTAGTCATTTTAAATTCAAACATCATTTCAATACACTTTTCAATACAACAACTCAAATAAAAATCCATCTCATCTTCCCAAACACAAAAACTAAAATAGTCTACTAAAATAGCCAAAAAGCCAAAAAGCCTCTAAAATAGCCACTTCCCAAACGAGGCCATTGTCTCATATCATCCATGACATAAATATCTCATCAAAGTTTGTAGTAGTCCAGTTCTAAGAGTAAAGCTAAATCCTAAATAAATGGAACTCACCACAACTTACCAATTACCAATAAATTGTAAACAACGTAAAATTAATTTTTATTGATACAATAGTAAAAAATAAACAATTTCTCTAAGAAAATCAACTTCAGATTTCACATAGCAAACCATATGCATACGTTTCGTCTGTTAAGAATTTTTTTTTAAAAAAAAGCTAACCATATATGCGTATATTATTAAACTCTCTTCTAACTGGCATAATCAATACGGCAAAATACATATACATTCATGTAGATAGGACAGAGATTTACACTAATGGTAAAGTTAGCTCCCTCTAGTCGAACAGGTCAAAGACTTGATCTGAATCCTATGGAGCATTAATTCAAACATGCACAACACAGTCTCACTATTCAATTTAGTCCATTCTTAATAGACAGATTCCAAAAATCTCCTCACAAAATGGTAATATCCATTCAAATTTGTCCCAGATTTGAGAATAATAAAACTCAAACACAAGGAGATTTAATATAATAATGTTAGGAAATAAATAATTTAGTCCATGAGAAAAACACAAACTGGTTATCTCCCCGTGTTATCTCCTAGCTTTCATTTTATTATTCTCATTATTCATTATTAGAAATATGATGAAACTAATGTTTATATAGTAAATATGATGAAGTAAAATATTAGATAACACAAAAATTTTTACTATATAAACATTATAGTAAGCTTATTCCACACTTTTAATATATATTATTCCACACTATATAAACATTAGCTCATGGAGATAAAATGAAGGCTGATGTCATTTTACTTAAACAATTTTTTGTGTTATCTCCTGTGTTAAAACTCAAACACAGGGAGATAAATGATTTGAGAATAATAAAACTCAAACACAGGGAGATTCAAATTGGTCCCATATTTTAATTTGTTTACTTTTTTGTTAGATTTATGAAATCAAACACAAACTCAAACATAGGGAAGCCTTCAAATTGGTCCCAGATTTGAAACGTTCAACTGTGATCAAGATCTCGTATGCTTTTCTCTTCCCAACTCTGTAATTCACTTCTCTCCAATACATAGATCGACTGATATATACATATCTATATACACATTTCCAGAGACACATGGTTTTCATTTTTCTTCTTCTTTCTCTTCTCTAGGATCCCCAAATTCCTCATACATATGCACACACATTTGCAGAGATATATATCTATATATATATATATATAGATGCAGATCAATCACCAATTTTTCTTATTCTTTCTCTCCTCTAGGATCTCCAAATTCCTCATACATATACACACACATTTGCAGAGATATATATATATATATATAGATCACATCCACCAGAAATTTATGTACTGCAAAATTTTACAAACAACTACTAAATCAAAAAATAAACAGAGAGAATGAAATCACTTACAGTTTACAGAAGAAATAAAAAAACCTCCAAATCGCTCCACAAATCCAAATGCACTATTCTTCTCTGAATAATAGATTTGTTACAAATTCGAGAGAGAGAGAGAGCAACTAGAATCTCACCTGAAAATTAACCCTAATGCTTCAAGGTACTGCAAATCAAACTTGTGACCAATGAAACCAACAAATGAAAGAGAAGAAATACAAAAGAACAGGACATATAATCTTTATAAGATCTATACAATTACCTAGAGAGCAGCAGTTTCGGGAGTGAGGGTATGGAAAAAGAAGAACATGGAGGGAAAGAGAGATAATGAGGGAATGGGGTGGGTGAGAACAAAGAAGGGAGGAGATAAAGATAGAATAATAGAGTGGTCTTGAAGATAGAATCGTTGAAAATAGAATCGAGATAGACGTGGGTGAGTAGGAAGTTTAGTATTTGGGCGAGAAATAAATTGATATCTATTTAAAGGGGGTAATCTCATCCGTCTATGTAAATACACAAGTGAATCATGACCATTGAAATGTCCCAGCAGGACAATTGTCTCTAACATATTTTCAAAATCCGTTCTGCCTTATTATATAGATGATAAATATAATAATCATACTCTAAATCCTAAACATTTAAAAAAAAATATATATTCTGTATACATTACTAATTGAATAATTCATATCTGATCCATTATATTCAATCAATTCCCAAAAACTAGAGGGTTTCATCAGAACCCTTTTGCCTTATCTTCTTGACCACATACGTGAAGCAACAATGGCGAATCTGATGGCAAAACTTGAGATTCCCAGTTCAAAAAACATTTGACACAAGAGAAATTCAAACATAAATTATCTTTATCCAGCACTGAAGTAGGTTTACAAAAGTATAAAATGCCTCTCATCAACATTGTTCTCAATTAATCCTATTCTCATATTCCTTTTGATTTGGATGAAACGGTCTACAAGGAAAAACCACCTACCTATCTAACTGCATATGTCACTCATTGTCAAACTCTAGTAGGGTTTATACCGTTGCTACGGTTGCCATCAGCATTGCCACCGCTAGTTCTGCTTGAGCTGTTGCTCCGATCATTTCTGCGAGGCCATGAAAGCGGCATCTGTACTCCAGGCTACTGCCTGTACAATTTGGAAGTCAACAAAACCAACAAGAATTTCTCAGTTGTCAAGTCTCTTACAGTTGAAAAAAAAAAAAAACTAATAGAACATAGCCAATTCGACCATCTGGAAAAACCATTGGTACCATATGCATCCCTTCCAGCATTGGTCCCTTACCGTATATCACAGGTTATTCAAGGATGCAAGTGAATGAGATGAAAGTTGATAAAATAAATTACATAAATGGAGATGAAAATTGATACCAGTCCACCAATATACCTGTTAAAACCTGGTGGCAGCACCATATCCGGCCCCCAAAGAGCCATATGGATTTCCAAGAAAGCCGCCATAGCTAGGATGGGGAATGTAATTTGGACAGGGGTCGGAAATGTATGGATTAGTCCAATCAAACTTCTTATCACTTTGAGGCTTAGCAAGACAAACTTCCAATTCCTGACCTGCAGTATGCAACCATTGCTCATATCATTTTCCCGGACAAAAGGATTTTAGAAACAAAAGCAATAGACAACTTAAAAGTTAAAAGTTTATATGTATTTTATGTTGTTTCTGTTTGTGTTTCACACCATCTACATTAGTTCAAGTCCCTTTACTAAAAGGGAGGTTGGTGTAGTCATGACAATTATGAGACTTACTATATTTTCTCTAAACACCAAGGGAGGTCAGAATAATTTAACCTAAAATTTACCATTCCAACATTTTATATTCAGGGCATGACAACATCAGAATAAATAAATAAATAAAAAGACTAATGCAGTCATTACCACAACAAAGAATTGACATACATATCTTTTACTTATCATTTCAATGTCAATATTCTACAGCCTTCACTTGCTTTAGGTAATTGAATCAAATAATATGCAAGAAAACTACCATCAATTTCATATTCCTCTGCATCTTTGACAGCCTTCAATGCACTTGACCTTTCTGCATAATGGATGAATCCAAAATTTCATTTTCCACCAGATTTGACAGGTGGCATAACAACTTTTGAAACTTCACCATGGCGTCGAAATAGTTGCTTCGCTTGTTCAGTAGGAGTGTTCTCGGGTATGTTCTTCACATAAAGAGCCTTAACCTGGAAACCAACATAGGTACACTTTATATCTCAACCTAGCAATGAAAATATTTTACTATGAAAGCAACAAGGGGCAAATAAGGTCTACTTTCCACATGCATGATTTAGAATGAATACTTTGATTTGTAGAAAGAGAATTCAATATTTCTCATGTATATCTTCCCCAATCTGCCTTTGATAGAGTCGAGTGGAGAAGAAAGATTCATGTATTTGATGGGACTTAAGGTTTAGTTTGGTTTGGTTTATATCTTCCCAAATCTAAAGAGGTTTAAAATAAGCTTTATAAGGATGGGCAAGCCAATTATCTCTTAGCAAGAGAAATGGAGCCTAGAATTCATTTCATTCTACCAGTTTGGGAAAAGATTAAAAAACTTTTTAAAGCTCTTAGAATGCACTTGGGTTAAAAAAAGCATGCCACTGCCAAAGGCCTAGGAAGCAGAGTTACAAAGTTAAGCTCTACATTGAATTAATTCTTTCAAATGAGTTTAGTACTTGCATTGCCGTGCTAGATTTGGTCAACATATGATGTTCTCCTCGTACTCCCTGTAATCCCATTCACTATGCATGCGTCAAGAACTCACCAGTGCATCCAATGTCGATAAAAGTAACACAACTTAAAAAAATATAGGAAACATTTAACAGATCCCCCTTAACTCACACCCTAAACTATACATGATAGGGACACCCCTTAAACTCATGACCAGTGAAAAATAACAGCCCTCCATTTAGTAAAAGTAACAAAAAAATGAACATGTGAATCACATGAAAATTTATAAACTAAAATATAACAATGTAGTCAAGTTCTCTTTTTGCCACTTTGAAATTGGGTTACTATAGACACCCAATTTTTGACAGTCCTTAAGACTTGGGCGCCACTGATTAATCACTTAATGATGAATGTGTATGCTTGTCGAATGCTTGACTTCCGCAGCAAGAAACCTCAGTGTTTAATCTACAAACCTTGTGCCTTGTTTTGGACCAAAACAATGGTTTTTCAAGCCTGTGCCTCTAGGGACCTGCCATCCACTAGTGTGGCTTGCCGCCTACTAATGTGGCCTGCTGCCCGCTAGTGCAAAAAATCAGTTATTTTCTGCCGGCTGTCCCCCCATGTGCATGCACCATTCCAACTATCTGTATACAGATATTTTTGAGATAGACACATGGTTTTCTATGTATAGATGACCGTCTCTTTTGTTGCCAAGGTTGGAAAAATTGAGGAGTAAGAAAATATTTTTGGAAGAGCAAAATTCTTTCTCCCTGTAATTCTCTCTCTCTCTCTCTCTCTCTCTCTCTCTCTTTTGCAACTTAAATAGCCTTTGCTCAAACACTCTAAACCAAACCTAGAGAGTTCCTTGCTGAGGTGATTTGAGCTTGAATTTTAGCTCTTGAGGCACTTGAGAGTGTGAACTTGGTGGTTTGTAACTTAAGGGTTCATTCCTCTTTAAGAGGTATACTTTCTAGTGCTTTTTGTACCATCTTTACACTACTTGTTTTCTATCATTTCTTGCTTTTTTTGTGCTGTTTATTACTTATGTTTTGGGCTGAAACTTGTGGTTTAAGGCCATTAAAGGTAGAGGGGTTGATAACCCTTCTTTGAACCTTGCTTCTAAGGCCTTTGCCCTTGTGTTTCCCACATTTTCATCAACTTTTTTTGAGCTTCTTATCACTGATTTTCAGAGATTTTTCAAAGGCAAAAATCATGTTTTGAAGCCCAAAAGTGAAGGGGTTGCCTCCTCTTCTTGTGCTTGTGTGCTAGTTTTAATTCCTCAATATTTTAGCTAGTTGTTGTAGTTGTTTTTGTCTTAATTTCAGCACTTTTTTGGACTAATTTAGGGCTGTTTTAGGACTATTTTTATGTGTTGGCTTCATTCATGCTTTGTATAGTATGCTTGTAGTGTAATGGTCCTCATAGGATTGGTGTTTTAGGCATTAGACACCAACTTATTCGAGTTGATAGCATTTATTTCAAGATTTCCATACTTGTGATCACCTCTAATCATCTTTGCAACCTCCTCCATTTCTTGGTTTTTCATTTTCTTTCAGGGTGGTTTCAAACCGACTGTTTGTTTGAGCTTGAGATTGAGGTTGTTTTGCTTAATGATTTAATCCCTTTGGGGGTTCATTACAAACAACATGACATTTCTCTCATGCCTAAAACAACACTTGGTTTGGTACTTCTCTCCATTAGTGAACTTAAAGCTCATTATTGGACTTAATTGGTTAATGAATGGAAGGTAATTAAAATGAAGTAATAAACTTGGACTAAGATGAAGTAAGATAATAAAATGCTTTGGTGTTCAATCGGACATTAATTGAACACATGGAGACTTGGCTTATTTCATACTTGTTAGTGATGAAATGGTCCAAGTTTCCAAGGTTAACCACTTCTCTTGATCAATCCATGATAGGGAGGGAGTTTTTTGTTGTTGGTCTTTCCTTACCATTTATTGAAATTGTGTCCTTGATTCATAAGTCATCACACAATGAAATTCGTCAATTGATGGCTTACGAATCAAAGCCTACCCCTCCTTTGACCTGTTTGCTGATATGGAGAGGCAAGGTGGACAAACATCCCTTGAAAATGCTCTGGTTTGTGCTCTGTTTGTCTTCTGTTACTGTAGGAGAGAACCAACATCAGTGGCTAGCAAGCCACTTTTAGTGGGTGGCCGGCCATGACTTCTAGGTTGCCGGCCACTTTTTCCTAGCGGGCAGTGTCCTTTTTCCAACAAAGCAGAAGCTGAGGTGAAAAATAGTGCAATGTTCTAATTGTGCAACAGAGGCATTCCAGTAGCAAAACGAAGAGCATTATCGGGTGGAAATCTACATCCATGCATGAGCCATCCCTCGATTCTTAAGATTCGTGAATTGATATTGTAGTATTAGCATGTTATGCTTAAGTAGCGAGTTTGTAACTAATTAGTTAGATAGCTAGTTAGTTTTGTGTTGTACTTATTTAATTAGCTAAAATAGTTAGTTAAATTTGTTGTTATAATAATTAGTTAATTAGCTAGTGTAGTTAATTTGCTTAATTTGGTTTGTAATAGTTAGTTAAATAGGTAATTAGCTTAGCTAGCTCATTCATTCAAACCCTCTTGTGCGAGGGCCAAATTTGTAATAAGTGTGTATTTCTTCCAACCCCTACATCTTTCTCCCTTTTATTTACTCGCTTATAATTAGTATAATAAAATATCATGTTTCATTTAGCATACTCCATGATTTGCATCCGCTTGTCTTGCATGAATCAAGACTTGGTTCATCATTCTAACAAAGCATAGTAGTTTATATACTTTGTTGAATACGTGTTTAAACCGCATGCTATCAAATTGGTTTACATGTCATAATTAGTAGCCGAGCCTATTAGTTACATGCTGCATGTGTTGCATTAGTCATTTTGCATCCGTAGGATCATGCATTTTTTCTAACTCTTTTGTTTCTTTTGGCAGGCCTTGGAGTACTAGGTGAGCATTTTTGTACTTTAGCATATTGCATGAGTGTGATTGTTTCCATGTTTAGCATGATTACCATGAGGCTAAGTGCTTAATTGATATACTTACTTGAATGCCTGTGGATGAAGGCTAATTACTTGAATTGGAAAAATTTGAATAATGTACATATGCGATCACTTTTTCAAGTGGTACATATTCGAAACAATTTTCAAAAACAAACATGAAATCAAAGTGTTCCAATTTTTACAAACTAGTCTATACTTGTATGCAACACATAGTAATGTTAGTCTAATAATCGGAACAAGAGCATATAATGTAAATAAGAATCACATCATGATTAGTAGAGGCTGATCTTTGATCGGGCAAGTGGGATGCACAATTCATGACTTCTTCTTTTGTACCTAAGTTCTCGAGCCGAGACAATCTTGGTGATGACGGACACGTGACCTTTGGCATGAGTCATGGGTTTCCTAAATTTCCTAAAAATATTTAGGTGGCGACTCTGTATCTAGCAAAGCAGTCTATTTTTGGTATTTTTTATTCAAAATCGATTTTCCAAAAGATTTTCCAAATTTGGATTCTTTGGTGTTTATCTATTTCACATTGCACTTGTGAGATCAGATTCAGAATGACGAGAGTCCAAACTGTAGGGTTAGTCATATCCGAAAGGAGCACAAAAAGTCGAGCTACAGTTTCTGGCGACTCTGCGGGAGAATTTAGAGAACTTGACTTGAACTTCATGATGTGATACTTTATCTACATTTATATGTTTTTTGCATTGCATTTGCATTGGTGCGCTTAAGTCACTGTGTTTGTCATATGCTATTCCTAGACGGTTTGCCGGAGACTTGCCTAAAAGCTTGCCAAAAGGTTGACCGGTCGTGGGCTCTGCCATGATCGGAACACAACCCTTGGATCTAGACTACTGTTGTACCGTTTGATCCTTCTTTCACTTCACGATGTTAGGTGTGAGAGGTATATTAGGTAGTGTAGACCGCCCGAAACTCCGCTCCGCGCGTGAGGGCGCAAATCGTTGTTCTTAGCTACTACAGTTCGGACTCATGTCACGGTTCTGAATCTAATCTCACAAAGTGCAATGTAAGACTGATAAATCACCAAAGAGTCCAAATCCGGCAAATCGTTTTGGAAAATCGATTTTAATCAAAAAGCGCCAAACATGGATTGCTTTGCCAGATTTCAGAGTCGCCACCTAAATGTTTTGCTTTTGGGAAATTTAAGAAACCCTGACTCATGCCTAAAGCCATGTGTTCGTCATCACCAAAGTTACCTCGGCTTGGGAACTTGGGTACGAGAGGGGAAGGTCCTGAAATGAGCACCCCCGCTCACCCGATCAAAGATCGGCATCTACTAACATCATATGTTGTTTTGAAAACACATGTGTTCTTATTCCGGTTAATTAGCTAATCTACTATGTGATGCGCACAACATACAAGTATAGACTCAATCACGCGGATTGGAACAAAACAACTCATGTTTGTTTTTGAAAGTGGTTTGAAGGTGCTACTCGCAAGTTTTGCCACCCTCAAATGGGCTTAAGAAAACATGATTTTGCCACTTCAAGTGGGCTTAAAAACTCACAATCATCGAGTTGTTCCAATTCAGGCAATCAAGCCTCCATCCACAGGCATTCAAGCAGTTATAGCAGTTAAGCACATAGCCTCATGGCAAGCATGCTAAACATGGCAACACTTACACGCATGCAAGGATGCTAAAGCATAAACACTTACCTAGTACTCCGAGCCAAAAAAGAAGCTAGTTAGTAATCAATGCTTGATCCTAGCTCTGTTAAGAATGCCTAATGCACCACATGCAAAAATGCGACTAAGATAGGCTCGGCTATTCTAAGATGTCATGTGAATGCGACTAGATAACATGTATTCAAATTGGTATTGAAATACAATGCAGTTAGCATGATGCGCCGAGCCCGGTGCATGCAAGACAGATGAATGATGCAAACATGTGAGCATAAGGATGCTAATTGAAACATTCCCTAAAACTAACCATCGAAAGCTGGTAAATAAAAGGGAGAAAGAAATGGGGGTTGGAAGACATGCACCACACGCACGCGCACTTATTTACAACATTGTGCCCTCTCAACGGAGGGTCCGAATAATAGGCTAACTAGCTAATCTAAGCTAATTAAACTAACTAATCTAATTAATCTAATTAAACTAATTATTACACAACAAATTGAATAACTAGCTACAACTAATTATTACACAACTTTAATTAATTAACAAATTAACTAAGTTAGCAACTAACTAAACATGTAAACTATATGAAGTGGGCTACCTCAGCTCTGCCTTGAATGATAAAGGATGCATGCTCGCTTGCTCGCCTCGTTCGGAAATCCATCGCAATGCCCCAACTTGCCTCTGTTTGCAATTGATCTTAGAGCTTTGCACAAAGCTCCAGATATCTTCTAATCCATCATGGGCACCTCCAAGGACATGGCCGACCACTTTATGGTGGTGTAGACCACCTACAGACTAGCCAAGTGTGCTGCAGACCAGAAAAACTGGTCGGCCAGCCACTTTTACTGGTCGGCCGACCAGAAAATCCTGCACACTTCCAGTTTGTTACAACAGAGAGCAAGAAGGGGCATGACAGTGTATTAGCAAGATATGTGTGCACAACCACTCTCCTTATCATTTCTCAAGCTCAAGGGAGTGTAGTTCCCGACTCTCGGGCCACCAACCAAGCATCGCAATGCACGGTGGCCGAGAAGCCAAGATTGCACAATCAATATGAATAAATGCACAAAGAAAACACATAAAGCCTCAAACTCTATCATGCATGATCCAGAGGATCGGCGACCGAGAATTGAGGCACGTTTCATCACTTCAAGTATGAAACATCCCTCGTTTCTCGTGTTTGGATTAGCTCTCTATCCAAACACAATGCAATGCAAGGCATGCACACACAATGCACTTCGACAAGCATGCAAATATCATGGAATGCAACAAGCATGCAACAACATGCAATGCAACAAGCATGCAACAACATGCCATATGGACTTAAACTGAATACGGACAGACCGCAGTCATGCCCAAAACAGTGGCCAAAATGCTGAAATGAAGGCATGAAATGCAAGACAATGCATGCACATACAATAGCTCATCAACTAAGCACAAGAGCACAACTCTCAAAAGTGCTTAAGGAGTGACAAACATGGAAGTGTGACAACACTAAATGCATTGAAATAACATGTGAAATGATGCCAAATCATGCACATGACACAAATGAAGCATGCTAGGAGGCTCAAAGTTTGAAACTAGCATAGGCACTTGCACTATAGCTATGCAATACATGAAGCATATGGCCAATACAACCTAAAATAGTCCTAGAGCATGCCAAAATGATGCTAAAATATGCATGGAGCAAAGCCAAAATAAGCTAGATGAAGGGCCAAAACATGGAGCAAGCTAGGCCAATAAGGAGGATTACACTACACCTACCAAAACCAAGCATGCGATGACTTCACCAACAAAAATCAGAGCTATATCATGGCAAAATAGGACCAAATACACACTAAAATGGTGGCCCAAAAGCCTAGGCAAGATGGCATACACAATGGCTCATGTTTAAGGCATAAAGCACAAACCCTTTAATGCATTGAATGAGCGAAATATGTGAGTGTATGGCCACACTACATGCACTGAAATCACATACAAATGATGCCAAATCATGGAAGTAGCCCAAGGAATGCACTCTAGCAAATTGGAAACTAAAAGCTAGTGAGCTAGAATGCACTATAGCTATACAAAGCATGGCATGCATGACCCAAAACACTTAAAACAGAGCTTAATCATGCAAAAATATGGCCAAAAGCTTACTGGAGTTAAGCCCAAAACATGCTAGAATGATGGTCAAATCCAAGATACATGTTGAGCTAGTGAATGGAAATGCACTACAAGTGCAAGGAGCATGCAAGATGCTATCAAACCAAACCAAAATAGAGCAAAGGCATGGCAAAACAACACCAAAAACATACTGAGATATGGCCAAAATACCAAGACATGCTAAAACATAAGGCATACAAGGCTAGTTTGTGAGGATTACACTACAAGTGTAAATAGCATGCAAAGGGTGACCAAACCAAGCCAAAACAGAGGTATGCCATACTAAAATAAGGCCAAAAATATGCTGAGATAGGGCCAACATATGCTAGATAAACATGCTCAAACATGAGGCATACAAGGCTAGCAACCAAGATGCAAGGAGAGGGGATGACCCTCTCCTATTTGGGATCTCAAAACACCCTTTCCACCACTAAAATTCCTCTGAGTTTTAGTGGTGAGAAGGCCCAAAAGAAGTGGTCCCAAAAGCTTTAAAAGATAGCTCAAAACAAGGCAAAATGAGGCACCAAGGGGGGTAGACCACCCGCAACACAAACAAAGCCTTAAACAATCATAACAAACACTTGAAAATGAAACTTTTTACAGTTTAGAGTCAAGCCAAAATAAGCATGCAAAGATGGCTAAAAGAGTAACCAAAACAAAGCCTAAAAAAAGGGAAAAGGGATTACCCTTGAAGCATTGCGACAACAGCACCCTTCTCATCCCCAAACCGGCTTATATGACACAAATACTACCTCCAAGGATCTCAGCTCAGAGATGGTGGTGTGTGGCTAGGAGTTAGAGTGCAAAAGTGAAGAAACAACACACTTTAAGGCACCAATATAGAGAGAGAGAGAGAGGGATATAGAGAGGGAGATATATGTATAGCTCTAATGGAGTTTTTCTGAACCTAGAGAAGGGAGGGAGAGCCTCCCTCTTATAGAACTCTAAGCTTCAAGCTTCTTGGAGAAGCTAGAAGCTTGGTTAAATCCCTCCATACACGTGTATGGAGGATACAGTCTGTGCCCTTCAACTAGCACAGCTGGCATCCACAAACTCTGCAAAATCTGCAGGAAAGCTGCCGACCACTTAAAATGGTCGGCCAACTACTTACACTGGTCGGCCGACCAGTGGAAGTGGTCTCCAAGGAGACAAAGTGGTTGGCAGGGGGGGAGAGGTGGTCTCCACCAAGAAAGCAAGGTGGTGGCATGGTGGGAGACCACTTTTGGTGGTCCAAAGATCACCAAGACCAGTTGGCCGACTAGAAAACTGGCTGGCAGCAAGAAAAGTGGTTTTCAGGGAGAGAAATTGGTCTCCCACCCTCATTCCACATTCCAAGCAAGGAAAATAAGGTTTGTGCAAAAAATAAACCAAAAAGGATGCAAGACAAGAGTCCAAGGGGTGAGGCGCGCAGCCGAAAGCCCCGAAAACTAGTCTACGGGCACCAAAAGTGGTCTCCAAGACCTCTGTGCCCCTCTAAACCAAGGCAACAAGGCGTGGTCCGAAAACCAGGCCAAAAGGAGAACGTTAAGCAGTCCCGAGACAAGGCGCGCGGCTGAAGGATCCGAAAATCGAAAACTAGCCTACAAGAGGGAAAAGTGGTCTCCGACCACAAAAAGTAGTCTCCAAGACTTCTGTGTCCCTCCAGGAAAGGTCAACAAAGCTTGGTCCACAAACCGAGCCAAAACACAAAGAGTTCAGAGGCCCGGAGGCAAGGCACTCAGTCGAAAACCCCGGAAACTCGAAACGAGCACAAACATGCGCAATCACCGAGCGCTCAATCGATGACGTCTGAGTCTTAAGGTCGGTAAAAAATGAGGTGTTTACAGGTAGTCTTGCCAAGGCACCCTTTTTAACCATTTGGCCTAGCTGTATATAGAAAAGCCATAAAGACTATTCCAAACTAGGACAGGATGCTCACCCAAAATATAGGATTGCGTGAAACTGCTTGATTGAAATAGTGAAACCTAGTTTATGACAAAACAAGGATAGGGTAACCCTATCCCCTCATAGGGGTGTTTTGGCTCTCTTTTAATTGGTATGTGCTTTACAATGAAACTGTACAGGAATGTGCATAGCAGTTGCAAATTTGGTATTTGTTTTGGGGGCAGAATTCAATGTGGAGTACAGTCCTACAGCTTTGATCATGCTTATGTTGATAACATCTAAGCTAAGGTGCTGTGTGGTTTCTAATTGCTATTCTTTTGCTTTAGTTCTTTTGCTAGGTAGTTTAAAACCATAGCTTTAGAAAGTTTGGATATCCCCCAAGTACTCTAGACCCAAGTCAGAAGACTTTGTAAAGCCGGGGATCTTGTTCAGAGACATCTCGTGTTTACCTCACTCCCACCGGTAGGTAGAATTCACCAGTTCAATTTTTACAGTAGTCATCCCTCAGCTCACTTGTGTCCAGTCTTGTTCGGGAATGGTCCTCTACTTCTAGCCCAACACGAGATTAATCACCTATCCCAATGGCACAGTATCCCCCAGTTAGTGTAGAAGAACTGATACACCATCTGTAACAGGCAGTTGAGACCCTACAGCAAGATGTGGCTCGTCAGGCCAAGGTCACGGCCCGTCAAGCCGAGGTTATAACCAAGCTATAACAACAGGAACCATAGTCAGCTACATCCTCTACATCTCATGCATATACCACGGTTATCCCAACACCGGAGCCACCGCTCATACTGCCAATGTTCAAGAAAACCAGGGCAATCCAGCAGAGCCAATCCTAGCACAAGCCTCTAAAACCCCTATTTATCAGATCGAGGCTCCGTTCAAGCTCGAGGTTGACCCAATTGTATTCAAGGTCAATAAACTAGAAAAGTTATTCAAGAGAGCACAAGGGGTTAACTCCATCCCGAATATAGAGGACAGGTATACCAATTCTGCAGTTACATTGCCAGATCAGTTTAAAATGCCGCATATTGATTAATATGATGACTCCGGGGATCCGATGGTCCACTTGCATTTGTTTTCGGATATCTTGCGGCCAATAGGCTTGACTAGACTACAGAAGCTGTCTCTCTTTGGTCGCACCATGTTGGGAATAGCGGCCATTTGGTATGCTAAGTTGGAGGATTCCGTCAAACAGAATTGGGAAAGATGGTTGAGGCCTTCATTGCTCAGTATTCTTACAATACACAGATCGAGGTCACAACTCGTGATCGTGAGGCAATATGCCAAGAGCCCAAAGAGGGTTTCTCTAAATTTGTGACAAGATGGAGAGCTAAAGCCTCGATGATGACTACAAGGCCTTCCGAGAAGGATAAGATCAGGATGGTTGTCCGGAATCTACATGGCAAGCTATTGTAGAAAATGATTGTGCTTCCGTTATTTACATTTACAGAGTTTCATAAAATAGGGGTGCAAATTGAAGAAGCCATGAAGCAGGGGCTTATTACAGATGAGAAGGAGCTGGCAAAAAGGCCATTTGTTCGCAATTTCAATGCTGCCAAGGGTAGCATAGCTGCAAGGCCGTCAAACGTAAGTGTTGTCACCACAACCAAGATTGCCGACCCTTTTGCCAACACAAGCTCATAAACATCGTCCAACCCTACCCGATCCTAGAGGACTTTTAACCAACTGTACATGACTCTCTCTCAAGCCATGAAATGCTAGTCAAGAAAGGACACCTCAAACCTTTAGAACCTCATCCACTTCCTGATCCTCTCCCACCCAAACACAACCCCGCAAAATACTGTGCTTTTCACCAACAGCATGGTCATGACACCGACCAGTGCTTTGGATTGCGTCATGAGATTCAGGATCTCATTGACAACAAGGTGATCGCTCTACCTCAGAAATCGAACATAACCACAAATCCACTCCTAACCTATAAACAGGTCCCCCCCACCTCGAAATCTTAACCTGATCCATACAATGGCCACCCCTTATGACGACATCATATATATTACTCCTTTCCACATACCAAAACCAACTTTGTTCATTTTGGAAGGCGTAGATCTGTACATGATGGACACGTCTAAACCTCAACCTAAGCCTATGGTAATGAGACTTACAATGGAAGGGAAGTCGACCTTGGAGGAAGGTACTTTGTTGTTGCCAGAGTGTCTTGAGGACTTATCTGATAGGGTGTATGATCCAAGTTGCTACATTGTGTCAACTGGTCAAATCAAACCTGAATTGGTGCTGCCAACCTTGGTAAACGTTAATATGGTAAGGGAAGATGGCCCGAGCCAGGGGTTGGATGATTTGGCAGATCTTGAAGAGGATTTGGACAACCTTTAGTTTTTTGATGAGCAGGATCAGGGAGATGTACAGATCTATTGGTTCGACCTGAACGGATCAACTGACAACACTAGATGGCTGAATGATGAGCCAGACAAGGAAGAACAAACTGGAATAAAGCAAGAGGGAAAAAAAGCAGAGATAGTTGTAGTAGTCAGAAGGGCTGATGAGAAAGGAAATCTATCAGGGAGCACTAGTGTGAAAAACCCAGCCCAAGAAGTGGGCGCTGTGAGCACCATAGATACTAAACAAGAAGCTGCACTGAGACAGTTTGATAGAGAAAGAATTGAAGACAGCCAGGAAATCAAAAATTCACAACACTCTGTGGGGGACACCTATGATGTGAATGTGATACAAGCAGAACCAGACAACTGTTTGTCGGCTGCTTAGGGTGAATGGTAGGACGTTAATGATTTGCATCTGGACCACACTAACAAAGACTGGGGCGATTGTATTCTGGATAATACGTGGTATGCCGAGGAAATAGATCATTTGACAAGAAGTGGGCAGTATTTTAAGCCGCCGCACCTGGATCAAGCAGAGGTGTCTGGAAAGGACAAAGAGGTCTAGAAACAAAATGAGAAACAACTAGAAGAAGAGGCAGTATTGAAACAATTCAAGAAAATTCAAGCTGATGTCGTCATCTAGGGTCTTCTCATGGCCTCATGAGTACACTGACAGACAGTATTGTCGGCAATGGACAAGGCTAAATTGTCTATTGACACCACGCCCGAGCAGCTTGTGGGTTTGGTCTTTCTAAGTGGTGCCAGGCCAACGCTTACTTTCTCTAACAAAGAGCTGTCACTGGAGGGCTCGGCTCATAATAAACTGTTGTACATATCTGTGGAATGCAGGGAGAAATGGGTGCCAGTGGTGTTGGTAAATATTGGTTCGGCCATTAATGTCTGTCCTTCCCATACCACCTATGCAATTAGCCTCAAACCAGCGGACTTTGTTCCCATAACCCAAGTAATATGAGCATATGATAACACAAGTAGAGAGGTCATGGGTACAGTGCAAATGAGAGTCCAGGTGGACCCAGCTGAGCAAAAGATCAAGTTTCATATCTTAGATGTGCTGGCTACTTTCAATTTTCTGTTAGGAAGGCCCTGGTTGCACCACGCGAAGGCTGTCTCTTTTACTTTCCATCAGATGTTGAAGTACCCTCATGGGGAAGGAGTGGCAATTGTTTTCGGGAATTCATCCATCCATCCGTCGCCAGAGATGACCATGCCAGTGCTAGAGATCAACCATGGCAACGAGGACATATTCCTCTCAGGATTCACTTTGGCTGAAGCCTGGATAGTACAGACCATTCTAGCTGCAGACGAAGGCATGCACATTAGTGCCCAGTCTATTTCCTTCATGAATAAACTACGGCATATTCCAGTAATGGGGCTTAGAAGGAGTGGTTGGAAAAGTGTTGCAGCACTGATAGATGTGCAATACAACCCACATGCCTTTGGATTGGGCTATGTGCCCACCAAAGAGGACTGGATCAGAAAGAGGGAAGAGATGAGAAGTTGAGCCAAGGCCAAGCAAGCCGAAAAACACTATGAACTTCTCCATAAGCCAATCCAGGGGACACTGAATGGCCGTTTTGTTAGAGAAGGAGAAGACTTCCCTTTTTGTGGCTTTCCTAAGCCTTGGGTAAATTCATCTAAGCAAAATGTCCCCGGGTTTGAGATTTTCTTTGATCATCAGCTGCAGGACAATAATGATGAGAAAAGGACTAAGCTAAGCATCAAAGCTGAACAGAGCATGGAAGGTGACTCAGATGACAACGAACCTAGAGCAGGGGCAGCACTGGCTAGTCTCCTGTCAGATCCTGCGGCTAACCTAGAGAACTTGGGGGATAACTTTACTATCTCCATGATAGGGGAAAAACCGGGTGTGAACCCAACCAGTGGCGTTTTGGATGTATTAGGGGCACCATATCTTACCTGGTAGCTAGATGAAGGCTATATGTCCAATTCTGAATCGGGTGATGAGCTAGAATCTGATTCCATTGAGTCTGTGGGGTCAGGATCAGATTCAAGTTCCTCTGAGTCTGAGTCTGGTATTTTTGGGAGTGGTAACCCGGATACCAAAGTCCTGTCTAGGTCTTTATTCATCTTTTCTTTTGAGTTTGTAACTGAAGATTTGGACCTTTTGAATGAAAATTCTATAGATTCTGTATACTTTTCTGTGTCGTTGGTTTATTGTATTGACCAAGACAAACAAAATTTTAATGAAAACAAAGGGGAAGAAATTCCTCTGGCTTTGAAAAACTTGATTAATTAAAAGAAGGAGGAGAGGTTTGCTAAACCCTGTGCTGATGAAATCATTACCATTAATGTGGGTACTGAGAAGGATCCGCACTTGGTCCAAATCGGGTCCACGCTGTCTTCAGAGGAGCGCAAGCGTTTATCGCTGTATTAAAATATTTCAAAGATGTTTTCACGTGGTCCTACGAAGACATGCCTGGAATCGATCCTGAGATTGTACCGCACCGTGTAGACATGCCCCTTCGGGCTTTGCTTACTACAGTTTGGACTCAAATGTCCCGGTTCTTAATCTGATCTCACAATGTGCAATGTGAGATTGATAAATCACCAAAGAGTCCAAATCCGACAAATTGTTTTGGAAAATTGATTTTTGTAAAAAAGTGCCAAACGTGAACTACTTTGCCAGATACAGAGTTGCCACCTAAATATTATATTTTGAAAAAAATTAGAAAACCCTGACTCGTGCTTAAGGCCGCGTGTCCGTCATCACCAAAGTTGCCTCGGCTCGGGAACTTGGGTACGATTGGGGAAGGTCATCTATGAGCACCCCCGCTCGCCCGATCAAAGATCGGCCTATACTAAACATGATATCTTGTTTTTGAAAACACATGTGCTCTTATTCCGGTTAATTAGCTAGAATTACTATGTGATGCGCACAGCAAACAAGTATAGACTAGATCGCCTAATTTGGAACAAAGCATCGCATATTCGTTTGTTTGGAAAAAGGTTTGAAGTTTGCTACTCACAAGTAGGCTAAAACAGGGACTTGATGAATTGTTCCAATTCAAGTAATCCAACCTTCACCCACAGGCATTCAGGCAGTTATATCAAATAAGCAGTTAGCCTCATGGCAAGCATGCTTTCATGGCAACATTAACACACATGCAATATGCTAAAGCGTAAACACTCACAGTGTACTCCGAGCCAAAACAAAGAACTAGTTAGAAATCATGCATGATCCTAGTTCATGTTAAAATGGCTAATGCAACACATGCGAAAACGCAACTAAGATAGGCTTGGCTATCCTAAGAATGTCATGTGAGATGCAACTTGGTACATGTATTCAAATAGGGATTAAAATATAATGCAGTTAGTATGATGCGCCGAGCCCAGTGCATGCAATACAGATGAATGAATGCACGCATGCGAAGCATAAGGTATGCTAAATGAAACATGCCCTAAAACTAACCATCGTAAGCGGTTAAGTAAAAGGGAGAAAGAAATGGGGGTTGAAAGACATACATCACACACACGCACGGTTATTACAACAATGCGCCCTCTCGAGGGAGGGACCGAATAAAGAACTAACTAGCTAATCTAAGCTAATTAAACTAATTATTACACAACAAATTAATTAACTAATCCTAGTTAACTAATTATTACAAAATGAATTGAATAGCTAACGCATTAACTAATTAAAGGTACAGACCAAAGCAAAACCTAGCTATCTAAGCATGGCAGCTAAGGAAAGCAGTAAAAGCAGGAGCTTCAGAGGGAGAGGAATGCATGCAAGCCCGGTCGCCTCGTTCGGAAATCCAATGCGATGCCCCGATTTTCCTCTGTTTTCATTTGTTCTCAGAACCTTGCACCAAGCTTCAAAAAGCTGAAACTTCACCTTGGGAGTCCTGTGGGAGGGTGGCCGACCACTTTTGGTCTCTCCAGACACCTGCCGACCACTTTTTGTTGTTGAAAACCAAGAAAAGTGGTCGGCCAGCTACTTTTTTTGGCTGGCCGGCCAGTTGTTGCTGCTGAACTACAATTTGCTGCAACAGAGATCAAGAAAGGGCATGGCAATGTATTTGCAAGATATGTGTGCACAACCACCCTCCCTATCATGTGATGAACTCAAGGGAGTGTGGTTCTCGACCCTCGGGCCACCAATCACACATTTCCATGCATGATGGCCGAGAGGCGAAGTTTCACAATTCAATATGGAAATGAATGCACAAGTAAACATATAAAGCCTAAAACTCTATCATGTATGATCAAGAGCGTCGGCGACCGGGAATTAAGGCACGTTTCATCACTTTAAGTATGGAACGTCCCTCATTTCCCATGTTTGGACTAACACCTATTCCAAACACAATGCAAGCAAACATGGCACCCACAATGTAACTCAAGCATGCAAGTATGCAATATGACTTAAACATACAAACATGCAATGCAATATGAACAACCTAACAAGGCTAATGGCATGCACAATGCTAAAGCATGTAACAACTAGCATACACAATGCTAATGCTAAGAACTAGATGGCATGCTCAATGCAAGGCATTCATAAGGTTCCAAGCATAATGTAATGCATGCATGCACAATGCAATGCAACAAGGGCAACTTATGTAATATACCAAGCATGGCATGCTCAATGTAATATACATGTTATATTCAATGGACTTAAACCAAAAGGGTAAACCTCAATCATGCCCAAATCAGTGGCCATTGGTGATGAAATGAAGGCACATAAAGCAAGCCATGCATGCACAATGCATTGGCCATCAAAGAGGCCAAAGAGCACAACTCTCAAGAGTGCTCAATGAGTGACAAAAGTGGAAGTGTAACAACACCAAGTGCACTGAAATGAAGCAAGAAATGATGCCAAATCATTCAAACAACACAAGTAAAGCATGTTAGGGTCCTAAGGCATGAAGGCTAGCAAAGAGCAACACAAAGGAGGCATGCAATACATCGCACAAATGTATGAACCAAGCATGGACAGAGCTTAATTAAGTCAAAACAAGGACCTAAACATGCTGAGATGGTGGCTCAAATACCTAGGCATGCAAGCATACAAGCTAGGGCATAAGCTAGGCAAACATGAACAATACTTAGAGGCATTCAAAGCATGAATGAAGTAGGAACAAAAGCATGCTATAAGCTCTGAAATGTCATGTTAGATGATGCCAAATCATGTACACAGCACAAATGAAGCATGTGATGGTGCTCAAAGCTTGAAGCAAGTAAGAGCACTTGTACTACAAGTATACAAAACATGAAGCATGTGGTTAAGGCAACCCAAAACAGTCCTAGAACATATCAAAATGAGTCTAAAACATGCATGGAAGGAAGCCAAAATATGCTAGCATGAGGGGCATAAGACATGATACATACAAGGCAAATAAGGTAGATTACACTACACCTATTAGGACCAAGCATGGGATGACTTAAGCAATAAAAATCAGAGTTATATCATGGTATAATAACCCCCAAAACACATTGAAATGATGGCTCGCAAGCTATGGCATGAAGGCATACGCAACGGTTCATGTTAAGGCATAAAGGGGCAAACCCTCCAACGCATTGAATAAGTGATAAATGTGAATGCATGGCCATGAAACATTGTAGACACCCCATTTTTGACCGACCTTAAGACTCATACGTCACCGGTTGAGCGCTTGGTGATGTTGCATGTTGTGCTCGTTCAGAAGTCTCAGAGTCGCGGCCGTGAGCCCTGCCTTCGGGCTTCCGAACCCTCTTCTGTGCCTTGCCTCGGTTTGCGAACCAGGCTCGATTTTCTCTATTTTTCTTCCTGAGGGGAGGGAGAGGTCCCGTAGACCATCTCTCAGTGGCCGTGGGCTACATTTCGTGGTCGTAGGCCATTTTGCCCATTTCGGAGCCCGGTTCCCGGTTTTCGGAGCCGTCAGGCCGTGTGCCTCGGTTCGGGACCGTCTAACCATCTCTGATTCCTCCGGTTTTTGGCATACATCTTATTTACTCCCTTTTGAGGGACACTGAGGTCTGAGAGACCCACTTCGTGGTCGAATGCCACTTTCGGTGCTTAACAGTCTATTTTCGGGACCCCGAACTGCGTGTTTTGGCCCCCGAGCATTCGTTTTGCATCGGTTTTCGTTCAATTTTGGAAGGTACCTTGTTTTATCACCAGGAAGGTCACTGAAGGGTAGGAGGACAGCAATTGTCTCAGCAATCAGTTATGCTCCTCCGGCGCCCTCCGACGCCCGTTTTTCTCACTTCTGAGCTAATGTTGACCACCCTAGGGCCATTTTCTTCAACCCCAAACCACATATTTGTGTTGTACACACATGGGAGGACCCTAAAAGTATATGGCCGGCCAGTAATTCAACTTGAACCTTTTGAACCCCTCCTAAAAGTGGCTTGTTATCTCTCCTGTTTTAGAGTTGCCAATTTTGAACCACAGGGTTGTGTTGAGGAGACCTGGGAGGACACCAATATCTGGTGGCCGGCCAGAAATTGTTTTGGACCATTTTGCCCCTTGGCCGGCCGGCCACTTGCAACAAAAATAGCAGGCCGGCCATGCTCCTTGGGATGTGTGTCTTGCAGCTGTATAGCTTTTTTCCCCAAAATATCTGATTTCGGGGGACTGGGGTAGAAGAAGGGAACTTAATCCCATTTCCACACACTTTTCTCTCCCTTTTCTCCTCCATCCTTGCATACATAAAGCAGCTCCCTCTCTATCTCAAGGGTTGGAAAACTTGTTTTGAGGATACACATACATATCTCTCCATTTCTCTCTCATTTTCTCAAGTTTTGGCTCCATTTCTTCACTACCACCAAGCACCACTACCACCATTCCATTTCCAGCAGCTTGGGGAGCTTTCCAGCAGCTAGGAAGCAACATTCCTTGGTCCAAGAGGTAGCAAAAGTTTGGTCTTCAAGGGTAAGTTCATCTTTCCCTCTTTTGTAGCACTTTTTTGCACCATTCTTCTAGCCTATTTTCTTGCTGTTTTGGGCTCCGACCCTAACTGAAATGGTCATTATTTTGAGCCATTATTCATGTTTGTTTAAGGGCTCAACCCTGTTTGAGCCCCCCATTTGGTACTTGCTTCAATACCCCCTTGTATGCCATATTCTTGCATACTATTTCTAGCCTATGTGTGATCTGTTTTTGAGTATGATATAAACTGTGAGTTGGCTTATTTTGAGCCCCTCTACAACATTGTAGAAGTGTTCAACATTTTGGGGGCCTCCATACTGTACTTACCATTATACCCCTCTTTGGCCCCCATTTTTGCATGCTTTGTTAGCCTACCTTTCTTCTATTTTTAAGCCATGATCAGAACTGAAAATGGCCATATTTTGACCTCCTTGGCATGTTTTATTAAGGATCTTTGGCTGTTTGGTGAATGATTTGTATACCTCATGTTATACCCTCTTGTTGGCCTATTTCTTACATTGCATTTTGAGCATGTTTGCATACTGATTTGAGGCTTATCATCTACTGTAAATGTTCATATTTTTAGGCCCTCTTCAGTGTTGTAGAAGGTTTTTTTTTTCATTTGGGCTTTGCATCTACCACTTGCTTCATTGTCTCCCTTGCGGAGCTATTTTTGTATGCCATTTTAGCCCTACTTGTGCTTGCTGTTTGGCCATGTTTTGTACTGTTAAAGTGCTTTTCTCGGGGCTTCCTTGCTTCTTATTTTTCATGTCATGTATCAATTATGCATGTATGGTATAGCTATAAGTCATTTCGGGTGCCTAATTTCGCATTTCGGGATCATTTCGTACATCGGGTATTATTTCGCCTCATTTCGGGGCTGTTTTGCCCCTCATTTTGCATGTGTGCATGTCATATTCCATGTCTTTGCCATGTCTCATTAGAGTGGCATCTTGGTGCCTGAGGGTCCGTCCTCGGTTTGCGTACTCGCGGGCACGCATTTCGAGTTGTCTCATTTTCATCTGATGGCCTCCTATGTGAGTGTGACTGAGGTTCACTTGTGTTGGTGTAAGCCCATACTGCATTTTGTATGCCATTTCATCCATAGCATTGTGTATGCCCGGTTGTGTATTACCTCGTGCAGCGTGTATGCCATTCCATGACATTGTGTATGTTAGGATTGTATATTAGTTGCATTTCATGCATATCATGCATATTGCATAGTGTTCGGATAGGAGTTAGCCTGGGCACGGGAAACGAGGTGCGTTCCGTACTCCGAGCGACGGAACGGGTCTCAATTCCCAAGTCACCGACACTCCGGATCATCCATGATGGAGTTAGGTTTTGTTGTGTTTTCATATGCATTCATCCTATATTGAGTTGTGCAATTCGGCTCCTCGGCCATCATGCATCGATATGCGTGATTGGTGACACGAGGATCGAGGCATGCATATATTTGTGAAATACATTGCTATGCCCCTTTCCTGCTCTCTGTTGCAGCAAAATGAAGAATCAGCAACTTTTCGGGACTTGGCACGCATTTCGAGAAACATTGCAAACAGAGGCTAATTGGGGCATCCTAGTGGATTTTCGCACAAAGCAGCCCAAACATGCATCATTTCATTATCTGGAGCGGAATCAAGGCAGTCCCTGGCTTGCATGCCAGTTTACAGTTTCTCTTAGTTAATTTGTTAATTAATTAGGGATTTGTATATTATTTGGACTGTATTATTCTTTCATCTGGGACTGTATATTTATTTGGACCCTCTGCGCGAGGGCATAATTGTAATAAGTGTGGGTGAGTGTGATGTATGTCTCCCAACCCCACGTCTTTCTTCCATTTTATTTACCTGCTTATGATGGTTAGATTAGGGCATATTTCAATTAGCATACAGTATGACAGCATGTTTGCATCATTCATCTGTTTTGCACGCACCGGGCTCGGCGCATCATACAAACTGCATTTGTATTTCAATTCCAAGTTGAATACATCTTAGCTGTAGCATTCCATATGCCATGTTTAGGATAGCCGAGCCTGCTATAGTTGCATTTTTGCATGTGTTGCATTAGGCATTTCTATATATTTAGGATCATGCATGATTTCTAATCAGCTTCTGTTTTGGCTTGGAGTACTCGGTGAGTTTCTATGCTTTAGCATCCTTGCATGCGTGTGAGTGTTGCCATGATAGCATGCTTACCATGAGGCTATGTGCTTATGTGATATAACTGCCTTGAATGCCTGTGGGTGAAGGTTGAGTTATTTGAATTGGGACAAATCACTGATTGTTTGTTTTAAGCCCACTAGATAGTGGCAAAAATCATGTTTTCTAAGCCCACCCGAGGGTGGCAAATCCACGTCTTAGCCTACCTGCGGGTAGCACCATCAAACCATTTTCAAACAAACAAACATGAAATGTTTTGTTCCAATTCAGGTGACTCGGTCTATACTTGTATGCTGTGCGCATCACATAGTAACCTAGGCTAATAACCGGAATAAGAACACACAAAGTTTTCAAAACTAGATATCACGGTTAGTAGAGGCCGGTCTTTGACCGGGCGAGTGGGGGTGCTCACGAAGTGACCTTCCCCAATCGTACCCAAGTTCCCGAGCCGAGGCAACTTTGGTGATGACGGACACATGGCCTTTGGCACCGAGTCAGGGTTTCCTAAATTTCCCATTTAAAAAACATTTAGGTGGCGACTCTGTATCTGGCAAAGTAGTCCATGTTTGGCACTTCTTTCAAACAATCTGTTTTCAAAACGATTTGCCGGATTTGGACTCTTTGGTTCAAGATTAAGAACCGTGACATTTGAGTCCTTCGAACTGTAGTGACCCAATATCGAACCAGAACGGGGGGGAGTCGCACCCTCCCCGGGATGCGTTCGGGGACGTCTACAGTTTCTGGCGACTCTGCTGAGGATTTAGAGAACTTGACTCGAACTCATGATATCTGGTTTTGACTACACTTGTGTGTTTCTTTGCATTGCATTTGCATTGGTGCGCCTAGGACACCGTGTTTGCCATCTGCTATTCCTGAACGGTTTGCCGGAGGCTTGTCTTGTCAAGGCATGTCCATAAGGCTGACCGGTTGTGGGCTCTGCCAGTATGGGAACACAAACCCCGGTTTTACTGGGGCACCCTTTTCGACCATTCGACCTAGTGCATATTCAGATCCATAGTGACCATTCCAAACTAGGACAAGTTGCTTACCCGATAGGTTGTTTGAAACCGCTGCGTGCGTAGTGAAACCCTAGCTCCTGACAAAATAGGACAGGGAAACCCAACCCCAACATAGGGGTGTTTTGGTTCTCATTTATCTGTTATATGCTTGTTAGAGTGCGTCTCTACAGGGAATGCATGTATCAGTTTATGAGTTTGGGCATCAGGCCTGCGGGCATCAGTGTATGAGTTTGGGCATCACGCCTGCAGGCATCAGCCAGTTATTTGAGAATCAGTTGTCTGCGGATATCAGATTTAGTTTTGGGGTACAGTGATTCAGGAACAGTGATCAGTGATTGAGAACAGTGTATTTTCAGCTTATCAACCGTGTGTTGTATGCCCGACTGTGTGTTATGTATTTAATTTAAGCTGTTATGCTGTCTGTTTATCTGGTTGTTTATTTCCTTTTCGCTTTATTTATCTTTTTGCTAGGGGCCAGGTTTGTAGCACAATTGCTTCCGAACCAGTAGATATTCCCCAAGCACTTTGGACACGAGGTCGCCAACTCATTCGATCCGAGGATCTGGTTGACGGACATCCAGTGTTCCACTCATTACCCCCAGTTGTTAGGAGAAGGCCGAGAAAGCGCAGTCCGTCTGAGCAGAAATCATCAGGGCAGAGGTCTACCCCAGCAGTGAACAATCCGGTTGAGGTTTCTGTTTCCGCTATAGAGATACACTTACCGGTTATTCAGATGGATTCACAGAATACATCTGGGATGGAGGCGATGATGCGCCAAATGCATGAGAGCATGAAACAGATGCAAGAAGATGCTGCCCGCCAAGCGGAGTTCTCCAAGCAGCAGGCCGCTGTCATGGCCCAACAGGCCGAGCTGATAACTAGACTGCAACAGCAGAATGCGGCATCTGCTTCACATCAAGTTCCTCCTCCACCCGGGGCTCCATTACCCGAGCAGACACCCACTGGTCAGAATATCCCACCAAATCCTCAGAATACCCTCCCTAACACCCAGAACACCATACCCAATGTCCAGAATATTCAAGAGGACATAGACCATCCAACGGGGCTGACTCCGCCCCCGCTTCTGCCTTAACTGTCCAAGAATCTTACACCCAACCACCCGGACTCTCCATTCGAGTTCGAGGTAGACCACACAGCTCTAAAACTGAGTAAGCTGGAGAAGCTTTTCAAGAAATCACAAGGGGTGAAGGCCATCCCAGACATCGAAGATGGGTACACAGATGTGGCCGTAACATTGCCAGACAGATTCAAGATGCCCCAGATCGATCGCTTCGATGGATCCGAGGACCTCATGGTCCACCTCCGGCTATTTTCAGATATACTGCGGCCAATGGACCTAACCAGACTACAGAAACTCTCGCTATTTGGCCGAACCCTGTCAGGAGTGGCCGCCAACTGGTATGCGAAGCTGGAGAATGATGTCAAGAGGAATTGGAACGAAATGGTTGAAGCCTTTGTTGCGCAATACTCGTACAATACCCAGATCGAGATTACAACTCGTGATCTTAAAACAACCAGGCAGGAGCCCAAAGAGAGCTTCTCAGATTTTGTGACTCGGTGGAGGGCAAAGGCCTCGATGATGACTCTACGGCCCACCGACAAAGACCAGATCAGGATGATTGTGCGCAATCTCCAAACAAAACTCATGCAGAAGATGATTGTAGTTCCCTTCCCCACCTTCTCAGATCTACACGATATGGGGGTACAAATCGAGGATGCGATGAAGCAAGGTCTGATCGACCAGGACCGGGAGCAGCCCCGAAGGACATTCAACCGCAATAACAACGCAGGCCCGAGTGGCGCTGCAAACACAAGGACTTCAGAGGTCAGTATGGTCACCACCACTCTCCCTCCCTATCCAAGGCCCGCGGTGGCCACACCCTTCTCCAGTGCATCCGGAAGTAACACCCAAAACAACAGATTCCAACCCCGGGGCCAAAGAACCTTTACCCCACTATACATGCCTTTCTCCAAGGCTCTTGGAGTTCTAATCAGAAAGGGGCAGCTAAAACCCCTGGAGCCGAGGCCATTACCAAATCCACTCCCCCCTTCCCACAACCCGGCCAAGTACTGTGCGTACCACCAGCAGCATGGCCATGATACAGACCAATGTTTCCGGCTGCGTCACGAGATTCAGGACCTCGTTGACAAAAACATTATTATGCCTCCCGAAAGACCCAACGTCACAACCAACCCACTTCTCGCACATAACCAAGATCCACCACCCAAAAGAGTCAACCTCATCCAAACTGGGGTCGTGTCCTACGATCCTAGTATCTATATTACTCCCTCTCACCTACCCAAGCCGAAGGTGATCCTTCATGACTGCACTGACTTGTGCATTTTGGACGCCTTCACAACCCAATCTGAGCCAAAAGTGGTGACCATCAAAGATGGAATGGGGCAGGTTTCAGAGGAAGGAAGAATTATTGAGTCTGGGATGGAACAGTTTGAGAATCTAGCTAGAAGAGCCTATGATCCGAGCGGATACATCCTACTAGTGGGCCAGTCGGAGTTGAGTGTGGGGCTACCAGAAAAAGCTGAACTGTGCATGATTCGGGGGGACAGACTTGAACAAGGGGCAGATGATCTGACAACAGTGGAAGAGGACTTTGCCAACCTCCAGTTCTTCAACGACCAAGAATCAGGGGATTCAATGATCAATTGGTTCGAATCTGAGGAATCGGCAGAAATTACCGGGTGGTTGGATGATCAGCTAGACATTGTGGAATTTCAACCAGAGCAAGGCCCGGCAGGGGCAAAAGTATCAATGGTGACCGGAAGGGTCGAGAATCAGGATGGATTGCCGGAGAGCGCCGGTACAAAGAATTTCGCTCAGGACTTAAACAATGTGGATGCAGAGAAAGTGGAACAACAAACTGTAGTGACGCAATCAGAACAAGAGGAATTTTGGGAATCCGAAAGAATCAGAAAAGCAAAAGCCCATGAAGGGGCCGGAAGTGCTGTGGGCACAGGAATGGAGCATGCCGTGAGCATATGGGACGAAAGTACCGAGAGTACAAACTTGCCAGAACCGGATAGGTGTCTGTTAAACACTAGCGGAATGTGGTGGGAAGACGACGACTTATGTCTTGCCCACACAGACGAAGATTGGGGAATAAATCAACCAGACAGCACCTGGTACCTCGATGAGGTGGACCATATGACCAGGAGTGGGCGGTACTTCAAGCCTCCACATCTTGACCAGCCCAAAGCATCTGGGAAAGACAAAGAAGCTGAGAAACAGAGAGAGAAACAAATTGAAGAAGAAGTTGTGCTGAGACAGTTAAAGAAGATACAAGCAGACATCTCCATCTGGGGACTGCTTATGGCTTCGCGGGTGCATAGACAGGCTGTCCTATCTGCTATGGACAAGGCCAAACTCTCTATCGACACTACACCAGAACAGTTGGTTGGGCTGGTTTTTCCAGGAGAAGGTTCCCCGGCATTAACCTTTTCAGATAAAGAATTGCCGCCTGAGGACGTAAACCACAACAAACCCCTATACATCTCCGTGGAGTGTAGGGACAAATGGATACCGGTGGTACTTGTTGATACCGGATCCGCTATCAATGTCTGCCCAACCAGAACAGCGTATGCAATTGGGTTGAAGCCAGCGGACTTCCTACCAACCACTCAAGTGATTAGAGCTTACGACAACACCAGCAGAGAGGTGATGGGGACTGTCAAGATTCAGACGAAGGTTGGACCTAGACAACACGAGATAGATTTTCACATCTTGGAGGTTCCCGCCACCTTCAACCTGCTTTTGGGGCGACCATGGTTGCACCAGGTAAAAGCCGTCTCGTCCACTCTGCATCAAATGGTGAAATACCCCTGTGGAAAGGGAGTAGCCATTGTGTTCGGAAATTCATCAATCCATCCACCTCCGGAGGTATCTACACCGGTCTTAGAGATTGAACACGGCGTGGAGGACGTGTTTATATCAGGGTTTACTCTGGCCGAGGCCCGGGTTGTGCAAAACATCATGGCTGTGAATGAAGGTGTGTATGTCAGTGCTCAATCTGTCTACCTCATGAACAAGCTACAACACATCCCCGGGATGGGATTAGGAAGGAGCGGCAGGAAAGGCGTCGCAGCATTGGCCGAAGTGCCACACAACCCTCATACCTTTGGACTGGGCTATCTGCCCACCAAAGAGGACTGGATCAGGAAAGGAAAGGAAATGGCCGGAAGAGCCAGAGCAAAGCAGGCTGGGAAGCCTTTTGAATTGATGCATAGGCCCATTCAGGGTACCCTGAACGGACGCTTCGTCCGGGAGGGGGAAGACTTTCCATTTTGCGGCTTCCCAGAGCCGTGGCTAAACGCGGAGAAGAAGCGCGTGCCAGGCTTCGAGATTTTCTTCGACCTGCAACTATCCGGGGATGATGTTGCCACAGAGCAGACAGACCCATCAGCTGAGGTTGAGCAGTGTAAAGCAGTGGATCCTGAGGGCACTGAATTTGAAATAGGGGTAGCATTGGCATGTCTCCTCTCTGATCCTCCAATCGACCAAGAGTGCTTGGGGGATAACTTCGTGGTTTCCATGATTGGGAATGAAACGGCTGCGAGCCAACCAGCAGCTATCTTGGATGCATCTATCGCACCCTCTCTCACTTGGCAATACGAGGAGGGATTTTTGTCCAGCAGTACCGGGTCAGGTAGTGAGCCGGAATCTGATTCCACCGAGCCTTGTGAGTCGGAATCAGGTTCCAGCTCGACTGAGTCTGAGTCTGGTGATCCTGGGGATGTTAACCCGGATGCCACAGTTTTGTCCAGGTTGTCTTTTTCCTTTTCATTTGAGTCTGTTGTAACCGAGGACGATTTGGATGAACTTAATAAGAATCAGGCAACTGTGGTTTCTGAGTACTTTTCTGTGCCCTTAATTTATTGCATTAATTCGGACTTTCAAAATTTTGAAAACGACGAGGACGAAGTTCCTCCGGTTTTGCAACGATTAATTGAGCAGGAGCAGGAGAGATTTGTTAAACCTCTAGTTGATGAAATCACTACCGTGAACATTGGTACTGAGGAGGACCCGCGGCTGGTCCAGATCGGGTCCACGTTGTCTTCGGAGGAACGCGAGCGCTTAGTCGCTTTGTTAAAAGATTTCAAAGATGTTTTCGCGTGGTCCTACGAAGACATGCCTGGAATCGATCCTGAGATTGTACAGCATCAGATCCCCCTTGACCCCGAGGCCCGACCTGTCAAGCAGAAACTCAGGAGGATCCGCCCGGATTGGGCTCTTAAGATTAAGGAAGAGGTCACCAAGCAAATCGACGCAGGCTTCCTGCTGGTATCTGAATATCTGACTTGGTTGGCCAATATTGTTCCGGTGCCGAAGAAGGATGGCAGGATCCGAGTATGCGTGGACTTCAGGGATTTGAACAGAGCTAGTCCGAAGGACGACTTTCCTTTACCACACATCGATGAGTTGGTGGATTTCACGGCAGGGCACACATTGCTTTCATTTATGGATGGCTTCTCAGGCTACAACCAGATAGTAATGGCACCAGAAGACAGGGAAAAGACTGCATTTACCACCCCGTGGGGGACATACTGCTATCGGGTAATGCCGTTTGGATTGAAGAACGCTGGAGCTACTTATCAACTGGCCGCGACCACAATACTACATGATATGATCCACAAAGAGGTTGAGGTGTATGTGGACGACATGATTGTCAAGTCCAAGGAAAGAGAGGGCCACTACACCGCCTTGCATAAGTTTTTCCAAAGGATCAGGGAATTCCGGTTGCGGCTAAACCCTCAGAAATGTACATTTGGTGTTACAGCGGGAAAAATGCTGGAGTTTCTGATTACACAAAGAGGCATCGAGGTCGATCCTTCCAAAATCAAGGCCATCTTAGAAATGCTACCACCAAGGACTGAAAAGGAGGTGCGAGGCTTTCTGGGTAAAGTGCAATTCATAAGACGGTTTATCTCAAAATTAACCTTGACTTGTGAACCACTTTTTGGTCTCCTGAAGAAAGGAAAGAAGTTCCAATGGGACGGCCGATGCCAAGCTGCATTTGCACAGATCAAAGAATATCTACAGAACCCGCCCGTTTTATCACCACCAGAGCCGGGGAAACCGTTGATTTTGTACCTTTCAGTAACCGAGACCACGATGGGCTGTATGCTTGCACAAGAATCTGAAGATAGGGTGGAGAGAGCCATCTACTATCTGAGCAAGAAGATGCTGGAGTATGAAACTCGCTATACACCGCTGGAGAAGGCTTGCTTAGCTTTGGTATGGGCTACCAAGAAGCTGCGGCACTACCTGTTAGCTCACTCTGTAATGTTGGTTTCACGTCTCGATCCCATCAAATATCTTTTCGAGAAACCAGCACTTACGGGTAGGCTAGCTCGTTGGTTGCTGTTGCTCTCCGAATTTGATTTGAAGTATGTCACACGCAAGTCAGTCAAAGGAAGAGCAGTGGAAGAATTCCTTGCCGACCACCCGGTTGAGGGGGATGAAGCAGTTGAATACTTGTTCCCAGATGAAGCAATTCTGCATATCGATGACGAAACTTGGACGATGTACTTTGACGGAGCGTCAAATCAACACGGGTATGGGATAGGAGTGTTGCTGATAGCACCCGACAATTCTCGTATCCCTCTAGCCTTCAAACTCCGATTCAAAGTCTCGAACAATGAAGCTGAATATGAGGCATGCATTGCTAGCCTAGAAGCAGCCCTGGAACTAGGGGCAAGACGACTGGACGTCATTGGGGACTCGAACCTTGTTGTGTCTCAAGCAAAAGGAGACTGGAAAGTAAAAGAGGAAAAGATGATGATGTATCACCAGACCTTGGATTTGTTAATTCCTCGGTTTGAGAAGCTAAGTTTTACTCATCTAATAAGAGAAAACAACAGGTTCGCAGATTCTTTAGCAACTCTATCTTCCATGATAGACATCCCATGTGGAGTTCGGATGCGTCCAGTCATCATTGATCAGAAATTTGCACCAGCTTATGAGTCGATTGCTGCTATAGATGAGGTTCTGGACGAAAACCCCTGGTATTACGACATCTGGAACTTCTTGGAGAAAGAAACATACCCGCCAGGGGTAAATGCCAAAGACAAAAGGGCAATCAGGAGAATGGCAGTTCAGTTCATCATCTGCGGGGGTAAACTGTATAAACGGGGTCATCTGGGAATGCATAAACTGTGCGTTGATGCCGAAGAGTCAAAGCGTCTGATGGAAGCCATCCATGGGGGAGAATGTGGTGCACATATGAATGGGGTAATGTTGGCACGGAAGATTCTCAGACAGGGGTATTACTGGTCCACCATGGAGGAGGATTGTATCGGTTTTGTTCGGCGATGCCACAAATGTCAGATCCATGCAAATCGCATGAACATTCCGCCGTCAAAGCTGCACAATATGACTTCGCCATGGCCTTTTTCAGTCTGGGGAATTGATGTAATCGGAGCTGTCATGCCAAAGGGGTCAAATGGGCATGAGTTCATCTTGGTAGCGATAGATTATTTCACAAAGTGGGTTGAGGCCCAATCTTATGCGGTGTTGAAGGCTTCGCATGTAGCAAAATTTATCAGAAACAACATCATCTGTCGCTACGGGGTCCCAAATGAAATCGTTTCAGACAATGGTTCCCACTTCAAGAAGGAGGTGATTGATTTGTTGGAGAAATACAATGTGGCTTTTCATAAGTCGTCTACCTACCGGCCGCAAACTAACGGAGCAGTTGAGGCCGCCAACTAGAATATCAAGCGCATACTACAGAAGATGGTGGAAACCTACCGGGACTGGCCAGATAAGCTGCCGTTCGCTCTGTGGGGCTACAGGACTTCAATCAGAACTTCTACTGGGGCGACTCCGTACTCATTAGTTTATGGGATGGAGGCCGTTCTACCTATTGAGATTGAGGTCTCGTCATTACGAGTATTGGCTGAGTGCCAGATAGCCGAAGCGGATTGGCAGCAGAGCAGATTCGAGGAACTCATGCTTTTCGATGAAAGAATGCTGAAGGCACTGTACCACGTCCAAAGTTATCAACGCAGAATCGCCCGGGCTTTTAACAAGAAGGTTAAGTCCAGGAATTTAAAAAAAGGAGATTTGGTGCTCAAAGATAACCGAGCTCCCATCCACGATCCAAGGGGCAAGTTTAGACCCAATTGGACTGGTCCCTACATCATCAAGTCAATCTGGTCTGGTAGAGCTGTCGTTCTGATGGATTTAGATGGCTTAGAGTTTTCTCAACCGATCAACATGGACAAGTTGAAGAAATACTACCCCTGAGAGGCTCGCTAGGCCGAAAACCCGAAAGGGCGACCTAGGCAAAATTCAGAGCATAGAAAATTTGAAATTATAAAAACTGAGCTCGCAAGGTTGAAAACCCGCAAAGGGCGGCCTTGGCAAAAGTTAGAACGCAAAAGGAGAGTAAAAATACCCGAGCGAACCTGAGCCTGAACTACGTAAGGCTTGATTCCCATCCTTGGGATACGTAGGCAGCTTCATCTTGAAGTTCAGCCACAATCTTTTCCCCGATCAACTTTGTCCATTTGATCATCTCAGTCATCTCTATTCATCAGCATTTATCGTGATCTCCGGTACAGTGCTATTCAGACTAGGGGCAACTTTCCGTTGCAATGAAGTGCTGCGGTACCATTCAAACTAGGGGCAACTTTCCAGTTGCTAGGATCCGGGGTTGTGCATCTCAGTGATAGATCTCAGGCGTGTCCAGTTCTGATCCATATCGAAAATAGTTTTGAAAAGTTTTAATAAAAGTTGACTTTGCTCAAAATTAATCTTTTTACAACTAAGACCATTTTTGGACCAAAGCGGAGAATTCTCAGTACCACAACCTTCAATTTCATTGATTTCAAAACAGAGTTCTCTTGCTCTTGCATACAATTGAGGTTGCTTTTTATTACACTCATAACAAAAACTTGAAAGTACTAATAAAGCAATAAATTTGGGGCATAGTCAAGTCAGATGTCCCTGCGCCCCCTCCTAGAGCTAGTTGAAGCCTCTGATGCCAAGCTGGGCCCGGTCTGTGCCTCCTCATTGAGCCAATCCCAGCATTCGTCAGATAAAGTATAATTGAAAGAAGGGGCGGGGGCCAGGAGCTCTCTAGTCCTCCATGCCGTGGCATATCGAGCGAGCTGTGCGCTTCGAACAGAGAAAGCAGCCGGGTACTCAATCCCCTCTGGTGGGCAAATCTGATCGTGACCGAACTGACGCAGGAACCGGAATGAAAAGTAGAATACGCAGTGGGTCAGACCAATCAACTGAATCCCGATCAGCCAGGACATGCTATAGCTCATCGCTGGAAGATTGAGCCAAGGACAGCGCCAAGCAATGCGATCTGCTGACAAATTGCACATCCAATTGAACCACCATCCCTCATCGAGAGCATCGACTAGACGTTGTCGGAAAAAGTAGCCGCGGGCTGAGTAGGCAGGACAAGAGTCCACAACCTGCAATTTATCCATCAACCATACCTGGGGAGGGATGAAAAATGAGAGAATAAAGAATAGAGAGATGCGCGATGAGAGAAAAGTAAGACAAGGGTTTTGTGAGAAAAACCGAGTTTGAGGGCCGAGTGATGTGAGCAAATATATATGTGAGCTTGGGTGGAAAACATTACCTGCAGCAGTAGTGGACTCCCTGCAAATCTGGTCGTCTCCCGGCGATGGAAAGCATCCAAACCCATCAGCGTTTTGGCCAGCACCATAACAACACAGCTCTTTCCTTCCTTCAAGCCTTGAGCAACTTCAATCAGACGAAGGCTAGGTCCACCAAAGCCCGAGGCAAACAGAAAGTGAGATAGCAGACACAAGCAGAGGGCATGTTGTCGGGACCCTTGCCAGTGATGGTCGCTGCGATCACCGACACCCGAAAAATGATGAATCAAGCCAAGGATATCCAATTCCCCATTACAGATCAGAGACCGAGCGTCGTGCGTGGAGAGTCCGCACATCCGTCCTAAAGCTTGGGCATGGCCAAAGCGAAACTGAGGCAAGATCTCTTCCGAATGTTCAGACTCCAACAAAACTTGAAAATCTTCGAAAGTAGGACATACCTCTTGCCCGCCGAAGCTAAAGACGTGCGTCACTGGGTTCCAAAACCTCATCGCGGCATGGAGGAAAGAAAGATGTAACGGAGTCCGACTCAGCGTGAATAGCGCATTAAGGCCAAAACCCCGGAAGTTCAACTTTTCCGAGCCATCTAGGGAAGAGATCCAAGATGTGAGATTTTCTATGAGAAATCCTTCCATTCTTTGTGCAAAGCAGTGATGAATTGAATAAGTTCCAAAGTTGGAGCTTTTATAGGGGTTGAAACACTATTTGAAGGACAAGTGTCAGAAGCCTGTGGACTGCGGGAAAAAGTGGCCGGCCGGCCACCTATTATAGCAGGCCGGCCATCTTTGTTTCAAAAACTGGCCGGCCGGCCACCTTTCACTCCCCAAATGCAAATATGGCCGGCCATGCTCAATGGTCCTGTTTTGCCCTCCGGAAAGAAGTTTGAGGCATTTCTATGCATCGGGGATGTCGAAGGCCTCCATTTCTCTCAGTTCGGATGCGTTCCATCATCCAGATCGTCCGTCCGAATTACGCTTTGTTGTATTTTGCTTATCGAGTTGTTGCTTTGTTTATCGAGTTGTAAGTTTTGTCGAGCTGTCGCATTTTTGTGTTTTGCGTTATTGCTTTTTGTTTGTGCAATTTTGTTAAGTCTTGTTTATAGAGTCGTTAACATTGTTGTATTTTGCTTATTGAGTTGTAAACTTGCTAAGATTCTATTATTTCTTAGTGAGTCGAGTCGCTTGATTTGTTGTGTCGGTTCATTACCTGACCCGGTAAATACACGAGGCACATTCCAATTCCATTTTTGTGCAAAATGATGCGATGCGATGCTAAGAGTTTCAAATACAAACACCTTTTCAAAAGCTGTTTCATTCCATCATGTTTTACAACAAAATAAAGGTACAAGTTTTACGGAAAATAAAACTGCCTAACAATATGCAAAGTGCTACAAACTACTAGCAAAAAGTAAAATAAAGCAGGAAATGGCATCAATATCCTCGAGAGCGGGAATGAGAAGGTCCCCTCATCCTCTTCTGCGGGATAACCTCTGCACCATCATCACCATCCGGGTCGGAGCTGTCATCCTCAGGATCCCCCTCAGCCTCGTCTCCACTTCCGGAACCAAGGCCGGAGTCCCCCTCCTCAGCAGATGTCTCTGACTGACGGTCTGTGACCTCCTCCTCCTCCTCCTCCTCCTCCTCATCAGGCTCCGCCTCTATAACATGTGCCCTGCGTCTGCGAGACGACCCTGCTCCTCGAGCTCCTCGGAAAGGCCTAGATGGCCCTGCTCCCTGAGAAGGCCTGGATGGCCCAGCTCCTCGAAAGGGCCCAGATGGCTCACCACCTCGACCTCTCTGAGAAGGCCCGGGTGGCCCGGCCCGCAGTGGTGCATATATAGGAGGCATCTGAAAGTGAAGAGTTCAATACATCAGTTCAAATATGAAAAGCAGATGCAAGTACAATATGCGAGTAGGGTGTGTGTCAGATATGCTCTACACAGCCTATCAATACAGCAGAATGTTCAAAACCAGTACGTCATCAGAAATATGCTAAATACGGGAAAGATGAACAGTACCTGTACACCCATAATGGCCAGCTGTGCCTCCCTCCGTAGGATCATGCCCTCGAATGTGGCCAGCATCCCAAGCATCTCATCCATGTACTCAACTGAGGCTACAGATACAAATGCAAAACTATCAGTGAGGGAATGAATGTCCAAGTATCTGACTGATAAATCAAAGCTGTAAAACATACCGGGGGTGAATCAGGATCTCTGACATATCCGTGGTCAGGAAGAGGAGGCTCCAGCAAGACCTGATAAGGAGTCCCAAATCGCCAACTCGTCAACTCGGTCGGCATGTCTGGCCACCCAGGATGATGAAGAGTCGGAGGAATCGGGGGAATCGATCCACCTGCACCTCTAGACGTACCAGCCCTGCTGGAAGAAGGGATGTCTATAGCACGAGCCTGACTCGAAGATGGTATATCAACAGGCCTCAGTGACGGGGTACGCGCTCCCGTTAAGGGAGGCATCAGATATGTGTGACGATAAGTGGCGTAGTCCCCGTCCGTAAGGTGTAGCAAAGCATCGGTGCCCTGCATAGCACTAACGACCTCCTGGGAAGAGAGTCTATCAGCAGTCCGCATAGTGGCTGGAGGTGCCGCGGGAGGATCCTGAGAAATATACCCCCATACCTGACGCAGGAAGCGTTCCCCCAGAAACCATGCTCTACCAACAGGTCCTTCGAGCAGGATCCTATACTGGGAAGCGCCCGATCCTCCAGCATACTGAAACTGGAGACCATCACCCAAGACCGCCCAGGGCTGCCACGTAATCTGCGGATAACCAGTGCATAAATTAATCAGAAATCGGGAATATACAAGGCAAATCAAAGATGAAAACGGAAGAGAACTGAGAGTTCTGAGATACCTCTGTCGTCCGAACAGTATCAAAATACTGTCGCAGGTAGAAAAGAGTCTCTCGAGGTCTCGGTCGGTGCTGGCCCTCGAATACCAACGAAAACAGGGTCATAAGGGGCCCTGCCACCTCCATCTCTGGGGCTAACGTCGGAAAATATACGTAGACCCATAGTTGAGAAAGCAGTGCGGAATGTAAATACAAAGTGCTGAGGGCAAAATACAGAATGTAAAGTGCGCCGTGTGTGCAATGAACAAGTAATGAGGAGCAAAAATGTAAATCGAGAGGACAGAACGTACCTCCCAGGCTCTCCAATAGCCGCCGAGTAAGTCCCCCCGCCCGCGAGAGGCCGCGCTCATATAGCAATAGAGGGTAGCCAGGCCGGCACCACCCCAGTCATACCGACTGACCTGTGATAGGTCCACTAGGGCACTCAAAAGATACAACCCGACAGTGTTCCCCCTGTCAGCAAACAGAGTGGTACCAAAGAGGAACATAAGGAAACCGCAGGCATACTGCTCCGCCTCCCTAGGAGACCCGGGCTCCATCCCCTCCCTCCGAAAACGGGAAGAGAACCAGGTGTAGCAGACCCTCCCAGAAGCTCTGTCCATGGGCGGGCGAGCCCCCAGCAGATGTACCCAAGCGGCCTCCCACTCGCCCATATCCTCGTCGTAAGGAATGGGCCAACCTCCTATGTCTAGGCCGGTAAGTACAACAAAATCTAGCGGGGTCATAGTCAAATCCCCGGTGGCGGAAAAGTGGAAGGAATTGGTGGTGTCCCACCATCTCTCCACCAAAGCGGCTAACAGTGTCCTACTGGCAGGACAATGTGATAACCCCATGCAGAAGGCCCCGAACCCTGCTAAATCAACCAAATCCCGGACAGCCTCCGGAAGCTCGGTATACCACTCTGTCGCAGCAGTGGAGCCGTATCCTCGCACGGTACGAGAGCCAACCTGCATTCAGAATGAACGCATGTGTCAGAGTCAAATGAACAAGCCGTGTGCAAATGAAATGAACAAGCCGTGTGCAAATGAAATGAACAAGCCGTGTGCAAATGAAATGAATGAGCTGTGTGCAAATGAAATGAATGATGTATGTTCAGTGGGCTGCGTGTTCACTTCAATCTGGGCTGCGTGTTCAGAAATTCGGTATTTGGGCTGCGTGTTCAAATTTCAAAATCAGTGGGCTGCGTGTTCACTTCAATCTGGGCTGCGTGTTCAGAAATTCGGTATTTGGGCTGCGTGTTCAAATTTCAAAATCAGTGGGCTGCGTGTTCACTTTAATCTGGGCTGCGTGTTCAGAAATTCGGTATTTGGGCTGCGTGTTCAAATTTCAAAATCAGTGGGCTGCGTGTTCACTTCAATCTGGGCTGTGTGTTCAGAAATTCAGTATTTGGGCTGCGTGTTCAAATTTCAAAATCAGTGGGCTGCGTGTTCACTTTAATCTGGGCTGCGTGTTCAAAAATTCAGTATTTGGGCTGCGTGTTCAAATTTCAAAATCAGTGGGCTGCGTGTTCACTTCAATCTGGGCTGCGTGTTCAGAAATTCGGTATTTGGGCTGCGTGTTCAAATTTCAAAATCAGTGGGCTGCGTGTTCACTTTAATCTGGGCTGCGTGTTCAAATTTCAAAATCAGTGGGCTGCGTGTTCACTTCAATCTGGGCTGCGTGTTCAGAAATTCAGTATTTGGGCTGCGTGTTCAAATTTCAAAATCAGTGGGCTGCGTGTTCACTTTAATCTGGGCTGCGTGTTCAGAAATTCAGTATTTGGGCTGCGTGTTCAAATTTCAAAATCAGTGGGCTGCGTGTTCAGAAATTCAGTTTTTGGGCTGCGTGTTCAAATTTCAAAATCAGTGGGCTGCGTGTTCACTTCAATCTGGGCTGCGTGTTCAGAAATTCGGTATTTGGGCTGCGTGTTCAAATTTCAAAATCAGTGGGCTGCGTGTTCACTTCAATCTGGGCTGCGTGTTTAGAAATTCAGTATTTGGGCTGCGTGTTCAAATTTCAAAATCAGTGGGCTGCGTGTTCACTTCAATCTGAACTGCGTGTTCAGAAAATCAGTGTGTGCCGTGTGTTCACCATTAACTAGAACTGCGTGTTCAAAAAATCAGTGTGTGCCGTGTGTTCACCATTAACTTGAACTGTGTGTTCAGAAAATCAGAGTTTGGGACTGCGTGGTCTACTCTCAATCAGTGTGGGCTGTGTGTTCACCATTAACTAGAACTGTGTGTTCAGAAAATCAGAGTTTGGGACTGTGTGTTCTACTCTTAGTCAGTGCGTGCTGTGTGTTCACCTTCAAATTCGGGCTGTGTGTTCGAAAAATCAGTGTTTGAGCCGTGTGTTCAATTCTTAACTAATGTGTACTGTGCGTCCACAATCAATCGATGAGCCTAGTGTTCAGAAATTCAAGTGTTTAAGCCATATATTCAGGATGCAAGCAAAGTACTATGTCATAGGCTAAACTGTGTGTTCAAGCATGGCAACGGTATGAAATGCAGGAAAAATGCAGGAAATGAAGTAAAATACCTCTCGTGCCCCGTAAGAGAGGTGATGCTCCGGCTCTCGTAGAAGTAGATCTCCGGGTGCCCGATCATTGAAGTCAGTAAAATGACGAAAAATGGCCCGCGGAAGAATATGTACCGACGGGGCGTATCTCTCGGGAATAAAGGGGCGGACCCTCGGGGGCAGCGTCATGATATCGAAATCATCCCCGGCACCTGGAGGACCTCCACCATGAGGGAAATTACCCGCCATTTCAACAAATCTGCAAAAGGAGCAAAAATGAGCGAAAATGAGCCAAAATTTGAAAAAGTCAACAAAAGTCAACCCTCGGGAAATGGAAAAGTCAACAAAAGTCAACTCCCGAGAAAATCTTCCAAATATTGAGACAAACTTACCTCAAGTGGTGAAAATGAGAAAAGAAGCCCCGAAATCAAAATTTAATCGGTCCAAAGTGCTTAAAATCGAATGTTTTTGCGAAAACAACTTGCGTGGGAGGCTGAAAAACGCGTATAAAGTGCAGATCTGAAGGAGAAAATGGTTTGGGAAGCAAGGGGAGAAGTTTTCGCAGCTGTGGGTGTGAGCTCGAAGTGAATGGATAGGAGAATATAAAGAAAATGAGGCGAAAAGACCAAACTGCCCCCTGTTTTGGACAGGTGGCCGGCCGGCCACCTTTTCTGGCTGGCCGGCCATTTGCTTTTTGGAAACTGGCCGGTGGCCTCCCCTTGGGCAACCAGCTGGCCGGCCATGTCCCCCACATGCTCACCTAGCTCTCTGCAAATTTTGAGGAAGATTGGAGTTCCCGGGACCTGAAAAAGTTCAAGAAAAGTGTACTTTCTGGCGCGAAATTGCTCCGCCGGAACTTCAGCTACAATTTCTAACATGTGTCTCATCATTACTCATCAAAATCAAAGTGTATCCTTTTTGAATGTGTTGTAACCTCTCCGGGAGGTGAACCAGAGGCCGCGATCGAGTCGGTTTCGCCGAAATGCGCGTTTCCTTACTCGTTGTTTCGCAACAAACGGGCCCCTTATTTATGCTCGTTTTGCATTGTTGTGCACATAACTTGCATTCTCATGAGCATTTTGCATTGTCATGCATGTTTTCTTGGTGTACCATACCTCTGTGCTTGAGCATGCGTTGTCACGCACGTTCCTTTCTCGCATTGCGATGCATTCACTCGCCGACACTGCGTGTGTCAAACTTTCGGAATCACAGAAATCACGTTGAATATATATTGTTAGCATATTGTGCTTGTTGAATTTCTCTCTTTTGCAGGCACGATATTGTATGTACGGTTCATTTGAGGCTGGTGCGACCAGACGAATTGCGCAGGTATCGTATCTTCTCCGTGTGAGACGCGACGAGAACTGAATAATTCTCCGCATTCCTAACTGCATGAAATGTAGTTGTTGCTTTGCATTCTTGCTTAAAACTGTTGCATCTATTTACGAATACTTGCTTCATTACAGCTTGCTGCACTTACACGAACATCGAGTTACATTTGGCTTCCTGCATACCATTTGCATTTTGCCCCTTGCCTGCGGGCGTGCCTGCGGGCACATCTCTGTTTTATCTCTGCATGATTGTCTAAGTCTTCGGCCTTGTCAAAAATGGGTCGTCTCTGGGCTTTGATATTCACTCCCGTCATTTCTTGACTTCCGAGTTCTGTCAAAAAGGGGCAACTGTAGACACCCCATTTTTGACCGACCTTAAGACTCAGACGTCACCGGTTGAGCGCTTGGTGATGTTGCATGTTGTGCTCGTTCAGAAGTCTCAGAGTCGCGGCCGTGAGCCCTGCCTCCGGGCTTCCGAACCCTCTTCTGTGCCTTGCCTCGGTTTGTGAACCAGGCTCGGTTTTCTCTGTTTTTCTTCCTGAGGGAAGGGAGAGGTCCTGTAGACCATCTCTCAGTGGCCGTGGGCTACATTTCGTGGCCGTAGGCCATTTTGCCCATTTCGGAGCCCGATTCCTGGTTTTTGGAGCCGTCAGGCCGTGTGCCTCGGTTCGGGACCGTCTAACCATCTCCGATTCCTCCGGTTTTTGGCATACATCTTATTTACTCCCTTTTGAGGGACACTGAGGTCTGAGAGACCCACTTCGTGGTTGAATGCCACTTTCGGTGCTTAACAGTCTATTTTTGGGACCCCGAACTGCGTGTTTTGGCCCCCGAGCATTCGTTTTGCATCGGTTTTCGTTCAATTTTGGCAAGTACCTCTGTTTTATCACCAGGAAGGTCACTGAAGGGTGGGAGGCTAGCAATTGTCTCAGCAATCAGTTATGCTCCTCCGGCGCCCTCCGACGCCCGTTTTTCTCACTTCCGAGCCAATGTTGACCACCCTAGGGCCATTTTCTTCAACCCCAAACCACATATTTGTGTTGTACACACATGGGAGGACCCTAAAAGTATATGGCCGGCCAGTAATTCAACTTGAACCTTTTGAACCCCTCCTAAAAGTGGCTTGTTGTCTCTCCTGTTTTAGAGTTGCCAATTTTGAACCACAGGGTTGTGTTGAGGAGACCTGGGAGGACACCAATATCTGGTGGCCGGCCAGAAATTGTTTTGGACCATTTTGCCCCTTGGCCAGCCGGCCATAGGGGGTGGCCGGCCGGCCACCTTCAACAAAAATAGCAGGCCGGCCATGCTCCTTGGGATGTGTGTCTTGCAGCTGTATAGCTTTTTCCCCCAAAATATCTGATTTCGGGGGACTGGGGTAGAAGAAGGGAACTTAATCCCATTTCCACACACTTTTCTCTCCCTTTTCTCCTCCATCCTTGCATACATAAAGCAGCTCCCTCTCTATCTCAAGGGTTGGAAAACTTGTTTTGAGGATACACATACATATATCTCCATTTCTCTCTCATTTTCTCAAGTTTTGGCTCCATTTCTTCACTACCACCAAGCACCACTACCACCATTCCATTTCCAGCAGCTTGGGGAGCTTTCCAGCAGCTAGGAAGCAACATTCCTTGGTCCAAGAGGTAGCAAAAGTTTGGTCTTCAAGGGTAAGTTCATCTTTCCCTCTTTTGTAGCACTTTTTTGCACCATTCTTCTAGCCTATTTTCTTGCTGTTTTGGGCTCCGACCCTAACTGAAAGGGTCATTATTTTGAGCCATTATTCATGTTTGTTTAAGGGCTCAACCCTGTTTGAGCCCCCCATTTGGTACTTGCTTCAATACCCCCTTGTATGCCATATTCTTGCATAGTATTTCTAGCCTATGTGTGATCTGTTTTTGAGTATGATATAAACTGTGAGTTGGCTTATTTTGAGCCCCTCTACAACATTGTAGAAGTGTTCAACACTGTTGGGGGCCTCCATGCTGTACTTACCATTATACCCCTCTTTGGCCCCCATTTTTGCATGCTTTGTTAGCCTACCTTGCTTCTATTTTTAAGCCATGATCAGAACTGAAAATGGCCATATTTTGACCTCCTTGGCATGTTTTATTAAGGATCTTTGGCTGTTTGGTGAATGCTTTGTATACCTCATGTTATACCCTCTTGTTGGCCTATTTCTTACATTGCATTTTGAGCATGTTTGCATACTGATTTGAGGCTTGTCATCTACTGTAAATGTTCATATTTTTAGGCCCTCTTCAGTGTTGTAGAAGGTTTTTTTTTTCATTTGGGCTTTGTATCTACCACTTGCTTCATTGCCTCCCTTGCGGAGCTATTTTTGTATGCCATTTTAGCCCTACTTGTGCTTGCTGTTTGGCCATGTTTTGTACTGTAAAAGTGCTTGTCTCGGGGCTGCCTTTCTTCTGCTTCTTCATGTCATGTATCAATTATGCATGTATGGTATAGCTATAAGTCATTTCGGGTGCCTAATTTCGCATTTCGGGATCATTTCGTACATCGGGTATTATTTCGCCTCATTTCGGGGCTGTTTTGCCCCTCATTTTGCATGTGTGCATATCATATTCCATGTCTTTGCCATGTCTCATTAGAGTGGCATCTCGGTGCCTGAGGGTCCGTCCTCGGTTTGCGTGCCCGCGGGCACGCATTTCGAGTTGTCTCATTTTCATCTGATGGCCTCCTATGTGAGTGTGACTGAGGTTCACTTGTGTTGGTGTAAGCCCATACTGCATTTTGTATGCCATTTCATCCATAGCATTGTGTATGCCCGGTTGTGTATTACCTCATGCAGCGTGTATGCCATTCCATGACATTGTGTATGTTAGGATTGTATATTAGTTGCATTTCATGCATATCATGCATATTGCATAGTGTTCGGGATAGGAGTTAGCCCGGGCACGGGAAACGAGGTGCGTTCCGTACTCCGAGCGACGGAACGGGTCTCAATTCCCAAGTCACCGACACTCCGGATCATCCATGATGGAGTTAGGTTTTGTTGTGTTTTCATATGCATTCATCCTATATTGAGTTGTGCAATTCGGCTCCTCGGCCATCATGCATCGATATGCGTGATTGGTGGCACGAGGATCGAGGCATGCATATATTTGTGAAATACATTGCTATGCCCCTTCCTGCTCTTTGTTGCAGCAAAATGAAGAATCAGCAACTTTTCGGGACTTGGCACGCATTTCGAGGAACATTGCAAACAGAGGCTAATTGGGGCATCCCAGTGGATTTCCGCGCAAAGCAGCCCAAACATGCATCATTGCATTATCCGGAGCGGAATCAAGGCAGTCCCTGGCTTGCATGCCAGTTTACAGTTTCTCTTAGTTAATTTGTTAATTAATTAGGGATTTGTATATTATTTGGACTGTATTATTTGGACTGTATTATTCTTTCATCTGGGACTGTATATTTATTTGGACCCTCTGCGCGAGGGCATAATTGTAATAAGTGTGGGTGAGTGTGATGTATGTCTCCCAACCCCACGTCTTTCTTCCCTTTTATTTACCTGCTTATGATGGTTAGATTAGGGCATATTTCAATTAGCATACAGTATGACAGCATGTTTGCATCATTCATCTGTTTTGCACGCACCGGGCTCGGCGCATCATACAAACTGTATTTGTATTTCAATTCCAAGTTGAATACATGTTAGCTGTAGCATTCCATATGCCATGTTTAGGATAGCCGAGCCTGCTATAGTTGCATTTTTGCATGTGTTGCATTAGGCATTTCTGTATATTTAGGATCATGCATGATTTCTAATCAGCTTCTGTTTTGGCTTGGAGTACTCGGTGAGTTTCTATGCTTTAGCATCCTTGCATGCGTGTGAGTGTTGCCATGATAGCATGCTTCCCATGAGGCTATGTGCTTATGTGATATAACTGCCTTGAATGCCTGTGGGTGAAGGTTGGGTTATTTGAATTGGGACAAATCACTGATTGTTTGTTTTAAGCCCACTAAATAGTGGCAAAAATCATGTTTTCTAAGCCCACCCGAGGGTGGCAAATCCACGTCTTAGCCTACCTGCGGGTAGCACCATCAAACCATTTTCAAACAAACAAACAAACATGAAATGTTTTGTTCCAATTCAGGTGACTCGGTCTATACTTGTATGCTGTGCGCATCACATAGTAACCTAGGCTAATAACCGGAATAAGAACACACAAAGTTTTCAAAACTAGATATCACGGTTAGTAGAGGCCGGTCTTTGACCGGGCGAGCGGGGGTGCTCACGAAGTGACCTTCCCCAATCGTACCCAAGTTCCCGAGCCGAGGCAACTTTGGTGATGACGGACACGTGGCCTTTGGCACCGAGTCAGGGTTTCATAAATTTCCCATTTAAAAAACATTTAGGTGGCGACTCTGTATCTGGCAAAGCAGTCCATGTTTGGCACTTCTTTCAAACAGTCTGTTTTCAAAACGATTTGCCGGATTTGGACTCTTTGGTTCAAGATTAAGAACCGTGACATTTGAGTCCTTCGAACTGTAGTGACCCAATATCGAACCAGAACGGGGGGGAGTCGCACCCTCCCCGGGATGCGTTCGGGGACGTCTACAAAATGGACTGAAATCACATAACAAGTGATTCCAAATCACTGAAATAAGCCAAGTAATGCATGCTAGAGAATTCAATACACAAAGCTAATAAGCTAGATTGAACCAAGGCTATACAAAGCAAGTCATGCATGACCAATACAACACAAATCAGACCTTAAACATGCTAAAACATGAACAAAGTCTTCTTCAAGCTAAGCCAAAAGCATGCTAAAATGACATGTTGCAACATGATGCATGTTAGGCTATTTCATGGGATTGCATTACAAGTGCAAGGAGCATGCAAAGGATAACCAAACCAAACCTAAAAAGAGGTATGACATGGTAAAATAAGCCCAAAAACATGCTAAAATGGACACAACATAGGCTAGAATGAGATGCTACTTCATGAAGCATACAAAGCTAGTGTGTGTGATTTACACTACAAGTGTATAAGGCATGCAAGAGCCAACCAAACCAACCCAAAAAAGATCTAAGGCATGTTAAAATAACACCAAAAACCTACTGAGATGGCCCCAAAACAAGCTAGAAACACATGCTCAAACATGAGGCATACAAGACTAGATTGTGTGATTTACACTACAAGTGTATTAACCATGCATGGAGTGACCAAACTAAGCAAAAACAGTGGTATGCCACAGCAAAATAACCACAAATACAAGCTAAGATGTGGCCAACAAACACTTAGTAAAGATGCTCAAACATGAGCCTTATTAAGGCATGTATTGAAGATGCAAGGGAAGGGGATGGCCCTCCCCTTTCTAGGACCTTAAAACACCATCCGCACCACTGAAATTCCTTTGGATTTCAGTGGTGAGAAGGCCAATACAAGGTGGTCCCGAAGCTCACAAAAAAGGCTCAAAAATAAGGCCAAACAAGGCCTAAGAGGGGGTAAACAACCCCAAATACAAAAGTGATCTTAAACAAATGTCAAAAGCATGAAAAAATAGAACTTTTATCAGTTATAAGTTAAGCTTAAAACATCATGCAAGATAGGCTAAAAGCTTAAGCAATAAAGGGGGTTTTAAGGCTTAGAAACTCACCATTGAAGACCTTCTTTAAAGCTGCAACTCCAGCAAGTTTTTCAAGCTCAAGGCAACCCAAGAACACCAAAATCAGCCCCTAATCACCTCAGTAGCAAAATGATGGTGTTTGAGTGTGTGTTTGTGTGTTAAAGTAAGACAAATCTACACTTTAAGGCATAAAAATGAAGAACAAGAGTGATATAGAGACAAAGCTATATGTAACTCTCTTAGGACAAATTTCTGAACCTAGAGGAGGGAGGGGGAGCTTCCCTCTTATAGAGAAGGAAAGGCAAAGATCCTTGAAGAAGCTTAGCCTCAAACAAATCCCTCCATACACGTGTATGGAGGATGGCCTTAATGTTCTCCAGCAGTGCCAGCTGGAGGAAAATATCTCCAAAAAGGTGCCAAAAAGCAGCCGACCACTTGAAGTGGTCGGCCTGCTAATAAAAGTGGTCGGTCGACCACTTTAGGTGGTCAACCATAATAGAAACTGGTCGGCCATAGGTGGGAGAGGTCAACACACTAAATGCAAGGTGGTGGTGTGGTAGCCGACTAGAAAAGATGGTCCAAGGACCAAGAAAGCCAATTATCTGACAAGAAAACTAGCTGGAAAAAGGAAAAGTGGTCTCCAAGGAGAAATACTGGTCTCCCACCCTTGTACCACCTTCCAAACAAGGAAAACAAGGTTTTTACCAAAAACAAACCAAAACGGATGCAAGACGAGAAATCGGGAGGCGAAACACGTGGCCAAAAGCCTTGAAAACTAGCTAACGAGCATCAAAAGTGGTATGCAACCACAAAAGTGGTCTCCCGGACCACAGTGTTTCTCTAGGCAGAGGCAACAAGGTGTGGTTCAAAAACTACGCCAAACGGAGAATGTTAAGCTGTCCCGAGACAAGGCGCGCGGCCAAAGGCTCCAAAAATTGGAAACTAGTCTCCAAACGGGAAAAGTGGCCTACGACCACAAAAAGTAGTCTACGACCACAGAGAGATGGTCTACAAGACCACTCCCTCCCTCCGGGAAGGGAAAACAAGACTTGGTCCGCAAACTGAGCCACAGCACAAAGAGTTCCGAGGCCCGGAGGTAAGGCTCTCAGCCAAAACTCTGAAACCTCAGAACGAGCACAATATGCACCATCACTGAGCGCTCAATCAATGATGTCTGAGTCTTAAGGTCGGTCAAAAAATAGGGTGTCTACACACCGGATCCCTCTTGACCTTGAGGCCAGACCAGTCAAGTAGAAACTGTGTAGAATTCGTCCGGATTGGGCACTGAAAATCAAGGAAGAGGTCACCAAGCAGATTGATGCAGGATTCTTGTTAGTATCTGACATTTTCTGTCTAGAATAGTCAGCGCAGGCATTGTTGTAATACTCACCAAAAGCAAAGCCACGATTCTGGCTTGGATTTCGCAGATCCTGTTATTACAAGAAGACAATGGTACCAGCATTGAAGTAGTTATAGCTAGTTCATTATCAAGACAACTACACAATTATTCATAATATATGCAATTCAAAATTTCAAAAATCAAAAAGCACCTTTATAAGCTCAATGTTTTTTGCCTCAGGACCAGTCACCTCAATGACTTTTCTAAACTCATTATTTGTCCAGGTCTTCAGAACATTACCAATAAACAACCTGTGTTTAGCTTCAGAGAGTGAACACCTTAATGTTCTACCCTATAGTGATGAGACATACAAAAAGTCACAAACTAAAACAGTATTGGGAATGCATCGGAATGACCATGCCATTTTTATTTTGCTTATAAAAAATAAAAATAAAAAACTGAATAAGTGTGTTTGAGGTCCCAAACATTTAATTTTTGCAAAGCCCAATGTGTCCAAAAACAGGTCGTACTGTTATAAGCACAAAAATACCTTAAATCCTTCGTTGTGCAACTCTTCAATGGCCTGTTGTGCAACCTCCTTGGTTTTGAATGTGACAAAGGAAAAACTCTTACCTTCACCAGTATCCTTATTTTTCATCAACTTTATCTGCAAACGATTGAGACATTAAAGCCATATTGGAATTGCAACAAATAAATTCCTAAATGATACAGGTAGAAAGATCATGATCCCCAGCACCATTTTTGTTCCTCTTGGTTTAGAACTGACCTCAAAATCTTGTCCATTGATTCATAGAGATCCCTCAAATCTTCTTCTGAGACGTCTCGAGGAAGTCCACCAACAAAAATTTCAAACCCATGAGGCGAAAGGGCAAAAAGCTTTGCACACTTCTCTTTGTCATCTTCATCAATTGAAACAGCAGTTTTTTTCTTCATCTTCCACGAGCTCATTGGCAATGTTGCTCCTATCTGCTTCACCTCTATCTACTTCTATTAATTGGTCTTTCCCACTATCCTCACTTCTCAAGTCCTCATGTTGGTTTTCACCATTTTCATTGCCATATCCTCCTGCTTCATCATTCTCTATTTGTTCTTCAACTTCATTGTCCATTTCTTAAATGTAATTGTCATCGTCAAGATCCACCCGGTCCTCATTTTCCGTTCCCTCAGGCATGATTGCTTCACATCCCAAGTCTTGTGATCTAAAGGACATACTGGACTTCCAACTAAGTTACTTGAAAGCTTGCACTAAGGATACACAGAAGCTAAGAATTTTCTTAAATCATGATACAGTGATACCCATGCAGATGGATTGAAAAACACTATGCAAATTTAAGTGAAAGTTAAGGAGAAATATAAGAATAGAAGTGCATTAAGTACTTCACAAATCCTCTGAGTTTCACAAGCTGTGTGCAGACAGCAGAGTAAACACTGACCAATTCTCAAATGCACTTTATAGATGTTAAAGATTTAATAGGAAAAGAAAAGAAAATTTATTGCTCTTTTAGCATCATTCTAAAAAACTATTTCCTATTCTTGAAAAATATGTCATACAAGTTTTTGTTTGTATTGACAGGCTGGGGAAATTCTCGAGTCTCTGCATTGGATTTTTTCCCTAAAGTTTCTAATTTCAGTCATTTTGGGATCTCCTAAATAACCATCTATGGTCATGTTTTTGAGGGAATTTGGTTTGTTTCGTCTATGACTTCTATATCCCTTAATCCTTACTAGCTTTTTATATGTGAATAATTGAAAAGCTCAGCCCACACTTCTCCTTAAAACCTAGGTATTAAGGAGAATGAAACTGAAACCTTATAACTAGCACAAATGTGGCAACTCCAGGCAATGTAGGACGCATTCCAACACATCCTCCTAGCCACAACATACACTAGCTGGACAAACGGTACACCAGTTACAGACCAAACTAAGCTCTAATATCAAATTGAAAAGCCCAACCCACATTTCTCCTTAAAACTCAAGTATTAAAGAGAGGGAAACTGAAACCTTATAACTAACATCGATGGGGCAACTCCAGGTGATGTGGGACACATTCCAACAGGAATTTATGTTTATTTACCAGTTTTTGTTGGCTATGGTAATCAAAGTACTCTTGCATGAAACACAAGTAATGTTGACAACATTATTTGACTTCATTCACGGAATCACAGATTATTAATGGTCTTGTGACTTGTGAGGTTTCATAATACAAATGACAACAAACAAAAACCTCCAATAGGTCAAAGACTACAAAGACTCCAGAGCAAGAATGGGAAGGATTATTTGTCCCCTAAATAAGTTTGCAAACATACACAGACTCAAGTGGAAGGAAAATTGAACTCTCACATCTCACATGAATATCTGATAATATTCTAAGCCTCCATAGAAAAATAAGATTTTATGATAATATTCTAATAATACCATAGTTCCTTCACTTACCTCGAGTTTTGAGATACTTTGTAGTATGTGTAAAGACAAACTCTCTCTGTAGTTCAGGATAGAAGTTGCAACGTACTATGGGAAAGACCAATCACCAAGTCCAACTCCTAATATTGCATGATCGTAACAAAGCATGAATTCCACACCACACTCGGCTCTGACTTACTGAATAGGTCTGGAAATACACATTTGAGATAGCATCCCTGCACCAAGGATCATTCCAAAAATAAATCTACCATCTCCCCTTGTGTATCCAAATGCTTTCAAAATTTCTCTAACTATAATTTCGCTCTCAATATCAACAAGCCACATGAGAATGTCTCACCTAGTCAGAGTTTGATCTACCCTTCCCATATTTTCCTATCACAACTTAAATGAATATCTAAACAAAAAATAACAAATAAGAAAATTGATTGTAAAAGATCAATGTTAAACAGCATAGAAAATAGACCATTTTTTGACACAAACACTACACTATAATCAACTAAGTTAACAACAAAATAATAACAAAACCATGTGGAGTAGGTTGTTCAAACCTGGAACCTTACATATTCCCAAGTTTGAAGGGGAATAGAATGGATGAAACAAATAAATAACAAAGAACTTTCAAGCAACTCTTGATCTACCGTGTATCCTCGTAATTAGATATTCCTCCAAACTAGCAGTTGCTTCCATTATTCTTGTGTCAGGCAGTATTTCTACCTTTAAAACCACTTCGCCTCTTCAAAAATATTTCCCATTCTAATAGTTTCATACACCTCACAAATTCTAGGTACAATTTCCACCCAAGTATCCACATGCGGGGCATCTCCATGGCTCATCTTTTCCACCAACATTCCGCAAGCTTCATTGACCTTACCAACATTACAGAAACTAGTGATCAATGCATGAAAGATTGAAAAATGTGGAGAAAGCCCTTTCAATATCATTTCTTTCATATAATTCTTGGCCTCGTCGTATATGCCCTGATTGCATAAACCAGTAACCAAAGTCTGATAAGACACCAAATTCGATAAACACCCATTTGATTGTATATCCTCTAGAACCTTACAACCATCGAGAGCACGACCTTCCCTGCAGAATCCCAAGATGACAGTATTGTAATGAGCAATGTCAGGATTGCATCCTTTAACCTTCATCTTGCAAAGGAGCTTGTAAGCTTCTTTAAGTTCAACAATGTGGTATAGCTCAAGGTATCTGGCACAAAACCTTTGTTCAACATATCTTCCAAGTTGGAAGTCAATAACTTTGTTCACCTGACTCTTCCTACACAATCCTTGCATTAAAATTCGATAGGACTCAACATCAAGATCAACATCTCTTTTACACATCTTATTGAATAGGGAATATGCAATGCTGAGATGGCCATGAAAAATGAAGGCACGAATCAGAATGTTGTACGAGTTAGTGTTGGGTGATATTCCAAAGCGGTGAGCGGATGTGAAAAGGTCAAAAGCAGGGCGGAAATAGGTGGGATGAGCGACAAAGACCTAAAGGATGAGGTTTAGGTGCTTGGGAAGGGGTTGTTATTGAATTGGAGGATGGTGTAAAAGGTGTTGAGGACTTTGTCGGGAAGTTGGGTGTCGGCGTTGAATCAGATGATGTAAAAGAAGAGGGAAGGAGCGACAGGGTAACCGTGGGCTTTGAGACGAGAGAGGAGGTAGTGCATAAGAGAGAAGTGATGAGAGCGGTCAAGTTTGAGAATGAGAGTGTGGAAGGAAGAGTAAAAGTGGTGGAAGTTGGGTTGGCGAAAGGCCAAGTTAAAAATTTCTATGGCCAGAAGTAGGTCTAGTTGGGAAGCTATGAGCTTTTGGATTCGAGCAGGGGACCCAATTGGGATTGTAGAAGGAGGAGGAGGAGGACGACGAGGAGGAGGAGGAGAAAGAACTACATGTTTTTGCATCTGTTTGAGTTGTTTTTGTTTCTGCCGTTGATTATGGTCTTGTTGTTGTTGTTGTTGTTGGGGTGTTGAAAAGAAGAAAGAAAATTTTAGGAGTTTTAGCGGGAGAATAGTGGAACAATGAATAACAGTGGTATCAATTTTGTAGGAACGAAGAAGAGAAAAAAGCAGTTGTTACATTCTAATAAATCAATTAATGGTCAATTTCACAATAAACAGGAATATTATTTGTCTGTGTAGGAGATGAGGGTTTTTCGGATGTTTTCTCCTTTCTTAATATCATTAGGACAACATGCATCCTTGTGCCAAGTTCGCTACCCTTCTCCAGCAGCTGTGGTATAACTATCACGATCGAAGCCAATGCAGTTGCTGACTGTATTGCCAAATTAGCAACTATCTCTCCTTTTTTGTTATTGATATTGCATTATGTAATGGAAGATCCTCAATGTAAAGACATTTTCTTAATTTGAAATAAGAATAAGTTCATAAGACTATTTTATAACTATTAGATATGTAATTGAAAGGACTACGTTTGAGTTTTATAGGGGGGCCATTTTCATATATATCCCAAATATATATATATATTCAATCATAATTTCACTAGGTTCTTCAATTACAAAATCTTCATCAACTAAAAATGATCTCTCTACTTGTTTCTTGTTACCAAAAAACTTATCAATTGCACTTGATTGAGAGTGAATAAAATTTTCTACTTTTTGCTTCTTCTTTTTTTCTTTTTCTTTTTTCACATCCGGAACTATATCTCCGAGGAAGCTTGACTATATAATAAAAAAAATCCACACAAATTCACAATCCACTGAATATGGAGAGCAGAGAAAGGCAGAGTGAGAAAGGAAGAGACAGAGAAAGGGAGCAAAAACAACGTATGAAGGCAGGAGTAGATAAAGGGAAAAAAAAATACTGAAATCAAGAAGGGTAGTAAGGAATCTTACCTTGCGATGAAGTGGAGCGTGATGAAGGAGGATGAGGAGGAGGAGGAGGAGCATCGGTAGCGAATAGGGTAGGTTGATGAAGAGGAGCCTGATGAAGGAGAAGGAGAAGGAGCATCAGTTGTGATAGAAAGGGTGGGTTTTTTGCTTCTATTCAAGAAGAAGAATAGAGAGAGAGAGAGAGGTGGGGGGGGGGATGAGAGAGGGAGGAGCGTCGGTTGTGAAGAGGATGGGTTTTTTTGCTTATGTTCAAGAATAATAGAGAGTGAGAGAGGGAGATAGAGAGAGAAGGTGGGGGGGATGGGGTCAGACGTGGGTAGATGGGTATATTTAGGCGGCAATCAGCATTCATCTGAACCAATCTGAACCATTGATATATACTTACGATTCATCTCAGTCGTTAATATTAAATGTATCTCTGATACATTTTATATATTTTCAAAAATAGTCTTGTCTTATTATATAGATGTTTCAAAAAACTAGATGATAGAAATTAGAGATTTCCATTAGGGCACATAAATAAGAGTCGGTTCCATTAGGGAACATAAATTAGGGCGCAGAAATTATAAAACAAAAATTAGGGTAAAAAATCTTCCATTAAAATCTGAGAAAGAGAGAGAAAGGACTCACATAGTCACACTCACAGCCGCCAGATTGCCTCTACCCCACCGTCTAACATCAAGTGACACCGCCGCTGCTGAAGAGTAACGGTAACACTTCTGTCGATTTTGGTATAATTTTTTTGGCCTTTATACTGGGCCACAAACTATAGTAGATTGGGCCCTGAACCCTCAACCCTAATCCAAATTTTAAAGCCCAAGGCAGAAGCCTTCCTTACCTTGCCTTTTCACTAGGCCTGGTCCATTTCAACTAATGAAGAGGATCGAAATGTGTAGGGGGATTCTATTTAAACCCAAAATATGTCTCAGTACGGCCAATTTAAATTCATAAATTTTAATTCCTAATATATCTTAATATGAATTTATTAATAAGGACAACACATATTAAACTCCAAAATAATTTTTTTTTCTCATGATACACCCTAATCAGTTATTCTTATTCAAATATATGTATCTTCTTCCTCAAGAGATCAAAGTTATTTCTTCTTCTTCTTCTTCTTCTTCTTCTTCTTCCTCCTCCCTCCAAAAGCAATCCAGCCTACCAAAGCTCACCATCATTATCAATATCATTGTTTTTTTATTATTTTGAAACCCTAAACCCTAGAAAAAAAAGTTTGAAGAAAATCAAATATGGATGAGAGTAATAATCAAAATAGTTTTTTGAAGCAATTTAACAAAAATGGGGTAGGTATTCATACAAAGGGGTTTTACAATTTTTGTAGAGCACCATCAATTATTTTCTAGATCGTTTTTTTGACAAAAATTAAAAGGGCCTAGTAATTAAATTAACAATAACATATTATTAGAATTATTATTATTTTGTCATTTAAATAGTACATCATTTGAGAACTACTCTTTCTTGGTAATGCTTAATACTTATGTGTGCATAAGTTTGTTTTTTACTTTTCTAGGAGCATTCTTGTGAATAATTTATAATGTAATTTTTTTCTTCTTCTTCTTCTTTTTTTTTTTTTTTTTTTTTTTTTTTTTTTTTTGTATTTGAGAATTATTTTGTATATTGAAAAGATTTGAAATAATTTAGTCTTTTTAGTTTGTTTATTGTTTATTATTTATTATTTAGGTTTACCTTGACAGCATGTTTGTTTGGACGGACTAGATAAGGGAGGATTGGAATCCATTGGATTGTAATCTTGGAATTCATAGTCCTGAGACTATTTGATTAGATAGGATATGTATCCCATATTTGTTTGGTCATGGGATTAGATGTCAGGAAATGACTATTTGGTTGAATAAGATATAAATCCTATGTTTGTTTGGGATATTATAGAGAATGATAAATGTTCAAATGACTATTTTACCCTCTTCAATTATTTACTAAGTAATAGCAATATTAAATATATCTTTAATATTTTAATTGTTTTTAGCTAGATTAAATAAAATTTTATTTCATTTTATTTTTTTACACAATTAAATAATTTTTTTTAATTAAATAATAAAATATCAATAAAAATATATGCTATTTTTTAAAATTAAAATTATAAATAAATTTATTTAAAAAAATAATAATAATTAAATAATGAAATTAAATAAAACATCTATTAAAATTTAAATAATGAAATTAAATAAAATATCAACAAAATTTTAAAATAAAACATTAATAATATATCTATAAAAAAATATTTTAAAAAATTAAATAAATAAAACATCAACAAAAATTAAATAAAATTGTTTTATTTTTAAATTAAGACTACTTTATTAAGTATAATTAATACCATGAGGAAAAAAATATTTAATGTTAGAGGGTCAACAATGTAATTGGCAACCTAATCACATGAGATGAGTAATCCCATAATTTGTGTCTCACCCTCTTCCCCCCCCAATGGGATACAATAGTCCAACATATTTGGAATTAATAGCCTGGTGCAAAAAATTTGAAACAAACAACGAACTATTAGTCCAATCCCATCCTTCAATCCTACCAAACAAACATGCTGTGAGGGTAATTTGGAAAAAAATAATAGGGTGCAATAAGAGTAAAATAAAAATTTAAATAATTAAACAAGGTGTACTTAAAAATTAGGAGTATTTAATGATTTTTTATGTGTAAATAGAATCCCCCAGATATGTAGCGCTCTTCCTCGGGCCATTCTACTTAGACTCCAAAATTTATTCCAGTATACCCGACTCAAATTTTAAAATTTTAATTCCTATTATATTGTAATGTAAATTTATTAATAAAAACAATGCATATTAAATTGTAAAATAAAATATTATTTTTTCTTATGGTATACCTAATCAATTATATGTATTTTTCATATTCAAATTTCTTCATTTTCTTTTCTAAATTTCAATTCACCATTATCATCAACATCATTGTTTTTATTTTATTATTACTTGCAAATAGAAGAAAGTTTGAACAAAATCAAACAATGAATGAGAGTATAATAATCAAAACAGTTTTTTAAGACAATTCATCAAAGAGGATGTAAGTATTGACATAAATATCAAAGTACAATTTTTTATTTATGTGTCTTTTATTTTTATTTATTTATTTTTTTTTTTTACATAAAAGTGAATATTGAGCTTGTTTTCCTTTATTATTATTCGAACTTTCAAAATCAAACAAAGTGAATTTGTACGAATCTAGACGTGCGAATGTAAAGTTCACCCTCTCCTTCTCATTCACCATCCTTCTTCGTCGGTGCCGCTTTCACCGGTGTCGGGTTCCCTAATCGTATTCCCTGAATGTATGTGAACCAAAAAAAAAAAAAAAATTCAAAGGGTTTTTCAAAAGTAATTTGAGTGTACCTCAAAAGGGTAATTTGAGAGAAAAATAGGGTGTACTGAGAATAAATTGTAATCCTAAATAATTTAATAAGTTATACTGAAAAATTAGGCCCACTTAAACATTTTTTGGGTGTAAATAGAATTGCCTCGCTTCCTCCTCTACCACACTTAGGAATAATGTTAGGGACATCAAACATTTTATCAAATGTTCTACCAAATGTCTTACATGGGTGTGAGACCTATACCACATAAGTCTCATATAAATCTCACACCCATATGAGATATTTGATAAAACAATTAATAAAATACTTGGGATCCTAACATTACTTCATACTTAGACAAGGTCATTCACTTAATTTCATTTAGAGAAAAGTTAGGGATCATGAAAAAATTTTCATGAAAATGATCATGAAAAATTTATGATCATTGGATTACCTTGATTACTGTGTGGTGATTTATTCTAAATGTAATCCAAAGGTCACAAAGTTTTCATGATTGTTTTCATGATACCTAGCATTGATGTTTCATTTATGATTTTTTATTGAGCGGTGGCGCAATCAATTAGTTTTCTTGAATTGTTGACCCTCAATATGAACCTTACGTGTGGCCAGGTTGTTATTATTATTATTTTTTAATTTTTTATTTCATAATTGGTCAAACACATGTAAACATCTATCTATTATTTGCTCTGATATTATATTAAATTGTTAATCATTAATTCATCTAAAAGATATTAAAGTGTTATATATGTACTTTGTTTTATTTTGAAAGTTGATATTTTACGTGGTTTAGTGCAAATTTGAACAAAAATATCCCTTCCATTATAAAATTTGGACAAAAATAACGTTGTGGAACATTTTAATACAAAGTTAGATAAGTTTGAACCATTTTGACAATTTAAATATTAGATTTAGGAACTGAAATAAGGATTGAAACAAAACTATTTTATTAAGATTCATATAGAATTATAATCCTTAATATGAATGATTTCAAATAAGTATTTCATATATAATTGTGCTTTCAAATCTATGACAATCCTCTCAAATTCAATCTTGACATTCATATGTAAATGAATATTATTTAAATTTGAATTTGAGTTAATCCTTGAATGAACATTATCAAATTCCTGAACTTAACTTGGTACAAACTCTTGCGTCCTTGTAAACTCTTCCCGGTCGACAATAGTAGCCTTTACTTGGGGCACAATGAACATCTTGAGAGCATACACACAACCCTTCTAGAGCACAACCCTCCTGGACCATTGTCACTCCATTTTTCAATCCAAGTAATTGGTCTGTCCAATTGCTGGAGAAAATCCCTAATGGATCATACCTCGCCTTCACCTTCAAGAACTCTCCAACATTTTTGTATTTCTTGATTGCACCATCAAACGCCACATTTCGATTCTTGCCCCAATGGGGCAACCCTCCGTATTTGAACAAGCCAAGCTGCTCCACCTCCTCAAGTATGTCTTCATAAAGCCTAGGGGTCATTGGGTCTTTGCTCCGATAATAAGTGATATCAAAGTCTACACCATCTTCTTGCTTGCCCAAGAAAGCACTTGAGGCCTTGACATACCTCATGAGGATTCCATTGTACAAGTCCAGGACACACAATGCTTTAGGCTCTAAATCAACTAGTTTTTGCACATCCTGAATAAAGCTCTTGACATTGGATAAGCTAATACTGAATGCGGTTTGATGGAAGAAGAGTCCCTTAACCCTATGGTCCCATGGGCACATTGTGATCTTTCCATTCTTATGGCTATCAAGGCAAGTTCCTGAGGATTGGAGGTGGTTGTGATACCCAACCACTGGGTATCCCGTAAATATAATACCTGTTAAAAATATGATGGGTTAATATTGATTTTTATCCTCTAAATTATTCTCTCTTAAAATATATATATATATATATATATATATATTTCTAAACTATTTTCATCTATTTAGTCCTTAAATTTTTTTATTTCACTTCATATAGTCGAATTGGATATTGTCCGTTAAAATTAGCAATGATAACACCTAATGTGCTTTGATTCTATATTATAAATTGTGACATTAATCCATGGCCTTGTTACCTAATAAAATGGAGGAAGCACTTGGGTGTTTGCTAGGGAGAGATTGCGAGTTCAATCCTACAAGAGCTAATATAACAAATTGATTTTCGTCGGTAAAAAAATATTTGTTACATTTAAAAGTTTAAATTAATTAGATATGGGATAGTTTTACTTATTCATATCCTCGACAAACAACAACTAATACTGATGACACAACATTTTAGAGTGAGGAAAAAAGGATCCAAAAAAAAAAAAGGATAAATTATGCAAATAGTCCCGGTAGTTTATACGATTTGTCAATTTGGTCTTAGTTGTTTCAATTTGTTCGATTTTGCCTCTTAATTTAACAGATTGTGCTGTATTAGTCAAATACATAATGGTTGTTAGGCTCGGTGGACTGAAAGTCAAATGATGTGTAAATTTGGTCTTTATTGTTTTAATTTGACACATCGTGTAAACTATAGGGACCAAATTGATATATCGTTTGACTTTCCGTCCATCAAATCTAATAGCAATTATTTATTAGACTAATATGACACAATCAGTTAAATCAAGAGATAAAATTGAGCAAATTGAAATAATATGGATCAAATTGACACATCATATGAACTATAGGGACCATTTGCATAATTTACCAAAAAAAAAAAAAAAAAAGAAATGTTCAACTAAGGTGCTGTTTGGGAAGTGGGTTGGTTTTTTTGATTTTTTTTGGCTATTTAAGCCTGGGTTAAAAAGCTTGGTTTGGGAAGGGCTTTTTGACTTTTTTGTTTTTTTGTGAGAGAAGAGTGTAATGATTATGGGTTAAATGTGATGTTTTGTTTGTTGTGACTAAAATAACTTATTTTGTCTTTTGTGACTAAAATAACCAAAACCATCTTCCCAAGCGGGACCTAAATCTTATCAATCAGGAGGCACTACAATAAAAACATACTTTAGTGGCACTACACTAGTGGTATATTTTTAGAAAATGCCACAAAAAATGATATTTAGTGGCACGTTTTTTAAAAATGCCACAAAACGACAAACATAAAAGACTCTAGTGACATTTCAATGAACAAGTGTCACAAAACTACAACAAAAACATACTTTAGTAGCACTACACTAGTGGCATATTTTTAGAAAATGCCACAAAAATGATATTTAGTGACACGGTTTTTAAAAATGCCACAAACCGACAAACATAAAAGACTCTAGTGACATTTCAATGAACAAGTGTCACAAAACTATAACAAAACCACACTTTAGTGACACTATACTAGTGGTATGTTTTTAGAAAATGTCACAAAAATAATATTTGGTGATACATTTAGATAAATGCCACAAAGCCACAAACATATAAGGCTCTAGTGACATTTCAATAAAGAAATGTCACATTAATTTTATGGCATTTTATAAAATAATGACACAAAAAATTATCTTCGTGACCTTTACCAACAGATGCCACTAAACTTTAGTAGCAATGGCATTTTTTAAAAAATGTCAGGACACTAGGTAGGTGCAAATTACTTTTTATGGCACTTAGGTGAAAAGTTTCATAAACAAATATTTTATAGCATTTTGAGAAATGCCACAAAGTCAAAAACTTTCCAAGCTTATAATGGCATTTTTGAAAAAATAAAAAATGCCAATATATTTTTAAAATTTTTACAATGCAGTAAATGATTAAAAATAAATAAATTAAACTCAATATACACTACAGGAAAAAGCATATTCGGCGACTAAATTTCCTGACCAAAAAAAATTTGGTCGCTGAAAGTATAGCTTTCAGCAACCAAAACGGCATTAGTAGCCAAAAGTAAAGTTTTTTCGCGACTAAACAATTTTAGTAGCCAAAAGTCTACAATTGGCCACCAAAACTAAGTTTGGTCGCTGATTATATGAATTTTAGTGACAAAAAAAATTTAGTAGCCCAAAGTAAAGTTTTTTTGTGACTAAAAAAATTTTAGTAGCCAAAAGTCTATAATTGGCGACTAAAAAATAAGTTTAGTCGCCAAAAGTGATCTTTTTTTATTTTACTAGTAAATAGTTTATTTTACATAAATTATGTGCAATAAAATAATTATGTTTATACATATACTTTTATATTAATATAGATGTATGTACTATATAAATAATATATGTTGCATATATAATCATATGGTACTATAGAGGTGTAGTGGGAAGAGTGTGGTGTATAAGGTTTATGGTGCGGAAGGTTAGTGGTTCGAGTCTCAGCAAGAGCAGATCAAATTGTTCTACAACGAATTATCGTCACGAATAGTGCCTACCATGACATTAAAGTGTCACTGAAAGGTTTTAGTCTTGATGGTGTAATGACACTTATAAGTGTCACTAACTCTTTTTTTAATGGCGCTTGATAGTGCCAAAAATAATATCTACCATGACACTAAAATATCATTGAAAGTTTTTAGCCATGATGGTGCAGTGGCACTTGCAAGTATCTACTGTGACACTCGTATCTACCGTGGCACCGATAGAAGTGGCACTTGTTCAAAATGCCACAAGACTAAAAAATGTCATTAGAAGAATAGTTTTATGACACTTTCAAATATCACTAAATTAAGAAAATGTTGTAGTGAGGTTTATCATGAGTTTGAACTCTTTTTTGGGCCAGGAGTAGGAGATTTTGACACTGTTGCAGAATTGTTGTTTATAAAATTAACACGAGACAAAAATTAAAAGCTAAATTTATTAAATTATGTAGAAAAAAAAATGATTTAAGGATAAATTCATTTTCATGTCACCAAGTTTTAGTATGATAAAGGAAATCTAAATAGATTTTATAAAGTCAAGTCGTATAATATTTTTTGATAAAACAGAGTTGAAAAACCTAGTAACAGGGTGACACGCAATGGTTTCCAAAGTAAAAAGGAATGATAAAGGAAATCTAGATAGATTTTATAAAGTCAAGTCGTATAATATTTTCTGATAAAACAGAATTGAAAAACCTAGCAACCGGGTGACACGCAATGGTTTGGAAAGTCAAAAAGGAGATGCCAAGGGCGATACAGCTGTGTGCGCGCTTAGTTTGTGAACGTGGTATGCCAGCCAATTAACCAATTAACCCATGTTGTCTTTTAAAGTAAAATGTGAAACCAAGCCCATCATATCCATCATTCTACTGCATGTCAAACATAAAGAAAGCTGAATCCCCACCACATTCTACTGGTCACAGTTGAAATTTTCTTTGATAAAATTCATAAAAAATTGATTGTATAACTGAATAAGTGATGGTTTGATAAATGATTGATTGATTTTATATATCGATAAAATTGTGTTAGGTAACATAAATCTAAGGTTATCATATAGTAATTTCAAAAAATAAAACTTGCCATAGACAATCGTAAAAAAGTACAAATATTTGCTTGATATTTGTTGAAATGATAATATGAAGGGGTTGTTTGGAAAGTATTAAATTAGTATATTTTTTGAATTTTTATAAAAAAATATGGAATATGAATTGAATTTGAAGTGATGTTGATATGACTTAAATAAGAAGTGATATGATCCAAATAAGATAATTGTAACTAAAATAAGATAATGTGCTAAAATAGCACATAGGATGTGCTAAAATAGCACATGCCAAACACCTACTAAATTATTTTTGTCAATTTAATTGGGCATATATAAATTACATTGTATCATGTAGAAGTTGATTTTTATAGGTTGGGTAGAACTACATTGATAATATCTTGTCGAATGACTCATAATTTCTGGCTATGCTAGTTTAATCATATGAAATTTAATCTTCCAAATTGTTTTTGTATTTTTCAAGTTCCTGGATGCAATTTTTTTTTAATTATTATTTATTGTTGCTTCATCTTTTCTTGTGCATGGCATAGTATGAAACATGGGATTGAGAGATGAATCAATTACCATTGTTGGTGTAGCCATAGGCAGTGAGCTTCAGAGTTGATGTGGCAAGTTTTCCATCTATGCACTTCCCATTAGCGTCTCCTCTCAACTCTTGTACCTCCTCTGTGTAACAACAAACCGTATCCATATATATATATATATATATATAGAGAGAGAGAGAGAGAGAGAGAGAGAGAGAGAGATTGAGAACAAAATTGAGATCATTATTTTTTTTTTAACCATCAAAAAAAAAAAAAAAAACCTGCAGTTCTTAATGCTGCCACTACAGCTGAAAGAGTGGAGCGGAATGGGGTGAAATTATTGAGGCCATTGCCGGAGACATTCGAGGAGACTCGGTCATCAATCCGGTAGATCACCTTTCTCTGGCTTGGATACCATGTCATGTCTGCAAACTCATGTTGATTGCCGAAGCTACCCACTTGATCTCCCAAGTCTGAATCATCCTTCTCTAAGAAGGTGATAGATCGCTTGAAGATGGGTTGCAGTCTGAGAGTCACCTGCAAACAAGTTGGGTGTTTTCTTTTTTAGTTCCATTGTTCAATGATCATGTTAGCTGTACAACATAATACATTTTTTATGCTCTTTCTGTGTTTTAATTCTATGCCCTTAGTATTACTGTTTTCTTTGTTTGCAAATTTATTATTAGGCTTGGCCAAGTTTGAGCTAATCTATTATTTATTTAAGTTGATTCTGCTTAACAGAAGGGTCAGGCTAAAAAAAAAAGAAAAAAAAAAAGGGGGTAGATTTTCAATTTTAATTACTTGGTTATTTAGCAAAAAGTTTTATGCACACGGATAACAAATTTACATTCTTTTAAACCTATTGCGCGTGACTTCTTGTAATTATGTGCTCACAAACATAATCATTATTTTTCCTTTTATCTTGTTTGTTTCGTACTTATACTGATGATGATTGTCTTTGATGTATGTATTTGTTTATATGTTATATCAATATTTGTACTTTTCATTGTTGTCATCCCTTTTGTAAACATGTTCTTGTTCTCTTACGTATTGAGCATCTTCCCAATTATTTATTTTTGTATCAAATGAGTTGAGTATCAAGAGTGTTTGGTACATTTAAGAAGAAAAAATATAATTTAAATAAATTATAAATAAATAATTATTAAAAAATAGATAATAAAATATTTTTAATTTTTAATTATTAATTTGTAACTTGTAAAAAATTGCAATAAACAAAACTTGAGGCTTGGGGGTGTACTCCCTCCAAGTCTCAGATTCAATATTCATTAATAGCAATAAATTCTTTGGAGCCATTTCAATACACGACATTTGTCCTGGTTTTAAATGGAACCCTCGCAGGTAGATGATGGAATTAGTTTCTTGAGATTAGCCAAGGTGCACTTAAATTCACTCAGACACCCGATTATAAAAAAAAAAAGGACAAATTACAAATACACCTCCCGAGGTTTTCTTAAAATACAAATTAGCTCATGTGATTTGAAAAATTACAAATAACGCCTTATTAGAATTTTTTATTTAACAGAATTAACTGAAAAAAATAAAATTTATAATTACTCTCTTATACAATAATAAAATTACTTAAATTATTAATTGAAACATATTTTTAATATCATTAAAAACTATTAATTAACTTAATGATTCATTAATAGAAAGACATTTTGTTATGAAATTAGAAACTTCAAAGGTGGAATGTAATTTTAAAAACTACAGGGACGATTCATATTTTAATAAAATCTCAAGGGTGTATTTGTAATTTACGCTAAAAAAAAATAATAATAAAATAAAATTGTAGTAAACAAATCTGATATGATTGACCACTTCCAAGCGACCACGTCAGTAGGCCAAATTGATTGCCGACCAGGCCAACTAAATCAATTGAACGTAAAATTAAAGTTGTTTTGTCTTCAAAACCTTTCTCTATGTTGTGTGGCTCAGTTCCACGATGTAACGAGTGCTTCTTTCCTTTTTTTATACATTAAACTAATACTTGTCCATGGCAATAGAACATTCAATACAACCGTTCATTATCTAACAATTTGTAGTATTTACCTTTTGATGTAGCAAGGTAGTTAAATTTGAAAGCTGGGATAAATTTATTATTGAGTGTTATCATATTATTGATACCTTCGTGACACTAATCTTTTATTTATGTATGTGGGGGTTCCGATTAGTTGGGATCCCTTCCTTGCAACTTCTCCTTGCAGCGGTTGAGATCAGCTGTTGCAACATCCAACGACTGATTTCAATTTCTTTAACAGCTGATCTCAGCCATTGGATGTTGCAACCGCTGATCTCGACCGTTGCAAGGAGGATTGCAAGGAGGAATTGCAAAGAGGGGATCTGGACTCAGTTCCGACACTCACTCATGTGTGTCTGAAATGTAAGTGGATCTGTTCTTGTGTATAGCCCATTTTGGAAAGTGTGTTAAAAGCAATTTTCTAACTTTTAACTCATTTTATCTCTCACAAAATAAAAAATTATAAAGTCAGAAAAAGTCAAAAAGTTAGTTTTCAACTATCTTCTCAAAACATCCTATGTATATGTTAGGCTCATATTTTTTTTTCATTAAAAATTTAAGTGTTTTTAATAATTGATGACTTGAAATAGTATAAAATTTCATTGCTAGATAATTCTAAATTCTAGCTTTGTCATCCTGTTCTCTTTGTCATTCGGCAACATGTCTGCTTTTATGCATTCTTGTTTTTCAATTTGTTTGTCTTGTGAGATGGGTTTACACATTAAAAAAGATCATTTTATATTATTGAGACAGATCCACGCAAAGAAAGTTTTATTTTGATATATATATATATATGTATTATTAAGTTGGTTTCGTAATCTTATTTTCCGATTTGTTTGTCTTTTTATATGTGAGATCAGATTACAAATGAGAGGGAATGTTAACTTATTATACATTGATGAGTTCATTTACTAATAACTTTAAATTTTGGAATTTTATTCGGTCATTTTTTATGCAAAAATTTGAAATTATTAATAAATTTACTGGAGAACCAAACAAATTGAAAAACAAGTTTACAAAACCAAATTAACAATATATATATATATATTAATAATAAGAAGAAAAAAAATATTGAATAGAGAAAATGGTTTGAACCTGATCAAATAGTACCTGTGAAATAACTCCAAGGACTCCAAGAGAGACTCTAGCTGCATTCAAGTCAGGGTCACCATTGCTGAGGGTCCAGACCTTTGCATAGCCATCTTCAGGTCCAGCCGGCGTGACGATTCGGAGCCCAACAACAAAGTCATGAACAGCACTCCCAACACCCCAGAGGCTGCTTCCATGAGCTCCTGTTCCAATCATGCCTCCCACAGTCACACCCCACCAATACGGGGCATAAGGCAGTGCCAAACCAGCCTTGGCAGCCTCACTAATCAAGTCTCTCAATGTCACACCGGTCTCAAAACTCATGGTCATGCTCAGATGGTCAGTCTCCAAAGTCCTGTTGAGAAATTTGGTACTGATGACAAGCCCATCTTCCCCGTCAGGACAGACCAACTTTGGCAAACTGTGAGAGAAGCGAGTGGATACTTTGATATTTCTCTTGTTTTTGGTAGCCAATGCAACGAGTGAGATGAGGTCTTGTTCTGTTGTCGGGTAGGCAACGTCGGATGCACGACACAGGGTTCGGTCAGGGAAGGCACCGTAGGAGTTTGTGATGGTGCACTTCTTTGTTGGTGATGATGAACACTTGATGGGATCATCTGGAGGATTACTATACACCTTACAAATCAATATTAACAACAAAAATAGGCGAAACATGGTTTTCTTGGATGGTAAATCGACCAATGATGAGAGATTTGGTAGAGGTTTTTATGTTTTTTTCTTGCTTATACAATTGCTTAGATTAGTATACAGAGTTTATGTATATATATGGAAGTAGTTAAATTAAATTAATCCACCGTATCTCTATAGGCTTTGTTTGGTTCGATATAAGGTGGGAAAAGAATCTTTGACAACTTATTTAAGGAATAATTATTTTGAGCAAAAGGTACTTTTTAGTAAACTTTATACTGTGGATAAATTATCTCACTCCTCTTCACACAAAATAATCTTTGACAACTTTATACTTTTTAGTAAACTTTATACCGTAATAAAATTCATAAAAAAATTGATTGTATAATTGAATAAGTGATGGCATACTATGAAACATGGGATTGAGAGATGAATCTATTACCATTGTTAGTGTAGCCATAGGTTAAATAATTGTATTCTTTCCTTTAACCATTTTTGTCTCTTTGTATTTATTTTATGAAGACCTTTTATAAAGCTTATGACTAGGCTTAACTAGGGTGTTAAAATTTTGCAAAAAACTTGGCTGTAAAGTCTTGCCAAGTTAAGTATGCATTAAGTTATGGTTTTGTTTGTATTCACCATCTTGTACTCTATATATCGGCTTTTACGCCAACATAATGAAGCATTTAAATTCTCCATCTTTGTGCTTCCAACTTCTCTAACTTCTCCATCATAATTCCATACTCCATAACTCCATCATAATTCCATAATAAAAATAATAAAAAGCTCATTTCCTTTTTTTTTTTTTTTTTTGTTGTTGTTGTTTTAAGTGGTATCAGAGCCTGGTGAAGAGTTTTTGAAAACAAGATCAAGTTATGTAAGTATTTCTATCTATATATAAATTTTGACATAAATATAAGTGTGTATGGTGTGGTTTATGTTATAAAAAAATAAAAAATAATAAAAAATTCGAAGTTTTTGTATCCTTTGTATTTTATATCTTCGTAATTATTTGTTTCATTTATAGTTGTTGTAAAACCTATATGCTTAGTGTATGTCAAAACCCATATAATCATTAAGATCTTTTGACTATTGACCATAATCAAGTCTTTAAGATCATAACGAGAGGCTTTAGGCACTAGATAAATACACTAGAAGGGTCTTAGGTACCAACAACAATCTATAATGGCAATTAACCCTGAAGATATAATATGCTTTGAAAATACAAAAAATAATGTTAATAATAAATATGATCATAGTTTGCATATTACTAAAGAGTCTACAAATATAAATAGTGTGTGTTCTAGTTTAAATAATATTACTGATATTATGTGTTCTTGGTTTTCTAAATTAGATAAAAATCAAAAAATAAATCAGAATTATCTAGAAACCAAAGTTGAGTCCATAGAATCTAAAATAGACAATTTGGGTTTATAATAAATATTGACTTAAATAAAGATGCAAGAAACCAAATAAATAATTTGGTAACAAAATTAGAAACTATATCCTTCATAAACAATGATGGAATGAATAGTCCAGGAGATAGTTACATCCCTAGGCTATTTTATGGTACAGAAGATATTATGGTACTTCAAACCAATACCTATAATAGGATTGAATATGAAAATATTGTTGAAATATTGGATTATTGGAGAAAATTACATAAGACCCAAATTTAGATATTGATGAAAGAAATATGCTACTAGATCAGATAAGAGAAACTTATCTAGAACATGAAGCGATTTTACAGCACTTTAATTATGATATTAATATATCAATTAACGATGATGATAGTCAATCATCCTCATCTGAAGAAACATTAGATCAAGATATTTCACCAGAAATAAATAAAGGGAAAAGAAAGGCAGAAGAGCCAATTGATCCCGAATTATTTGGCACATGGGGAGATGGAGAAAATTTTGACTTTATTCCGACAAATGAAGTTAAAAATGATACTAATATTGTAAGTACCTCCAATCCTACACCTGAGCCAGTAATATCTAGAAAAGATAATAATCATAAGTATCCAATAGCTCAAAATTGTACTTATTTAGATTTGCCTTATGTTCCATTTAAGGATCAAGAACAAGCAATTGATGACTGGGCACAATCCTTGTCCATCATTATTACCAATTATAAAAATAGTTGGTCAAAGGAAAAATTCCTTGATTATATTGCAGCAACTCTCCAGGGAGATGTGTTGCAATGGTTAAGACAGTGGGAAAAATCTGAAATTGGAAAAAGTCAAAAAATGGTTTTGCTAACAAATTTTCTCACACTTGACACAATTTTAGCTAAATTTGCAAAAATAATAAAAGAAAATCTATGTGGTTTTGCAGGAGATACTAATTTGCAAGTAGATGCAAATTATATTTTGACTAAATTAGAATTATGTAATATTTATCTTTTTGAAGATTATGTTCAAACTTTTAAAAAATATTATTATCTTATTTGTGGGAGCCGAATCAGTAGAGGAACGAAATCTGGTATACCCGAGGAGCCGGGAACTGAACGGCTCCATTCTGCTCAACTGGGACGCCGAATACGTTCTTAAGGCCGAATAGACTTGAGAAGGCATACCAGGAAAAATGAAAGAATAAAAAATAAAAAGTAGACTCTGGCCTCGAGGTCCGAAGGATGGATATAAATACAAGAGCTTCAGATTTGTAAAGGTATGTAAGAATCACTTCTAAAAACTTAGTGAACAAGCTTTCTTGAGTAGAAGAACTGACTTGTCCGTCGGAGTGCTAATTCCGGCACCCCCGACCGGAGTATTTGTATCTTTGCAGGTGACTAGCTGAGGATCATTGGTGTCTTCCAGGATCTGAAGAGTATTTCCAAACCACTTCCCCACAACTAGCGCCGTCTGTGGGAATACTCAAATATATCCATGAAAGACATGACTGAAGATCCTCCGATAGCCACCGACGAGACCGCACAGAGAGACGACTTCACTCCGGCAAATACGCTCGGAAAGGAAACCGTCGCGCAGCGACGCGCCTCGAACTCTAACTCACCAACGACTTCAACGAAGGAGACGATGCAAGCGACCATAGAACAAGCCCGACAGACCCAACAGAGTTTGGACAACATCATCACTGAGAACGAACGCCTTCGCCGCGATTTGGCCTTAGAAAAAGCAAAGTCCAAACGGGCAGGGCTCAAGGTTCCTGAGCGATTCCCAAGGACAGGTCCTCAACGACCTCGAGGCCAACAGCACAATGGCGACGGTCGCCGCGCCTTAACCGATTACCTTGAGGAGGTGACAGAGGACGCGCGTCGCCCAAGAGGCGTCCCGCTTGACACCGTACACATGATATACAGCCTGCCGATGGCCCCGACTGTACAGGCAATCCAGTCACTTCCAGGCCCCCAGCATCAGCTCACACCAACAAAGCGACCCCGGCTCCGAGAGGCGCCAAGCATCACCTTCGACGACTCTGATTTGAGCGGCGTAACACTCCCTCACGTAGATCCTCTGGTTGTCGCGCTACGCGTAAACAGGTTCACCGTCGAACGCGTCCTTATCGACCAGGGAAGCACTTCGGAGGTTATGTACTATAAAACCTTCGTCAAACTCGGGTTCAACGATTCGGACCTAACTCCAGCTCCTTATCCACTATTCGGCTTCAACGCCAACCCGGAGTACCCATTGGGAAAGATCAGTCTACCCGTTCGAGCTGGCTCCAGAACGGTGGACGTGGAATTCTTGGTCGTCAGGCTACCGTCGCCGTACAATCTCATCATGGGGCGATCGTGGTTGCATACCCTGCAGGCCGTCCCAAGCACCTACCACCAGCTGCTACGTTTCCCAACGGAACACGGCGTTGAGCAGATCCGTAGCTCTCAACAGTCAGCTCAAGCATGTTACCTTCTCGCCGCCAAGACGCCGAAGGAACTGCAAGTAAACTCCATTGAAGTGCCCAGTCGAGAGATCCTGGATGACGTCGGGCGTCAACCAAACGAAAAGGCCACGGAAGGTTTAGACCGGGTCGACATTGATGGAAGCCCGGAAAAGTTTTTTATGATCGGCGCCTCTTTGAGCCAGGTCGACAGACAGCAGCTGATCACTTTCTTACTCGGCAACCTCGACGTCTTTGCGTGGACTCCCTACGAGATGCCGGGAATAGACCCGTCAGTCTCACAGCACCATCTGAATGTTAACCCACGGTGCAAGCCGATCATTCAGAAAGGCCGGCGATCCTCCGCAAAACACACCGCCGCCGTTATAGAAGAGGTTGACAAATTGCTTGACGCCGGGGCAATCAGAGAAGTTTCTCCGCCTCTCCCTCAACATCCTGGACGGCTTCCCCAACCAATGCGGATTCGGCATTCTTATTTGCTGCCGCCTCTTCAAGGATTTTGATTCGGTAACTGGGTGGGAATGTTGAGATTCACTGGTGGGCGGTTCGGTCGAAAGGCCCTCCGCTCTTCGCCGTACAGCTAGCCTCTCCGTATTCGCCTTCTTAGCAAGCTTTGTCAGGCTTAACCCAGCCATGTTAGTGGATCCCGAGATGGGAAGATTGTCTGTACGTTGAGGAACGTCGTCAACAGAGAGGTTCCCCCGCCTCGAAGTAGAGGGAGGATCAGCAGAATCCAATATCTCCTCAGATTCGGCCTCGGACTGATCTGATTTGGCAGTATCGGATACTTCAGTATTCTCCGAATCGGACCCTTCAAAACCTACCTGTCTCAAGTTTTTTAAGTCGGAAAAAATACGAGCGACGAGAAAATCTTCCCCTTTCGGAATCGGTATGTTTTCCGCATCCGAAAAGGTTGTATATGTAGGCTCGTAGCAAAGCAGAACGTGAGCCGCTCTTCCCTGCTTATGAAGACTGCGACGGCCGAAATAACTAAGAGCAATCCTAATGTCCGAAAGAACGGCGTCGTCAGTTGAAGCTCGGACTTTTTTCAAATCGTTCCCTGCAGAAGACAAGCCATAAGACTCAAGAAAATAGGGTATGGCAAATATGAGCACATAAAACAAGCAAGAGAGCATTCGGCGACCTGGTTCGCCCCTACGTCTAGGAATAGGATCGACACGATCCTCCCCTTCGCCGAACTCCCAGTTGCCGCGGACAACGACCATGACGTCATCAACTCGTTTCCCAGAGCTGGAAAGCATAGTGATTAACTGATGATCTGTATCCTTAGCTCTGAGGAAGTAACGCCCGTGCCGACCGGAGGACTTGGCCAAAGCATAACAGTGCCGAATGGCAGGAATGCCAAGATTAATTCCAAGGCAACGGTTCAACGCTACGACCCCATTATAATTCTAAAGAAATTCACATTGGGCTGGGAAGGGATCAAATCCCAATGGCGAAGAACAGCCCTCAGAAACGGGTGAAGGGGAAAGCGGACTCCACCCTCTGCGATTGACAAGAGGGGAAAGACAATCGTGGTTTTGTCCTCCCTCTCCATGTCAAGAGTGCTGCCCGCCACAAACGACAGGTGGACATCATCAGGAATAGAGAAATGGCGTCTAAAGCCAACAATTCGGTCTGACGAAAGGAGGTCTTTCAAATGTTTCGCCATAAACCACTGTCTATAAGAACATGCGACGGAATAAACAAACTAGGAAAAGCTTCAGAGCAGGGGAAAGGAAAACTTACAAAAAATGAAGAGAGTATCACAGACGGAAGAATTGCAAGAACGATTCGAAGAGCAACCCAGCAACCAGCGTCATAGAACACGGATTCGAAAGGACATCAGACTTTAAATCATAATGAATAGGCGTGTACGAAGGGTCGGGAAGTTGAGACGACGATTAAAGGGGGAGTAATCAAACGTCCGCGTGATAAGTCTAACCCCCAAACTTCGTTTCAGAGTATTTGAAAATCAGAACCAAGCATTTCACCCAACTGTCATTGACAGAACGCTTGGGGGGCAATTGTGGGAGCCGAATCAGTAGAGGAACGAAATCTGGTATACCCGAGGAGCCGGGAACTGAACGGTTCCATTCTGCTCAACTGGGACGCCGAATACGTTCTTAAGGCCGAATAGACTTGAGAAGGCATACCAGGAAAAATGAAAGAATAAAAAATAAAAAGTAGACTCTGGCCCCGAGGTCCGGAGGATGGATATAAATACAAGAGCTTCAGATTTGTAAAGGTATGTAAGAATCACTTCTAAAAACTTAGTAAACAAGCTTTCTTGAGTAGAAGAACTGACTTGTCCGTCGGAGTGCTAATTCCGACACCCCCGACCGGAGTATTTGTATTTTTGCAGGTGACTAGCTGAGGATCATTGGCGTCTTCCAGGATCTGAAGAGTATTTCCAAACCACTTCCCCACATTATTGATCCACCAGCAAATCAACCCTGGTTAGATCAATTTTTTCATAAACTCCCTAATCCATGGGATGAGTTATGTATTAAAACATATCCTGATTTTCTCAAAAAAATGGGAAAGGAAGAATATGATAATCTTGGTTTTTGCATTAATTATGTTTTAAGACTGATAGGAGATCGATGTCTAGAAGCAAAGGCGAAAAAACAAATAAAAAATCAAATTTTCAACTCACAATACGGTCAAAAATGTTGTGATAAAATTTTAAAAGAAAATTGAAAAATTGGTTGTAATACATTTCTTAAACGAAAAGGATTTTCCAAAAAACGCAGAAAATATAAATGGAAACCTTGGAAAAAGAACAAAACTTTTTCAAAAAAGAAAAAATATATTCGAAAAAAGAAACCAACAAGTTTTTCAAAAAAGAAAACTTGTAAATGTTACATTTGTAACGAAGAAGGTCACTATGCACCCGAATGCCCAAAAAGGGAAAAAAGTGCAAAGAAAATGATCAAAATTCTTGAAAAACAAGATTTTGAAATAATATATAGCGCATAAATTTCTGATGAAGAAGAAATCTTATACAAAATTTCTAGTGATGAAGAAAGTTCAGATGAAGAACTAATCTTCATGATGATTAATAATAGTCAAGAAATATCTCAAGAAACAGATAGTATATCTCAAGAAGAATTATAGGCAATTTGACTTGGAGATGTAATCGGAGGAGAAAAAATTTTTACCGACGAAGAATTAGCAAAATTCGAAAAAATACAGGAAGTTGTTGTTCTAGAAATTTATAAACTTTCAAAATTTAACTTCTTTTCAGCAAGAGTGTTTGAACAATACAGTGGTAACACTCAAGCAAAATGGTCAGAAGAATGAAATATTGATATTCCTTTTTTTGATAAGAAAAAGGTTGCAAGATGGAAAAAGAAATATCCTGAAATATTGGATTAATTCAAGTAACCATAACAGCCTTATTTCGCCAAGGGATAGATACTCCTATTTTGGCAGTAATTTTTGACAAAAGATTTTCCGACTCAATGAAAGCAATCAATGGAGGAATTCAGTCTAATTTGGCTAATGGAGTAGTTTGGTTTAATGTTAGACCAAATTTCTTTATTTCCATAAATGATCCTAATCTTGAAGATACAGTCAGAATAAGAATTAAAACACAAGGATTAGGAATGAAATCAAATTCTCATGATTAGGTTATTCGTTGGAAAACAATTCACGAATTAACCAAATTTCCTGAAACAAAAACAAGATCAAATGATAATAAAATCGTTGAAATCTTTGAACCAAGACCATTTGACACGGTAATACAATCTCGTCTAATGAATTTGAGCGATTTAGAAGTCTTCCAACAATGGTTAATCCAAGACCTAGTGGGACAAGGAGAATCTTCTAAAACAAAAAATCCTGCAAAATTACAAATGCAGGCATCAGGAAAAATTTATATATTGAAAATACAATTTCAAAAATTAAAAGATCAACTTCTTTATTTGAAAAAGATTTTCCTAACAAATCATTTTCAAAATTAAGCATTGGAGAATCAAGTAATAATTCTAATCAAGAATCTATTATTTCAAACAATGTTTAGATTCCTATTTTTCCAAGAACAAGAAAACAACTTGAACATATTAAGTCTGTATATATGTATCATTTTTTTAAAAAAAATGATGATATTATTTTTTTTCCTAGCCAAGGAAAAAGAAGATATACATATGTATTGGGAACATTTAATTTTGCAGGTTATAAACTCTATAGCCTCAGTATTCTTATAGATACAGGAGCTACAGTTAGCTCATGTAAATGGAATGTCATACCAAAAGAAAAATGGACACTAATAAAGCATCCAATTTTGGTTACTGGAATTGATGGCAACCATACTTCCATACAATTCAAAGCTAAAAATATAGTTATTTGGTTAAATGATAGCAAGTTCATTATATCAAAAATTTTATGTTTTCCGTATATGCATGGAGATTTCCTTCTTGGCAATAATTTTATATATAAATACCTTCCAATGTAAACACAGGAAAAAAACTATTTCATTAAGCATAAATAATGTCTGAATTCATACTCCCTTATTAGAACAATATAAATATATTTGTGATAAAGAGTTTGCGCCCGTGTCGCGTGGTGATTTAACTCCCATCATCAAAACTATTAATGAATCACACTGGATTTATAAAATTTTGGAAGAAAATTTTAGTGAACATCCATTAAAACTATGGCAACGTAGTCCACGTTATTGTAGTTTAAAATTAAAAGACCCTAACGTCATCATTAGGGTAAGACCAATGATCTATACTAGACAAGATATAGATGAATTTGATATTCAACTCCACGAACTTTTAGACAAAAAGTTAATTGAAGAAACTAGAAGCCCTCACTCTAGTCCAGCTTTTATGGTAAGAAACCATGCTGAAATTAAAAGGGGAAAAGCTCGAATGGTAGTCAACTATAAACGGCTAAATGAAAATTTAGAATTTGATGGATATTTTATTCTACGAAAAGATGTTTTGATTAACTTAACCAAAGGATCAAAAATCTTTAGCAAATTTGATTGTAAAAGTGGATTTTGGCAAATTCAATTGACTGAAGAGTCAAAAAAATTGACAGCTTTCAGTACACCTAGAGGACATTATCACTAGAATGTTATGCTTTTTGGGTTAAATATTGCACCACATGTATTTTAACGGTGGATGTATACAATTTTTAAAGATCTTAAAGATTGTTGTGTAGTTTATATTGATGATATACTTATCTTTTCTAAAACCAAGGAGGAGCATAAGAAACATTTAAAATTACTTTGTGAAAAGTTCCAAAAACATGGAATTATTTTGTCCCCAAAAAAGATTGAACTAGAAAAAGAATCAATTGAATTTTTTGGAATAATTTTAGATCAGAAAGGTTTAAAATTACAAGAATATATTTTGTCCAAAGTACGAGATTTTCCTGATACTCTTGAAAATATAACACAATTACAGAGTTTATTGGGCATTTTAAATTATGGACGAAATTTTATTAAAAATCTTTCAAAAATAGAAATTCCTTGGTTAACCAAACTAAGGAAAAATGTTATTTTTGAATGGACAGCAGAAGATGTTTCTTTAATTAGACAAATTAAAGAAAATGTGAAAACTTTACCAGATGTTTATCTTATTAAAACAGGTGATAAATTAATTCTAAAAACGGATGCCTCAAAAAATGTGAAAACTTTACCCAGTAATTTATGGCATGATAAAGAGATACTTTTATCAGAAAATGGGATTAGACCCAAAAAAAAAAAAAAAAAAAAATCCAATACCCATAAAATTACAAAAAGAAGAATTAATTTGTGGATATAATTCTGGAATGTTTAAACCAAATGAACAGAAATATATTATTTTTTAAAAAGAATTGCTTGCAATAAAATTGGCAATAAAAAGCTTTCATATTTATTTAGTCTCGGAAAATTTTATTGTACGCATTGATAATAAGGCAGTAAGAGATTTTTTTTATCAATAAAAAACTTATTGAACAAGGAAGAAGATTAGCCTAGTATAATAAAATTTCTGAATATACTTTTGAGGTAGAACATCTTAAAGGTACTAACAATTTTCTTGCAGATTTTCTTAGTATAAATTGTTTCAGAAAATGAAATTATTAAATAAGTAATTTTAATTTTTGCAGAAGACCTCTAGACCAAGAGGAAATGTAAACAATCCGCTCAAGAAGATTGGGTGACAATTGCTAAAAAGGCAAACCCCAGACAAGAAAGAGTTTATGTTGTTTTCTTAGGAAAACAACCTAGAATTTACATAGACTAAATGAAACCAATCAGCAAGTTTGCGGATTTCTAGGAGCCAGTCATAAATCATATGATAGCATGACCAAAGCTAAAAAAGTTTTTTACAGTGCACCAGCTATGCTTGTTTATCAAAAGAATTTTTGTCAAATGAGAACTGACACAGTTCCAACTAATATTCAGACATCTAGACCAGATGAATCTGAAATAAAAGATTTTTTCAACCCTGGTATATCCAAAGAAATTTATACAGAACTCAATGGAGTTTGGAAAACTCATATTATAGACAACAAAGTGAAATTTCGAAAACACATGGGAGTTCTGGCCAACAAATTAGCTGAGCAAACAACTAAATTAAAAGAGTTGCAAAATCTTTGTTTCAATATCCTTAAACAAATGAATTGGCATGAAGATTTTAATTTTGAAAAAATAAACAATTTTCTTCAATTATCAGACCTCATATCAGATGAGTTTTCTGATACAGTTTTTGAACAAATAAAAAGAATTTGTCTTTTTAAAAAAGCAAGAACTTTGCTTCCAAAAGAAATTTTTATGTTAATCAAAAATCGAGTTGAAGATCATCATGATAAGATTAGACAAATCTTAGAACGATCTTATGATAAATTAAATTTGAAAGATGGAATTTCTAAAATAACCATCATAGCAAACTATGACATGTGATTTTTTGAGGATATAGATTGGGGAATAACTAATCAAGTTATTTTTCCAAATTTTAGATCAAATCCAATGGATAGATTATCCAATAATCATCAAAGCAATGCTCTCATGGATAGTAAAAGGCTTCCGATGGAGCAAATATTTTACTTTCTGGATCTCCAACATTGTTAGTTGGCGAAAACGAGAACATTTTTTCCAACCATACCAGATTTGGTATCTTAAAGAAACTGAAGATTTTGAATTTGAAGATGATTATTTAGATGAAGATCACCGGAGAGAGAGATTGGAAAATATCCAAAAACTTTCTTTGACAGAATATTGGATAGACAGTCTAATATCTGTTTCACAAGCAGCGTCCAACATCCATGGCTCAGCAAATTGCCATTCATGGTTACAGATGGTAGAATATTATTTGTAACCCATTTTCTCATAACATATCAAAGGTCTCTTACACAAATTAATGAGGCTCTTGACATGTTAATAAATCTCAAAAAGAGAAATAATTTGGATCTTTCGTTGGAACTAGCTATGACTGCGGATGATGTAGAACATTACCAGAATGAGCAATACAGCCAGGATCCGGATTATCCTCCATCAGAGACTGATGAAGAATATCACAATCTCATCAACATGATGGAAGCATAGTGGACCCCACTATCAAATGTAGCTGTCTCCTGATCGACTCCAACCTTATCCAGGACACGTGGAACAACCTGCATTATTAGGTGGAAAGTGATCAGCCCAATCTTTTCAGCCGACGCTACACGACAAATCAGCTCAGCCAAAGCTTATCTATAACAGTCTATCTCTTTGAAAACCGGAGAGGGTAGACAATGTATATATAATTGTAAAAAACTGTAGCACATAACAAATAATTATAGTCTTTCCTTTAACCATTTTTGTCTCTTTGAATTTATTTTATGAAGACCTTTTATAAAGCCTATGACTAGGCTTGATTAGGGTGTTAGAATTTTGCAAAAAACTTGACCGTAAAGTCTTGCCAAGTTAGGTATGCATTAAGTTATGGTTTTGTTTGTATTCACCATTTTGTACTCTATATATTGGCTTTTACGCCAGCATAATGAAACTTGTAAATTCTCCATCTTTGTGCTTCCAACTTCTCTAACTTCTCCATTATAATTCCATACTCCATAACTCCATCATAATTCCATAATAAAAATAGTAAAAAGCTCCTCTTTTTTTTTTTTTTTTTTTGGGGGGGGGTCTCCTCTCAATTCTTATACCTCCTCTCTGTAACAACAAACCATATATATATATATATATAGAGAGAGAGAGAGAGAACAAAATTGAGGTCATTATTAGAGTCGTACGTGTGTATCTAAGCTAATCTAGCCTGCAGTTCTTAGCCTCCGTTTGGCAACACAGTTTGGGGCTAAAATAGCCACTACAGTCCAAAATTGACTAATTTAGCCACTAAATGACAAACACTACTTCACAAGCATGACTTACATACATGGCGGGGTGAAAGTACCAAACTACCCCTCATTCAATGACACCAGCACAACCTCCCTTTGTTGTACTGTCACTCTCCAAAAACTAACGAAAGTACAATGATGTTATACATGTACACAGTGCTATAATTTTTAGACCTAAAATTTTAAAAATTATTTAAAATATTATATTTATGATTTAAATTTAAAAAAATATTTGAAATAATTTAAATAAATATATTTTTTAATTTCTTATAAAAAATAAAAAAATGATATAATTAAAAAAATAAAATAATAAAAAATAAAAAACTTTAAAAAAAAAATTAAGCAAAATACGCCAAATCCAAACTCTATTTATAAAAATATTTTTAAATATTTTAATTTTTTTGTTATGCATTTGATTATGAGTTGAGTGTAGAGTTGTGAAAGTAGTATGGAGTTTCGAGTTATGTGTTTGGTTATGAGTTTTAAAAATAATTTATTAATTGAGTTTTCTTTTATGTGTTTGGTTACGATTTGAGTGTAGAGTTGTTTTTAAATTTAAAATATTAACATTTTAAATTATTTAAATTTTTTTGTTAAAATAATTTTTTGAATATTTAAATTATTTAAATTTTTACGATTTAAATTTTTTGAATATTTATTTTAATTTTTTGCTTATTAAATTTTTTAGATTATTTACATTATTTAAATAATTTAAAATAAAATTAAAATTAAAATTAAATTAAATATTTAAAATTAAATTATTTAAAATACACAGGACAATAAAATAAAACCTCACTTTTTATCATTTCACAGAAAATGAAATAAAAATTAAAATAAAAAACACATGAAAAAACCATTTGCAAAAAAAAAAAAAAAAACTTAAAATGAAAAAAACATAAATTAAAAAAAATAATGAGAAAAAACTTAAAAAATGAAAAAAACGTAAATTAAAAAAAATAACGAGAAAAATACGCCTCATTCAAAAATATTTAAAAAAAAAACATAAAAACATAAATTACCATTCACGACGTAAATTAGAAATAAATAAAAAACATGAAAACTACTTTTTTAAAAATAAAAAAAGTTATTTATACGATACAAATAAAAATAAAAAAAAAAAAAAACATAAATTAATGTGAGTGAATAAAAAAAATGACAAAATCGTAAATTTAAAAAAATAACGACAAAAATACGCCTCATTCAAAAACATTTAAAAAAAAACATGAAAACATAAATTACCATTCGCCACGTAATTTACAAATAAATGAAACACATAAATAAAAAAAGTTATTGTATACCAATAAAAATAAGAAGGCAAAAAACGTAAATTAAAGAAACACAGAACTAATTAATGTATAAAAAAAAAAAGACAAAACATAAATTTTAAAAAAAAATTAAGCAAAATACGCCAAATTCAAACCAAAATAAAATAAAAAAAAAAAAATGTACGCAAAATACGCCAAATCCAACCCAATAAAAAAAATAAAAAATAAAAAAATTTAAAAGCAAAATACGCCAAATCCAAACCCAAAATAAAAAAATTAAAAAAAATGTAAGCAAAATACGCCAAATCCAAACCCAAAATAAAAAAATAAAAAATATAAGCAAAATACGCCAAATCCAAACCGAAAATAAATAAAAAAATAAATAAAAACATTTAAGCAAAATTTGCCAAATCCAAACCCAAAATTTTTTAAAAAAAAAAAAAAGCCAGAAAGGGCAGATTGATAATTAACAGGAAGACACCTCACCAAAAAGTCAAAAACCCAAAAAGTCATTCTCAAATCAAATTTTTTAACCCCAGATTAAAATAGTAAAAAAAATCAAAAAACTAAAAAGCTAACCCATTTCCCAAACGGAGTGCCATTTTGGGAAGTTGGCAAAAAGCCAACGTTTTTGGTGTGTTGCTAAAAACTCAAGTTGCCAAAAACGCCCCAAATTCCCATTTGGGAAGACCAAAAACGCCACCCCTAAATTTATCAAATTACCCTCTAGAAAATTTTGATTAATTAATTTAAAAATAAAAAAGTAAGGATATTTTAGTCATTTTGGAGTGATGTGACACTTTAAAAAAATATTAAACCAAAAAGTAAAAAAATCAGCTTTTTACCAACTTTCCAAATCACTTTCAAAAAAGCCAAAAAACTTGATAAAAAGTTAAAAGCCAGCTTTTTACCAACTTTCCAAAACACCCCGGAGGTTTAATGCTGCCACTACAGCTGAAAGAGTGGAGTGGGATGGGGTGAAATTATTGAGGCCATTGCGGGAGACATTCGAGGAGACTCGGTCATCAATCCGGTAGATCACCTTTCTCTGGCTTGGATACCATGTCATGTCTGCAAACTCAAGTTGATTGCCGAAGCTACCCACTTGATCTCCCAAGTATGAATCATCCTTCTCTAAAAAGGTGATAGATCGCTTGAAGATGGGTTGCTGTCTGAGTGTCACCTACAAACAAGTTGGGTTTTTTTTTTTTGTTAGTTCCATCGTTCAATGATCATGTTAGCTGTACAACATTTTCCACACATTACCCTTTCTGTGTTTTAATTGAATGGCCTTAGGCTTTGTTTGGCATATGGGGTTTTGGTTAAAATAATCACAAAAAGATAAAATAGGCTTTTGACAAAATTTCACATATAAACCATAATCATTTTATTCTTTTCTCTTACAAAAGTCAAAAAATCTATTCCAAACGAGACTTTTTAGCCAAAATCAAAAAGTCAAAAAATTAAAAAGCCAGTCTTAATCCCAAACGAAGGCTTAGTATTACTGTTTTCTTTGTTCGCAAATTTATTATTAGGCTTGGCCAAGTTTGAGTCTTAGTATTACTGTTTTCTTTGTTCGCAAATTTATTATTAGGCTTGGCCAAGTTTGAGTTAATCTATTATTTATCTAAGTTGATTGGCTAAACATAAGGGTCAGGCTAAAAAAATAAAATAAAAAAAAGAGTAGATTTTGAATTTTAATTACTTGGTTATTTAGCGAAAAATTTATACATACGAATAACAAATTTACATTTTTTTTAAAACCTATTGCGCGTCACTTCTTGTAATTATGTGTTCACAAACATAATCATTATTTTTCCTTTCATTTTGTTTGTTTCATGCTTATACTAATGATGATTGCCTTTGATATATGTATTTATTTATATGTCATATCAATATTTGTACTTTTCATTGTTGTCATCCCTTTTGTAAACATGTTCTTGCTTTTCTTATGTATTGAGCATCTTTCCAATTATTATTATTATTATTTATTTTTGTCTCAAATGTGTAGAGTATCAAGAGTGTTTGGTACATTTAAGAAGAAAAAAACAATTTAAACAAATTAAAAATAAATAATTATTAAAAAATAAATAATAAAATATTTTTAATTTTTAACTTGCAAAAAATTGTAGTAAACAAAAATTGAGATTTGAGGGTACACTCCCTCCAAGTCTTAGGTTCAATACTCATTAATAGTAATAAATTCTTTGAAACTTTCTTCATATACGACTTTTGCCTTTAGTTTTAAATGAAACTCCCGCAAGTAGATGATGGGAATAGTCTGTAGAGATTAGTCGAGGTGTGCTTAAGTTCATCTAAACACCCGATTATTAAAATAAAAAAAAATTTGTAGTAAGCAAATCTTATATGATTGATCACTTCCAAGCGACCACGTCAGTAGGCCAAATTGATTGCCGACCAGGCCAACTAAATCCATTGAACATAAAATTAAAGTTGTTTTGTTTTCCAAACCTTTCTCTTTGTTGTGTCGCTCAGTTCCACGATGTAATGAGTGCTTCTTTCTTTTTTTCATACATTAACCTAATACGTGCATGGCAAAAAAAATCAACACAACCGTTCATTATCTAACAATTTTGTAGTATTTACCTTTTCATGTAGCAAGGTGGTTATATTTGAAAATTGGGATAAATTTATTATTGAGTGTTATCATATTATTGATACCATCGTGACGCTAATTTTTTATTTTGACCTATTTTGGGAAGACGGTTATAATCAATTTTTTGATGAAAAACTACTTATAAGCAGCTTTTTTGTGAGAGAGGAAGTGGGTTATAATCTGGGAAGTGGATTATAACCCACTTCCCAAAATAGGTTCCGACACTCACTCGTGTGTCAGAAATGAAAGTGGGTGTGTTGCTGTGTACGTATATGTTAGGCTCATTTTTTTTTTAAATTAAAAATTTAAGTGTTTCTAATAATTGATGACTTGAAATAGTATAGAATTTCATTTCTAGATAATTCTAAATTCTAACTTTGTCATCCTGTTCTCTTTGTCATTGGGCAACATGTCTGCTTTTATGCACTCTTGTTTTTCAGTTTGTTTATCTTGTGAGACGGGTTTACACATTAAAAAAGATCATTTTATATTATTGAGACGGATCCCACCTAAAGGGAAGTTTTATTTTGATATATAGTTTTGTGTAATTTTGCTTTGTTATTAGTAATTTTCTTGTATGTAATTTTTTGTAGATTTTTGTAAGGCATTTTTTATTGTCTCTCATTTTATAAAAACAATAAAATTATATTTTATATAATGAATTTTTTTACATAATTTTATATATTTTACTCCAATTATATTAATACCGTCACTTCATCCCTTAGTACTTGCTGCTGTCTCTTTTTTTCACACATCTGAAATACAATAATTTCTTTGGAGTGCTCCTCTTCTACTGCTTTGGCAGCTGCTTCATGAGTAATTATTAAGTTGGCTCAATTTGTTTATCTTTTCACATGTGAGATCAGATTACTAATGCGAGGGAATGTTAAATTATTATACGTTGTTGAGTTTATTTATTAACAATTTCAAATTTTAGAATTTTATTCAGTCACTTTTTATTGAAAATTTTGAAATTATTAATAAATTGAACTCAACAATGTATAACAAGTTGACACTGAAGAAACAAACAAATGGAAAAACAAGTTTACAAAACCAAATTAACAATATATATATTAATAATAAGAAGGAAAAAAAATTGAGTAGAGAAAATAGTTTGACCCTGATCAAATAGTACCTGTGAAATAACTCCAAGGACTCCTAGAGAGACTCTAGCTGCATTCAAGTCAGGGTCACCATTGCTGAGGGTCCAGACCTTGGCATAGACATCTTCAGGTCCAGCCGGAGTAACGATTCGGAGTCCAACCACATAGTCATGAACAGTACTCCCAACACCCCAGAGGCTACTTCCATGAGCTCCTGTTCCAATCACTACAAAAATTTTAGTTTTTTGCGACGGCAAAATACCGTCACTAAAACTCCTAATGCCGTCTCAAAAAATTTTTAGCAATGGCAAAAGGGGGTCACAACAGAGAGCGTTGCTAAAACGTTTTAGCGACGGCATTTTTTTTTTGCGACAGCATTTTACTATTGCCTATAATATGCAAAAAATCGAGATCTTTTGCGACGGCAATTTTTTACCGTCACTAAAAGTTTTATTTGAGACGGCAAAAAAATGCTGTCGCGAAATGTTTTTTTGTTACGACGGCATTGCCTATGTCACCAAAAAAATTCATTTTAGTTCTAATGTTTTTTACGACGGTATGGTGCCATTGCAAAAAAAAAAGAACCTAGAAAAAAATTATTAAAAATATTAAAATTACTAGTATTAAATGAAAAAAAATTGAAAAAGAAACTAATAATTGCATAATAATATAAAAATTCCTATATAGAAATAACAATTTTGTCATAATAAAAATATTCTTGCATTCATAACTACACATTAGCAAAATTACTTTACTACATAATGTTCCATAATACATATATAATGTTTAAATACATAATATTGTTCACAATTCAAAATAACAAAAACAAAAGTTTTCCTCATCATTCTTTGTGAGTAAGGGCGTGCATTCTACAATAAGCAAACTCCTACTTGGGAAATATTTGAAAACAAAAAATAAAAATAATTAATGACAATATAATTATATGTTAATAAGTTAATTACAAAGAAACATAAAAATTTAACTACTATACAATTACAAAAATAATTAAGTAAATAATTTTGCCTAGACCGAAATTCGGCTCTAACTCTCAAACCGGGAACCCAATTCGAGTCTCGTCTTCTCCCATAAATCTCTCATGCCAAGGCAGTTGTGTGTGTCAAGTTTCGTGCTAATCCAACGTCGTTCGGTGATTTTGGGGCATCAACACCTCGAATTCTAAGTTTCTTAAGGAACTAGTTTGCTTAGACCGAAATCCGGCTCTAACTCCTAAACCGGGAACCCAATTCGAGTCCCATTTTCTCCCACAAGTCACTCGTGCTTAGGCAGTCGTGTGTGCCAAGTTCCGTGCTAATCCGACGCCGTTTGGTGATTTTGAGGCTTCAACACCTCGAATTCAAAATTTCTTAAGGAACTAGTTTGCCTGGACACAAATTCGGCTCTAACTCCCAAATCGGGAACCCAATTCAAGTTCCGTCTTCTCCCACAAGTCTCTCGTGCCTAGGCGGTCGTGTGTGCCAAGTTCCATGTTAATTCGACGTTTTTTGGTAATTTTGGGGCGTCAACACCTCGAATTCTAAATTTATTAAGGAACTAGTTTGCCTAGACCAAAATTTGACTCTAACTCCCAAACCGGGAACCCGATTCGAGTCTCGTTTTCTTCCACAAGTCTCTCGTGCCTAGGTAGTTGTATGCACCAAGTTTCGTGCTAATTCGATGCCGTTTGGTGGTTTTGAGGCGTCAACACCTCAATTCTAAGTTCTTTAAGGAATTAATTTGCCTAGACCCAAATCTGGTTCTAACTCCCAAACTGGGAACCCGATTTGAGTCCTGTCTTCTCTCATAAGTCTCTCATGCCTAAGCGATCGTGTGTGCCAAGTTTCATGCTAATCTGATGCCGTTTGGTGATTTTGAGGACTCAACACCTCGAATTCTAAGTTTCTTAAGGAACTAGTTTGCCTAGACCCAAATCCGGCTCTAACTCCCAAACTGGGAACCCGATTCCAATCTCGTCTTCGCCCACAAGTCTCCCGTGCCTAGGCGGTCGTGTATGCCAAGTTTCGTGCTAATCTGATGCCGTTTGGTGATTTTGAGGCGTCAACACCTCGAATTTTAAGTTTCTTAAGGAACTAGTTTAGCACAACAAAGAAGATGTATACATTGTAGAAGAGGTATACACTGTAGAAGTCACCTCAAAAGTGCTTCATCAAGCAAATCCTTCCTGTTGGTCATCCCAATCAACAAAACATTGGTTAGTGCCTTGACACCATCTATCTAAACCACAAGTAATTTTCAATCAATTACTGAAATTTGTTAGCCTGATGGAGCTTACCACAATGACATTTTCCTATTAATATTACAGAGAAGTTGAAATATAGTTAAACCAACCTTTGTCAGGAGCTGGTTGACAATGCTATCATGAACTCCAATACCATCTCTAGTTAAACCTCTTGACTGCAAGAGCAAGCCAAAGAATAAATTGCATAACCAAGTAATTAAACTGTTGATAAGGGACCGTTAATAATAATAACAAATCATCTTAATTTATAGGATAACATAACACCAAAAGAGATTGCAGAATGGCTAACAATTACATGGCTCATTAGAACATTGAAAACATAAATAAATCCAGTAATAAAAGATAGTTATCAAAAATACTAATAAATTATTAGCATCAAAGTACAAGTATCTTAACAAACTTGACTCCAAATCAAAAGGCCTTTTTGGACTTCATAAACTTGACCTATCATGAAAAATATTTACTAACATCAACTAAATAAAAATAGACGTTGGGACCTAATTCGCAAATTGAACAATGAAATTAAAAACTAGTTGTCGGCAAATGCAAGTCCTCATAAGTGTGAATGTTAAATAAGACTTGTTAGATAAGCTCTCAAAAGTGTGAAGTTCTCTAGACTACATTGATATAATGTAAAAACATATATTTGAGGATTCGGATTGTTTACTCCATTTGAAACTCAAACACTCAAATCATTACTCAACAGTTCTTTCATGATGAAGCAACAGTTGAATGTGTACTTCAATGAACTCTTTTTCTTCAAAGGAAAAGCAAAAGGAAGCGAACCCCAAAAAATCCATTCATCATATAACCACCAAAACCTATATTCAGCGAACCCACGACAAATAATAATAGCTAATTGTTCTGCCAACCCATAATTTCAAGAACCTATGAGAAACTTTCAACTAAAATTTTGAGAGCTCCTACCTTACAGATTGAATCAATTTCATCAAATATGATAACATGCAAGTCACTTTGATCCCCTGAAAAGAAGAAATGAAAGCATTAGACATAGATGGGGACAACCAGAAGTAACTTTAGCCAGTGTAGCCCTCTTAGCTCGAGTTCTCTGGTCCAGTTCAACGTCAGCAAATAAAACAAATAAGTCACAAAAGTAAGCAGACAAATGTGTGTTTAATGCCATGTGAACATATGCAAGGATGCATTATCCATGCAACGGAAGAATAAACTAAATTTCCCAAAAGCATCATTTGTTACAAGAAATATTATACATCACAGCCAATTACTCCTAAAGTACAACAAATGGTCCCAAAACTATTAAAGATCACAATGTCAGACCTGAAGCACCAGCGCCCAATTGTACAGCGCATCATAATCTTCTGGGTTTCTCTCCAGTGCACTTGCATAGCTGCGCAACAATATCAAGAGGTGTTCATGAAAATATGCAGCCTTGTCATCAGCATAACAGTTCCAAACATTTCATAATGAATTTCGAAAAGGTATGCAGCTTTACTGAACTATTATTGAAAATAAAGATAGTGAAATAGAAATTGAACAAATGCTAAGAATAATATATATATATATGTAAAGTTCATGAGGGAAGCAAGAGAAGGTTGCCACTTGCAAAGAAAGTAAAGTCAAATGGAAAATCTGGAATCAAGAGTGAGTTATATGTTAAGCCAAATCCCGTCTCTAAACGAACTATATGCAAGTGTCTAACACACACAAAGTGAGTTCAATGGTAAATGTGCCCACGAAGCTGTAAGTATAAACACTAAGAACATAGAGCTTGAAATAAAAGTTATTTATTAGTCAATATTGCCATTGAAGAGATTTAACTTTTTGTCTCCAAAATGAAGAGAGTGCTGCCAGTGTACATATCAAGTCTATTAATTAGTTTTCTCAAATTTCCATCAAAGATTATACCTTTTCTAACCTCGAATACAAGTTGTATGTATAAAAAAAAAAATGGGTCTAACGAACTAAGATCCAAAACACAATAGTCCCAAAATACAGAACAAGAGAATGAAGGCATTACTTGATTTTGCGATGAAACCCAATTCAAAGAGAAAAATGGAGATGAAAATAAAGCCGAAACAAAGCTAAAATGACTGATATCAAACTTTTTAAAGCAAAACCTAACTTTATATATATATATATATGGTTGCTTCTAACGGCTACAAATTGAGAACCAAACAGAGCTATATCAAAATAAAATTAACTATATCAGAATAAAATTATATCGAAGTCTAAGGGAAATAGGATTCCAGAAAATGAATCTTAAAACAAAACACCACCCATAGTAAACAAACAAAACTAGCTGGTTCAACAGCTGAAATCATGACACATAATCATCCCCAAATTGAGCCGAGAGCCTATAAAAACTGAGTGGTAATTTGTAGTTTTGTTAACCCAATATAACCATATCTCACAAGACATCACCTTTCAATCAAATAATTCATAAAATTTCCCAAAAATGCAGTCCAATATATGTTCCACATTCAGCACCATAGCAAACACTAATTACAGCTATGATATTTACTTTTTTCCAGGCTAAATGATCAAACAAAAATAAAATGCATATAAACAGCACCAATTAATAACTAACAAAAGGAACACCTATTGAATAAACAGAGTTGTATATCACAACAAATGCAGTTAAGCACAATTTTCAACTTATAGTTATGTAAATCTACAATCCTAGATTAAAGACAAATAAGAAAAAAGAAAAAGAACAGTACCAAATTGTAGCAATTGGGTTTCTTGGAATCTAAAAATAAAACAAAATCTAACGAGGATCCAAATATAGCCTTGAAAAAAAACCCGGGGTTATTGATCTAGGTAGGAAATTTTACAAACCGTCCTTCCAGATGTGGAATTGTGGCCCTGTAACTTAGGTATAGCATCTACACGTTCTATATAGCATGCATTGGTTCCGATTCCCAAAATGACAGCAACTGAGACATCGTCATCCTAGTATCTTGCTCCTGCTAGTGTTCCCACAGTATCATTGACCTAAGTTGCCCCAAATTAATAACAATAACCCACCATTAAACAGACCAGATAATTATAAATAATTTCATTGTTCTACGTCCATCCTAGTATATTAACTAGAACATACCAAGGCAGACACCTGCATATCTAGTCCTCGCTTTTCCATAGCTTCATTCAGACAAGCTACTACATCTTTTCCAACCTGTACAAAAATTAAAGTAGCATGGATCGTAAATTTTGAAGAACTATGTATGAATTGTTAGGATAATAACTCTGTTTCCACTCTTATTTTTGACACCATTAATGTAATAGGATTAGATGCATTGGTTCTCACTTTTGTTTGAATGATAGCACTATGTACTTCATCTTCAAATATATCCATTTAACCCCACCTCCCAAAAAAAAATCTATATATTTTTTTTCCAAGGACAACAAGCAATTCCAGTGAACCAATTTTCATATATAGTTGAAAAGAAAAGGAAATTTAGGAAAATTGTTATTAGAAAGTCAGTTCTTAAATGTTTACATTACTTCTGAAATGTGGTCTCCTAATGTTTTCTGAACATTTATTCACCAAATTTGTTCACATTCGGAATTTCATGCATGTTTGTTTGCACTTGCAATCCACTAAATGCAATTTTCCCTAAGAAATACCAACTGTTCCAGAGACTGCAAAGCCCTTTGTCCATTTGATTGGTATGCCAGAGTCAATAAATGTCTGCTTCATCGGGAAAGAAAAGGTGAATCCAATTTCCCTTTTCCTTCCAATATGCAATTGAAATTTTCCACCCTCATTTTCGACAAATTTTGCTAGCCGAAAAGCAATAAAATCAAATAGCTCCTATAATTGTACCACAAACTTACATTAATTATGAAGAAATTGAGATGAGCAATTTTTGAAGATGAAGAACAAAATTAACCTCAGAGGTGCCAAACATTATCTCTTGTGGGATTGAAGCTTGCTCGAATTTAGTAGCGATCACGCAATCATCCTTCCCTCCTAATTGCACCCTCAGCACTCTAAAATTTGTTCAGATATGGAGAGAGACGTGAAGACGAAGAAGAAGAAGAGCTAACCTAGTTCAGATATGGAGACTGATTGAGACGTGAAGACGAAGATGAAAAAAATGCCTGACCGTCATTGCTCGCTCGCCGCCATCCCACGCTGCTCGCTGCTGTCGCTTGATGTCGTCGATTCGAGGCTCGCCGTCGTCTGCCACTGCTCACAGTTGAGAGAGTCGTGAGAAGAGAGAGAGAGAGAGAGAGAGAGAGAGAGAGAGAGAGAGTTTTTTGTTCAGAAGGTTAGGGATTTTTGAGATTGGGCATTTTTTGTTAAGGGGGGGAAAAACAAGCGCGAAGGGCAACAAAAAACTGAGTTCTCAGATGTTTCGGTTTTATTTTTTGCGACGGGGGAATTGTCATCACAAAAAATGGCTTTATTTGTGACAGCAGGGGGTTGCTGTCGCCAAAAACCCGAATTAAAAACGTTTTTTTGCCATCGCAAAAACCTTTTTTTGCAACAGGAAGTGGTATCATCGCTAAAACCCGATTTATTAGAGACGGCAAAGTGATGCCGTCGCAAAAAACTCACTTTTTGCGACGGTAAGTGTGCCGTTGCAAATACTTCCGTGTTTTATACCCCATTTTCTTGTAGTGAATCATGCCACCCTCAGTCACAGCCCACCAATACGGGGCATAAGGCAGTGCCAAACCAGCCTTGTTAGCCTCACTAATCAAGTCTCTCAATGTCACACCGGTCTTAAAACTCATGGTCATGCTCAGATGGTCAATCTGCAAAGTCCTGTTGAGAAATTTGGTACTGATGACAAGCCTATCTTCCTCGTCAGGACAGACCAACTTTGGGAAACTGTGAGAGAAGCGAGTGGATACTTTGATATTTCTCTTGTTTTTGATAGCCAATGCAACGAGTGAGATGAGGTCTTGTTCTGCTGTCGGGTAGGCAACATCGAATACGCGACACAGGGCTCAGTCAGGGAAGGCACCGTAGGAGTTTGTGATGGTGCACTTCTTTGTTGGTGATGATGAACACTTGATGGGATCATCTGGAGGATTACTATCCACCTTACAAATCAATATTAACAGCAAAAATAGGCGAAACATGGTTTTCTTGGATGGTAAATCGACCAATGATGAGAGATTTGGTAGAGGTTTTTTTTGTTTTTTTCTTGCTTATAGAATTGCTTAGATTAGTGTACAGAGTTTATGTATATATATGGAAGTAGTTAAATTAAATTAATCCATTGTATCTCTATAGGCTTTGTTTAGTTTGATATAAGGTGGGAAAAGAATCTTTGACAACTTATTTAAGGAATAATTATTTTGAGCAAAAAGTACCTTTTAGTAAACTTTATACAGTGGATAAATTATCTCACTCCCCTTCACACAAAATAATCTCATACTATATGTTAAAAAAAAAATTCATATAGAATTTAAAGATGAAAATAATGTGATAAAAACATTTTTACAATTATAAAACAAAAAGATGGGCTTATAAATAATACTTCTTCTTCTTCTTTTTTTTTATTTTTATTTTTATTTTTATTTTTTTATAACTAATTGTTCAAATCAGCTTGCGCTCATCTGGACTAAAATGTTTATATACAAATTCTGTTTGTACAACATTACCTATGTTAATTAAATTGGTTTGGGAATAAGTTATTTCTAATCAATTGTTAGGGCTAATTACACTAAAGGTCCCAATAGTTTGGGACTTGTTTCACTTTAGTCCTTAACTTTTATATTGTGACACATTTGACAATGAATTTTAAATCTTGTTCGAAATAAAGACAATTGAATATACTATTACTCAATTTTATTGGCAAAAATTGTGAATTTGATAAAATATAAACTAATTTGACAAAAATAAATATCAAAAAAATATTTTTAAACTTTCAAAAATTATTTCTACCAACCAAAGATAAAATTATGTAAAATTGATAAATCTTTTACACATTTATTTATTTATTTTTACCAAATTAATTTTTATTATGTATTTGGATGATGATCATGTAATCGGTGATTGTTTTTATTTTCATTAAATTAGTTTCTATTTTTCCAGAAGTCAAATATGGCAACAATTTGGATATCATTATTAAACCAATCCATTAAATAAAAAAAAATCAAAACTAAAAATATTTCATATATTAAGTATATTGATTACACATTAAAAGCCTAATAACCACTCATTACATGATCATTATTTAAACACATCATAAAAATTAATTTGGTAAAAAAATAAATAAATGTGTAAAAGATTTATTAATTTTACATAATTTTTTCTTTGGTGGGTAGAAATAGTTTTTAAAAGTTCAAAATATTTTTTTGACATTTATTTTTATTAAATTAGTTTATATTTTATCAAATTGACAGCTTTGTCTTTGAAATTGAGCAATGGTATCTTCAATTGTTTTTATTTGGAACAAAATTCAAAATTTAGGATCAAATGTGTCACAATTGAAAAGTCAGAGTGTAGCGATCCCAATTTTGACCCGGTCAACTTATGGGGGTCGAGCACGCCGAAAGCAAAAATGCAAAATGCATTCTAAATTGCTCACGGAAAAGTGTATTTCACGCTCGAGCGGACCATGTTATATCAGTCTGTAAGGGGAGATTTCATATCACTTTTTCAGTTCTCTCTCTCTCTCTCTCTCTCTCTCTCTCTCTCTCTCTCTAAAACTCTCAAAAATTTCCAAATCTAGAGCTTCTCTCTCTAGAAGTCATCTCTCTTTGATTCCTTCAAATCCGTTGGGAGTTAGACCGAAGTTCTTCATCAAAGTTGTGTAACTTCTCGAGGGCTTTGTTGTGTGTGGTGGAGATCGAGTTTCGACACCGTAAATTTTGGGATTTCATCTCATTTCTTCTTCAAAACTTGAGGTAGGGATTTTCTTAGAGTAATATATATATTTTTGCAAGATCTATATGATTTTTGAAATCATCTTTCGATAGCTTTGAAAATTGATTGTTGATTCAAGAAGTTGAGCGATTTTGAAAGTGGGTTTGTCTCTTGTTATTTTAAAATGATCTTATGGATTTTGATCTTCATTGATTGAAGAAAAGATGATTTTGGAAAGTTTTTTTTTTTCAAAAGATTTGAGTTGTATAGTTTTGGTGAGAAAACCTAGAATTTGAGGATATTTTTTTTAGAGACTGAAAATGCATGAATGATATTGTTATATTTATTTTGTGTGTCAAAATAAATAGATGTTTGGAAAATTTCTTATTTACATTTATATAAATGATGAATTTCAGGGAATATGAGAATTATTGTTCATTTTGAAAATTATTATTCAAAACGTTGAAATAGTCTTGAAATGACTAAATGTTGAGGAGACTTGAGAAGATGGAATTGTGTTATTCCTTGGATGATGAATTGGAATAACAGTATTTATGTTCATCTTGTGTTATTGGCATATTAATTCATTTGATTACATTAAATTTTAAAAGTTGATTTGAAAACTTGCATTGAGAAAAAAATGTTGAGAAACAAGTTTTCATGGAATGTTTTTGGGGTAAATACATTGGTAAGTCTTGATAGGTTGTGTAGATGATATTGAATAAGTTGGCCTGAGAGTCCGGGGTGAAAGATCGAAAACCTGCGCAGATAGGTATACCGGTAAAAATGAAAAATTGGTAATATTTGTATAGTCTACTTGCAGACACCGACCTAGGGATTATCAGAGTCGTATTTACCGCTCTTGAAACGAATTGTTAAGTTTTGAAGAATTGAAATTGCATGACATCATTGAGCATGCTGGTTTTCAAAGATGAAGATGTGATTTTCTTCCAAAAGGGCATAGCATGGCATGTGCATTTCCTCTCTTGAGACTTGTATAAAATGTACATACTTTATTACGGATTTCCTACTGGGCTTTATGCTCACCCTACGGACTTTTGTGCAGGAAAAGATGTGGTGCTGCCGCCTAACTAAAGGTGAGGAAATGTGTGTTTAGAGTACGAGACTCTCATTTTACTGTGACTCTATGTGTAAGCCAAGGGCTGTATGTGTGTGGGTTTGAATAACCATTTTGTGTAATCAGGCTCAAGCCTTGGAAACTTGTAAACCCTTGGGGGTATTTATTTGTTTATTTACTTGTTATTGGATTAATGTATTGTTGCATGAAGAACTATTGTATCATGTAATGTAAGTTTGGAGATTTATATTCAGTTTTCCTTGAAAGAGCCATGATTGTTGTATTATCATTTGGGCTAGAAATTTGGGGCGTTACAACTTGGTATCAGAGCTACCCGGTTTGAATATTTGAAGCTCGTGGGAAGTGGTTGTTTAACCACAATGGGTTCATTTAGCATGCTTAGGAAGTGTTATGCATTTTGTGACTATGTGATAACATGCTTATGTGACTAAATTGGTGTGGGATTGGACTTTTGGGATGTTGTTTGTGCTTGTTAAATTCCTTGAGGTCTTATTAGAAGGGTACTTGATCAATACTGATTCTACTAAGAATTCTTGGTTTTTCGTGGGACTAATCTCATCATAAGAGTATAATCCGTATGTGTTTACATGACTAAGTGCTTATGTGGAGTGAAATTGAATTGTGTATATGGCAGAGAAATATATAGAATTGTTGTAGTCGAACGTGTGAGTCAAGTTACGAGCACATATGAGTTAATGTGCTAAATTATTTCTCTTGTGTCCTTTATTAGGATGTCAGGAAAGGGTCAAGTCCGTGGTGGTAGAGGTGGGAGGTGTGGTAGGGCTCGCCGAGGTATGCATGAGGTACTGGTCCACAGGGTTCCGGTGCAAGAAGAAGGGTTCAGCCAAGCTAATATGGCCGAGCAAGCAGGCCATGCTAATGTGGCCGAGCAGGTGGGACAAGCGGGTCAAACCGCAATGGGGGCCCCAGCTCGAGAAATGGCAGGGGTTTTAAGAGAGTCTATGAACTTGTTGAGGGTGGAGAATCAAGCCCGAGAGAACACCGCAGAGTCAAGGACGAATTTCCTTACTAGAGAGTTCTTGCAGGCCAAACCGGATGAGTTCCATGGTGGTCCCGAGCCCAAGAAAGCGGATGAGTGGCTCGAACAAACTGTGAAGACATTTGAAATGCTTCACATCGAAGATAGTGAACTAAGAGTGACTCTAACGAGTTACTACCTTAAGGGAGACGCGGGTCAATGGTGAAAATATGCCAATGGTAGAGTGGAGCCGACATGGGAAGCCTTTGCGGTTGCTTTCCAAGATAAGTACATACCTCCCACTACTAGGGAGAGATTGAGGCAAGAGTTTAAAGACTTCAAACAACTCGACATGCCCGTGGCCGAGTTTGAGGTGGTCTTCTCTAGTTTGTCCAGATTTACACCAGAGTTGGCAGTAACGTAAGAGCGCCGTTGCATTGAATTTGAATAGAAATTGAAATAAAAAATTATGTTCAAACTTGTCGAAAATATGATTCGAGAATATGACCGTCTCATGGAGACGGTGACATACATAGAAATTTCCATACAAGCTGAGGAGGAGAGGCTTCAGAGTTCGAGGTCTAGGGGCCAAGAGTCTCAAGGAGACTATAGGCAGAACAAGAAGAGCAGGAACACATATCCATCCCAGTCCTAACCATAGCAGTCTAGATCCACTTTTCCTTTGCCTAGTGCGGGTCTGGGAAAAAGTGCATCAAGTAGCTTCTCGTGTTTCAAGTGTGGCCAACCAGGTCACAAAGCCTTCTCATGCCCATAGAAGGGAGGAGGCAGTTAATGTTACCACCACCTAACCAATCTCAAAGTCAGTCTCAGTTTGAGTCTCAGAATAAAAGTCAAGGATTTAATTGTTATCAGTGTGGTTAGCCGGGGCATATGAAGAGAACTTGCCCACAGTTGGGAGTCGCATCTGGCGCATCAGGGTCGAGGCAGACTCAGAGCCACCAGCAGGCTCAATCAGTCCAAGCTTCGCGAGTTAATCAGGGAGCCACTTCGGCTCAGTCAGTACAACAGGCCTATGTTCCGAGAAGGGAGCAAGTTAATCAGGGGCCACAGGGGTGCGTGTATGTTGTTACCGTGTTATAGCAGTTGCTAGAACCCTCAGTTGTGAGAGGTATTTTTGTTATGTGTAATTCTTTGGCTAATGTATTGATAGACACGGGTGCGTCTCATTCATTTATATCTGCTGCATTTGCTTCTACATTGGGGTTAGAGGTAGCATGGTTAGTGCCTCCACTCAGAGTAGAGTCACCTGTTGGGGGTACAGTTGATTTAGACAGGGATTGTCGTGATTGTGAAATAGAAGTTGCCGGGCATCGGCATTGCTTTTGTGTTTCTAGATATGTCGAGTTTTGATGTCATTTTAGGCATGGACTGGTTGTGTTTTTATCAAGCTGTGATTGATTGTTACCGTCATAGAGTTACGGTGTGCACTTCGGGTGGTGATCGTTTCTTTTTTTTTGGGGAATCGAGTTGATAGAGCCTTGTTGCCAATTGTTGACCCTCGTAGTAGAAGCAAGCTTAGTGGCCTTCTTGCAACTCTCTTGGATGAGTGACAAGGCTCGTGTTGAGTTACCAAGGGTAGTTTGTGAATTCCCGAATGTCTTTCCAGAAGATCTTACTAGTTTACCACCTCAGAGGGAGATCGAGTTCTCCATTGAATTAGTGCCTGGCACAGCACCGATTTCTATGTCACCGTATAGATTTGCACCCGCCGAATTGCATGAGTTGAAGATTCAACTCCAAGAACTTTTAGACAAGGGCTTCATTCGCCCTAGTACATCGTCTTGAGGAGCGCCGACTCTCTTTGTAAAGAAGAAGGATGGGTCATTGCGGTTGTGTATTTATTACAACAAGTTGAATAGAGTTACAGTTAAGAACACGTATCCTCTACCCAGAATAGATGATTTGTTTGACCAACTTAGAGGGTCTCGTTGCTTCTCAAAAATAGATTTGAGGTTGGGGTACCATCAGTTGAGAGTCCGGGAGGAGGACATTTAGAAGACGGCCTTTCATACTCGTTATGGCCACTATGAATTCCTTGTAATGCCTTTTGGGTTGACCAATGCACCGGCTTCCTTTATGGATTTGATGAATAGAATTTTTCGGGAATACTTGGACTATTTTGTGGTCGTCTTTGTAGATGACATCTTGATTTATTCAACCTCTGAAGAGGAACATGAGACTGACTTGCGGGTAGTGCTAGGTTTACTTAGTGAGCACCAATTGTATGCCAAATTTGAAAAATGCGAGTTTTGGTTAACAGAGGTGTAGTTTTTGGGGCATGTAGTGTCCAGAGAGGGAGTGACTATGGACTTGTAGACACCCCATTTTGACCGGCCCTAAGACTTGGGTGCTTTCTTTTGATTACCCGATGATGACAATTAGAATGTGTTTCTCATAGAATCCTCAGTAAGAGAGATGGAATTTGAACTTTAATCCCAACCTTCACCATTATGGCCAAATCGTTTTAAAATACTAAATATTTCATTAGTTTAGTATTTTTGTAATTTTGTCTAATTTTATTCATATTTTTGGTGTTTTTATATAAATTGGTATAAATTATATATTATATATATATAAAATAAAATAATAAAAATTTATATTATTATATTATATGTTTAATAGTATTATATTATATATTTAGTATTTTATATATAGTTATATTATTATTATATTATATGTTTAATATTATTATATTAGATGTTCAGTATTTTATATATAGTTATATTATTATATCATATGTTTAGTATTTTGGTATAAATTATATATTTTAGATATTATTAGAATTATATTATATATATTATAAAAGAAAAATAATAAAAAATATATTGATGTCGGCATGCCAACATCTCAATTGAACATATATATATATATATTATATAACATGCATATAGATGATATTAATAGAATATTTATATTATTATAATTATATTATATTATTATATTATTATAATGTGCTTATATAAGGACGATGGGGAGGAGTCTGAAGGAAAAGAAGGAGGGAAAAGAAAAAGTCAAAGAGGCAGAGGCTAAGAAAAAAAGAAAGGGAGTCTAAAGGAAAAAAGAAAGGGGAGGCCCAGCAGGAAAAAGAAAAAGAGAGAAAGGCTAATTAGAATCAGGGAGAGGAAAAGGAAGTGGTGCGAGAGAGTTTGAGAAGAGAGAGACGGAAAATAAAATATTTTTTTTGATATTTTTATTTCCATTTCATTAATACACCATTAAAAAACCAACCACTAAAGCTGTAATTCCAAAATTTGGACTAAGAATTGAGAACACATTCCACAGACTTGAGAGTAATCAAAAGAAAGTTTGTAACTCAGAAAATTCATCATTTCCCCAAAAGGTGAGTTTTCGCAAATTTTCATTTAATTTAAAAATGTGATATAATTTGTTTAAATACTTCATTTACTTTTTTTCATAACTGTTTTTTTTTTATCGCTTTAATGGGATGGCTGCACCACCCACATATCTGCTGTAATTTAAATATTGTATATAAACTGTTGTAATTTATTACTTTAAATAATTTACTCCACTGGATGAATAGTAACCTCCGGTGAATAGTAACCTCCGACAGTGAATAGTACCTCCAGCGGTGAATAGTAAAAGTGGTAGGTTTCTAATTTCAACACTATTGTACGCTATTTGGGGGGCTATTTAATTTATTTCAATGATTTATGTTTTAAAGATCAAGTTTGTTTGTACTAACCAATTAATCAATTTCGCATAATCATCTCTGCAATCTCCCTCCATTCTTTTCTTATTTCGATTAAAAAGTTGTAAAAATTAAGATTGTGGTTCAAATATAAGAAAGGTATAAAACACTTTATGCTTAATGGTTTAATCTCTTTGGAGATTCACTACCAAAGGCATAAAACGTTTTATGCTTAGGAGGTTCATTACCAAAGGTATAAAACGCTCTATGCTTAATGGTTTAATCTGTTTGGAGATTCACTACCAAAGGCATAAAACGTTTTATGCTTAGGAGGTTCATTACCAAAGGTATAAAACGTTCTATGCTTAATGGTTTAATCTCTTTGGAGATTCACTACCAATGTCATAAAACGTTTTATGCTTAAGAGGTTCATTACTAAAAGTATACAACGTTCTATGCTTACTGATTTAATCTCTTAGGGGATTTACTACCAAAAGCATAAAACGTTCTATACTTAACAGTTTAAATTCTTTGGAGGTTCACTACCCCAAATGTATACATGTTCTTATACTAAAACACAATCTTTTATTTTTCATTTCTCTTTATTCATCAGTGTGTTTACTTTTAAGGGACTAATTGACCCTTGGAAATCACCAAGGAAAGTGTCATTATCACTTATTATCAAGTTTGGATTCCAAGTCATTATCACTCAAGTTTGGGTTTTTCTAAGTCATTATCACTCTTTTGAGTTTGGCTAGTCCTTGTTGCACATCTTGAGTTTGACTTGGAATCCCTTATCGCTTGTAAATAGGTTTGACTCTTCCTTTGTAATTTCCCTCGAAGAAAATTTTCTCGGGTTAAGTTGAATGCTTGTTTCTCTTTATTGCATTTTGGACTTAGTGGACGTAAATATCACTTTTGCACAAACATGAGAAAAGATAAAGAAATGGACAGGTAATAAAAAAGGCTAATAAAATTCGTTAAAATTGGATTACAACTGTCATAAAGAACCAATATGATTAATTGAATTCTGTCGGACGTTATAATGAATTTATTGTGTCAAGGCTTGCCTTACATCAATTATTGTAATAAATTAGACAACCCCTTTCATTTATTATTCATTCGGCTTTGTAATAATTATTTATTCGGATATTTGGACATTCGGACCCTCCTTCGCGAGGACAACCTTGTAATAATGTGTATGTCTTCCAACCTCACGTATTTCTCCCTTTTATTTACTAGCTTATGATGGTTAGATTAGGGACATCATGTTTAATTTAGCATACTCATGTTTGCATCCACTTGTATTGTATGCACCAAGGCCCGGCGCATCATTCTAATTTGCATTGTCGTTTAAATACTTCTTTGAATACATGCTTAGATCGCATGCGATCAAATCATTTCATATGCCCTATTAGTAGCTAAGCCTAGTAATTGCATATCACATGTGTTGCATTTGTTATATTGTACAGTTAGGAATCATGCATATTTTCTAACTTTGTTTTGTAGCTTGTTCGCGGGACGTCGGTAAATATGTGAGTTGTTATGCTTTAGCATCCCGCTTGTACATAATTTTCTTATTATCTTTAGCATCCTACTATGAGGCTAATTGCTTAAATGATAAACTATTTGAATGCCTGTGGATGAAGGCTTGTTGCTTGAATTGGAATGATTCAACGAATGTACGTTTTAAGCCCACTTTGTAATGGCAAATTCACAAACTTTAAGCCCACTTTGTTAAGTGGCAAATTAAGCCCACCTGAGGTGGCAAATTCAAACCCTTTTCGAGAAACAAACATGAAATTGAATTGTTCCAATTTGAGCAAACTAGTCTATACCTTGTATGCTTCACATAATAAATTTTAGGATTTATTAAATAATCAGAATAAGAACATATATTGTGCATAAAAACCACATCATGATTAGTAGAGGTCGATCTTTGATCGGGTGAGTGGGGTGTTCAATTATTGACCTTCCCCTCTCATACCTAAGTTCCCGAACCAAGACACTTTGGTAACGACAGACTAATGGCCTTTGGCACGAGTCATGGGTTTCCTAAACTTTCCAAAAATAAATATTTAGGTGGCGACTCTGAAATCTGGCAAAGCAGTCCATTTTTGACATTTGATTCAAACATCGATTTTCCAAAAGAAATTGCCGGATTTGGACTCTTTTTGTGTTTCCATTGTTTCACATTGCACTTGCGAAATCAGAATCAGAACCAACACAAGTGGAGTCCGAACTGTAAGGGCTATTTCATTCTTCCGAAAGGGAGCGCGAAAAGCCGAGCTATAGTTTCTGGCGACTCTGCTGGGGATTTAGAGAACTTGACTCAAACTTCATGATGTGAAATTTTATCTACATAAATATGTTCTTTGCATTGCATTTGCATTGGTGTGCCTAAGTCCCTGTGTTTGCCATCTGTTATTCCTGGACGGTTTGTTGGAGGCTTGCCTACAAAGCTTGCCAAAAGGCTGGCCGGTCATGGGCTCTGTCAAGTTGGGAACACAACCCTTGGATCTGGATTACCGCTGTACCACTTGACCCTCCTTTCACTTTTCGGTGTTAGGTGTGAGAGGTATATTAGGTAATCTTGTTGAGGTACCCTTTGTGACTATTGGACCTAATGCATATAGTACGCTCTAGTGACCATTCAAATTAGGACAGGATGCTACCCGTATAGGATGTTATGAAACCACTTGCCTGAAATAGTGCAACCTAGATCATGTCAAAATCTAGGACAGGGTAACCCTACCCCCTCATAGGGGTGTTTTGGTTCTTTTTACGTGGTATATGCTTTTACAGTGAAACTGTACAGGGTGGTTCATATCAGTGGTATAAATGAGCAGTCAATTTGAGAACAAAGATCAGTGGGGATCACAGTTCAGCTGCGTGTTGTCATTGTCGAAAATTGGGGCCGAAGTGCTGTCCGATTTTGCTTATGTTTTCTTTCTTGCTTTTCCAAGGTAATTCATCATCATAGCTTCAGAAAGACCCGATATCCCCCAAGTTGTGTGGACTCATTCTAGTAGACTTTGCAAAATCCAGGATCTTGTGGACAATCAGTCAGTGTTAGTCTCACTTCCACCAGTTACTCGACGAAGAAGGAACAGACAGTCAGTAACACCAGTACAGAACGCTCGGCAAACACCTGTTCGTTCCCACCCATTTAGTTCACCAATACCTAACTCACCTGGGTCAGTGATGGCATAGAACACAGAAGACATTGTTACTATGATGGCAGCATTTCAGAGAACCATGGATATCGCAAATCAAAGGATGACCGCACAGGATGAAATCATCGCCGATCTGTGACGCCCATCTGGGGCATCCGTATCCATTGTCTACCCAATCCCGGCTACTCAGCCAAATTCTAATCCATCTCTACCGGTTGAGAACCCCCAAATCTCGGATCCTCAGGAGATGTTCACATCAGCTCCAGCTTACAGACCTATGGCACAGCCCGCTGTGGGAATCCCTTCCATTGATATCAATGAGATTGACCCAACTCTGATCAAGATTGCCACGCTAGAGAAAGAGCTGAAAAAGTTCTAAGGCTTCAATTCTATCCCGGATATTGAAGATGGGTATACTGAGGCCTCGGTCAGATTGCCGGAAAAAATTCAAGATGCCTCACATCGATAGATTTGATGGGAGCGGAGACCCTATTGTTCATGTTCGCTTGTTTTTAGATGTTCTGAGACCAATGGGCCTAACTCGGGCTCATAAACTATCATTATTCGGAAGAACTCTATCGAATGTGGCAGCTATCTGGTACGCCAAACTGGAGGACTCGACTAAGCGAAATTGGGAAGAACTGTCTGAGGGGTTTGTTAACCAGTATTCATATAACACTCAGATAGAGGTAACCATCAGTGAGCTGGAAGTAACTACCCAGAACCCCAAGGAACCCTTCATTGACTTTGTTACAAGATGGAGGGCAAAAGCAGCCAGAATGACGAACAGGCCCTCAGAAAGGGAGCAAGTCCGGTTGGTAGTTCAGAACCTTGAACCGGACATGTTGCAGAGAATGATCGTCGCACCACTATCGACCTTTGTCGCCTTACATGACTTAGGGGTTCAAATTGAGAGTGCTTTCAAGAAGGGAATCATTCAGAGAACCAGCGAACCGGCAAATAGACCATTTGCTAGGGGCACCAATGCTAGCAATAACACTATTCCTAGGCTTGCTGAAGTCAGTACTGTTATTACAATAGCCAAGATAGCAGATCCATTTTCTAGCACAACCTCACAAACCACTCCCATCAAAAACCCTTTTGCTGAAAATAGCCAAAGAACTGGGCCCCAAGCCCGAAATTTTCATCCTCTTTACATGGATGTTTCTCAAGCCTTGAAAATTCTACTAGGAAAAGGGCACTTAGAGCTCCTAGAATCCTGACCCCTCCCAAGTTCTCTTCCACCAAGGCATGACCCCAATAAATACTGTGCCTATCATCAACAACATGGACATGATACGACCCGTTGCATCCGTCTTCGTCATAAGATTCAAGATCTTATTGACGAAGAGATCATAGCTCCACCAAAAAGATCTCATGCCACCACTAACCCATCACCTCCACACCTCAACCTGATCCATACATTGCCATCCACCTACAACCCTAGCATATACATCACCCCAACCAATTTACCTAAGCTTGAGGTGTTCATTCTAGAAAACACGGACTTATGTATGATGGATGCACCAGAACCCCAATCATCTCAACTCCCAAAATTTGAACTCCCAATCCAACCCACTCCAAAGAGCCTGGCCCAACTGTAGATGCGCCCCGAGGGCCTCATGCTACAATTTGGACTCAAATTGTCACGGTTCTGAATCTAGTCTCGCAAAGTGCAATGCAAGACCGATAAATCACCAAAGAGTTCAAATCCGGCAAATCGTTTTGGAAAACTGATTTTTGTAAAGAAGTGCCAAACATGAACTGCTTTTCCAGATATAGAGTCGCCACCTAAATATTTTATTTTGGGAAAATTTAGGAAACCCTGACTCATTGCCTAAGGCCACGTGTCCGTCATCACCAAAGTTGCCTCGGCTCGGGAACTTGGGTACGATTGGGGAAGGTCAGCTATGAGCACCCCCGCTCGCCCGATCAAAGATCGGCCACTACTAAACATGATATCTCATTTTTGAAAACACATGCGTTCTTATTCCGGTTAATTAGCTAGAATTACTATGTGATGCGCACAACAAAAACAAGTATAGACTAGATCGCCTAATTTGGAACAAAGCATTGCATATCCATTTGTTTGGAAAATGGTTTGAAGTTTGCTACTCGTAAGTAGGCTAAAATACGGATTTCAATGAATTGTTCCAATTCAAGCAATCCAACCTTCACCCACAGGCATTCAGGCAGTTATATCAATTAAGCAGATATCATCATGGCAAGCATGCTATTATGGCAACATTAACACACATGCAGTATGCTAAAGCGTAAACACTCACAGTGTACTCCGAGCCAAAACATAAACTAGTTAGAAATCAATGCATGATCCTAGTTCATGTTAAGATGGCTAATGCAACACATGCGAAATGCAACTAGAAATAGGCTCGGCTATTCTAAGATGGCATAGAAAATGCGACATTTGATAACATGTATTCAAATTGGAATTGAAGTACAATGCGGTTAGTATGATGCGCCGAGCCCGGTGCATGCAAGATAGATGAATGTATGCAAACATGCAAAGCATAAGGATGCTAGACAGATGAATGGATGCAAACATGCGAGCATAAGCATGCTAATTGAAACATAACCTAGAACTAACCATTGAAATGGTTAAGTAAAAGGGAGAAAGAAATGGAGGTTGGAAGACATGCACACACGCACGCACACTTATTACAAAATTGGCCCTCTCGACGGAGGGTCCGAATGAATAATACAAACCAACTAATTAAGTAATTAACAAGCTAATTAATTATTACACAACCGAATTGAATAACTAGCTACAACTAATTATTACAAAACTTAATTAATTAACAAATTAACTAATTAACTTGCAAATTCAAAATGCTAACTAACAAGTAAGCAAAACAGTAAATAATGCTGTTCCAGCTCTGTTTGAAGAAGGAGAGTATGCATGCTCGGTTCCTGTCCCGGTAAGCTCTCCGGTTGCTCTTTAGAGGCTCTGTCTGCAGGGTGTCCTTGAGACCTTGCTGCTGGAACTTACCAAAACCAGTCTGGGAGTGCATCAGTGGCCTGCCGGTCATGGAGAGATGCTGCCGACCACCTGCCGACCAAAGATGGCACACTGCCGGCCGAGAATGAAGGACTGCCGGCCATCTGCAAGGCACTGCCGGCCACTGATGTGCTGGGACACCAAGTTGCAGCAGAGCACAAAATAGAGAAAATGGAGGGTCTCCCAAGGGTATGCACGCACTATGCCACCCCATATCACCTCGAAACATCAAGGGGAGGCATAGTCGGATCCACGACCATCAATCACGCATCCCGATGCATGATGGCCAAAGATCCAACTTGTGCAAATCAATATGAAATGAATGCACAAATAAACACATAAAGCCTAGAACTCTATCATGGATAATCAAGAGCGTCGGCGACCGAGAATTGAGACACGTCTCATCACTTGAAGTATGAAACGTTCCTCGTTTCTCGTGCTCGGATTAACACTTAATCCAAACAACAATGCAATGCCAGGACGACAAACATGCAATATGTCCTAAGCATGCAAAATGCAACTACATGGCATACTCAATGCTAACTTGAACATGCAATCATGCAAAATGACTTAAGCATGCAAAATGCAGTGTAATAAACATGTAACAACATGTAATGGAACTAGCATGCGACAACATGCAAAGATGGAGCAAGCATACAACAATATGCAAGACAAGCATGCAACAACATTGCAAGGATGGTCTTAAATCAAGATGGGCAGACCTCAACTATGCCCAAATCAGTGGCCAAAAGGTGCTGAATTGATGGTACAAAATGCTAGACAAGCATGCATGCCAATGGGCCCAAGAATTAAGGCATAAAGATGCAACTCTTACGCACACTTGAGGAGTGAAAAGCATGCAAGTATGACAATACTACATGCTCTGAAATGATGTTAGGAATGATGCCAAATCACACACATAACACAAGCATGGCATGCATGAAGCTCAAAAGCTAAGAACTAGCAAAGGGACATAAGCCATGGCCATACAAAGCTAGCCCCAAAGGGCTAAGGGAACCTAAAACAGTCCCAAGGCAGGTCCAAACAAGACCAAAAACAAGCTCGAAGCTAGCCAACACAAGCTAGAACACAAGGCCAAAAACATGGAGCATGCAAGGCTACAAAAGAGGCAATGCACTACACCTATTGAGACCAAACATGGCATGACTTGGACAACATAAAACAGAGTTACATCATGGTATAACAATACCAAAAATGCACTGATATGATGAGCCAAAGGCTTAGGCTTAATGGCATGCACAAAAGTTCATTCTTGAGGCATAAAGAGCCAAGCCTCCAAGGCATTAAAGGCATGTCAAATGCAAGTGTATGACCACATTTCATGGACTGAAATAACATTTAGAATGATGGCAAAGCATGCAAACATCACATGTATGGCATGGTAGGGGCCTCAAAACCCAAGGCTAGCCTAAGCATTTACACTATAGCTATACAAAACATAAGTGATATGGCCATGGCAGCCCAAAACAGTCCTAGAACAGCCCAAAACAAGAATAAAATCATGCTGGAGCAAAGCCAAAATATGCTAGGATGATGAGTCAAAACATCATGCACATAAAGCTAGTAAGCAAGATTTGTTCTACAAGTATATGGAGCATGCAAAGGATGACCAAACCAGCTATGGACAGAGTCATGACATGGCAAAAAATCACCAAAAACATGCTGAAATGGACTCAACATAAGCTAGGATAACATGCTAACGCAAGAAGCATATAAAGCTAGTTTATGAGATTTACACTACGAGTGTATTATTCATGCATGGAGTGACAAAACCAACCCAAAAAAGATCTAAGGCATGGTAAAACATCACCAAAAACCTACTGAAATGGACTCAACACAAGCTAGGCAAACATGCTACTTTGATGAGCTACAAATGAGATTACACTACACATACAAGATGCATGCAAAAGGTGACCAAACCAGCCATGGACAGAGCCAAGGCAGGTCCTAAAAGTCACAAAAAAGGGCCTGAACCAAGCCTCAAAAGTACAGAGAGGCATGCTCCTTTGGAAGGCCAAAAATGCAAGCAAACAAAAATCAAAAGAGAGGGGGTCATCCCCTCTGATTTGAGGCCTCAAAACCTCATGCCTACCACTGAAAATCCACTGGATTTCAGTGGTTAGAAGGCCAAACCAAGGCTATGTAACACCCTCAAAATAATACATAAAACCCATCATTTTGGACATGCAAAGATATAAGAGAAATAAACATCTTCCTATTCATCAGAGTAGTTCTTACAAAGGTATTACATGTTAACAACAAAAGCAAATGCCCTACGGGCTTACAGCTTTCCAAGTCAACACTTGGTTACAAAGAAGAGTACTAACTCAATTACATATTAAGCCCTTGGCTTGAATTTACATGTAATACATCGAGAGAAAGCAAAATAACAACACAGTCTGCCTGCCTCTGGCCTCCCAAGCTATGTCCTTGGAGGTGGCATGCTACCTGTACCTGAAAATGATGTCCCATATAGGGTGAGCCAACGCCCAGTAGAGATATGCTAAACATAGTATGAGCAGTAACTAAGACATTAGCAATTGATAACTGTTTGACTCACATAAATCAATTCATAAACTATTTCCATTACATGACAAGTGTATCCATAATTCATCCCATTTTCCATTTCTTATCCAATTCTCAATTCATAACTATGGCTCAGAACCTGGCCTAACAATTCAGATGAGTTAGTAACTCATATTAAACATTTCTCACTTCACAATAGATAAGCATACTAGCTGTATCAACACTTCAACAGATAAGCATATGAGCTGTATCAACGGAGTCCATCCCCTATCTTCTCCCAAACACTATCCGGTTTAGAGGTCCATCCCCTATCTTCCCCTAAACCGTGGAGTACATCTCCTATCTCCTCCCACACAACACAATGTATATAAACATAGATCATATACACATTCAATCAATACATAAAGTCAATGTATTATTTCAACCGTCATATTCTATGACACATTCAATTGATCTGGTTTAGTTTGCCTAATCATCATGCATTGTCTACAACAATCAAGACTACCTTCCACCGGTAGCCCAAAGCTATTATTTCTAAACAGATAATAAAAGCACTAACAGATAAATTATCCGCATTTTCATAAGTGAATGATTTATAAATCCAACTCCACTATCCCATCTCATAATGAGCCAATTTCATTATATTCAACTCAATTTCACAAACCCACAACTTTCCCAAATTAATTACCCCAATTAATTTATGCACAATTTAGGGCTTTCTCCCTCATCTCTCAATATTAACCCCAAGGGTCTAAATATTACCAATGACATCAACATACTCATTTTGAAACCCAAATACATGTTTATGGTTCAAAATAAACATAACCCTCTTTTCGAAATTACACATTTGCAACCTTAACTTTCAAAACCCAAAACCATTTATACAAAAGCTCAAAATCTAGGTCAAAGCCCATAAGAGTGAGTAGAAATCCCTACCTCAAGAGATGAATACCAACGAAGAAGATGGGGAAAACGAAGATGCTCCAAATACAAAAATTCACGGATCAAAATGTAGCCTTCAACGATCAACACACTTTTTTCAAAGGCCAAAGGGTGAGAGATTACTCTAACTAGATCAATACCTAGAGAGAAGTGGAGGTTTTAGTGAGAGAGGCTCTCCAATGGCATTTTTGAAAAGTAAGAGAGAGAGTGGAGATATAAAAAGTGATTTAAAATAGCCTAGCTGCCATCTGATATACGACAGGTCCGCTCAAGCGGAGAACAGAACGCTCGAGCGTCAAGAACAAAAAACTGGATCCGCTCGAGTGCAATCGAGTGCAAGAAGTCTCGCTCGAGCGCCAAGACACAAGAATAAAGTACATCCGCTCGAGCGCGAAAACCAGTTCGCTCGAGCGTAGATTTTCCCCTCCTAGAACTTTCACAGACAATGCACTATCCGCTCGAGCGTCAACATACCCGCTTGAGCGTAAAGAAACCCACTCGAGCGTGAAAAACACACTTGCAGAAGTTTTGCAGAGGCACGAAATACTGGAAGTATGGAATCTCCGCTCGAGCGCACAAGGACCTGCTCGAGCGTACCACTCAAAAACTGGGCAACAAGAATTTGAACTAAGGCTCAACCCACCTGTTCAAAACACGCTCAACACATCCTAAAACTCAAACATATGAAATTAAAGGGTGACAACAAGGTATACAACCACCAACTCCACAGAACCAACGTCCGGAACACAACAAATACAGAAAGGGAAAACTGGAATCGCTATAGGCTAGCTTGAAGGCTCTAAGGCATGACTCAAAACAAGGCCAAACAAGGCCAACAAGAGGGTTGAAGACCCTCAACAGCCAAAAGACCTTAAACAAACTTCAAAAGCACTTAAAAAAAAGACTTTTTTCAGTTAAAAGCAAGGCCTAAAACAATATGCAAGGATGGCCAAAATGAGGTACAAAAAAGTGCTAAAAAGGGAAAAATACTCACCATTGAAGATTAGCTTCGAAACCAGCAACCTCAAGGGCCAAAAACTCACTTTCAGAGCTCAAGTAACCTTCCCAAGAACCTCAGTCCAATGGTGGTGGTGTATCTCTATGTGTTGTAGTGTAAAAGTGCAAGAAAAATGGACTAAACCATAACAATATAGAGAGAGAGTAAGAAATATAGAGAGAAAAAGCTATATCTCTTCTAAAATGGCTGAACGTCTGCTAAGGAGAGAGGCTCTCCCCTTATATAAAGGGAAAACAATGCAAAGCTTCTTTAAGAAGCTTGGCAAGAGCTTCATCCCTCTATACACGTGTATGGAGGGAAGATGAAAGGATTCCAGCTAGCTCAAAAGATCTGGAGTGAAACCTGCCGAGACAGGGGTTCTGCCGGCCATCAGTGATGGCTGGCAGTGGCTCATTGATGGCCGGCAGGCTCAATCAATGGCCGACAGCAACAAAGTGAAGGCCGGCAGGACCAAAAGGGAGCCAGCAGTGCACCAAGAAACACATTCTGAAAGGACCAAGTCATGGTCCAAGAATGGGGCAGAAAGGATACAGGGTTTGGAAAGCTCAAACCTGTGACGTTCCGCCATGAAAGTCGAATACCCGATGAGCAATCGAACTTGTGGTTGGATGTACGTACAAGCACAACCGAGTCTTGAGGACGGTCAAAAATGGGGTGTCTACAGTTGCCCCTCTTTGACAGAACTCGAAAGTCACAAAGTGACGGGAGTGAGTGTCAAGGCCCAGAGACGACCCATTTTTGACAAGGCCAAAGACTCAGGCAAACATTCAATATGAGCATGCAGAGATGCGCCCGTAGGCTGGGGCAAAATGCAAATGACATGCAAGATGCGATAACATAACTTATGATTATGCAAAGAGAGCTGTAACGAAGCAATTATATACAATAAATACAATAGTTTTAAGCAAGTGAATAAAAGTCCTACATATTCCAATAGAAAGGATGTAAGAAAATTATGCAATTCTCACCATGTCTCACGCGGAGTGAATACAATATCGTCTGGTTCGTTTGGTCGCGTCAGCTTCAAATGAATCGTATATACAATATCGTGCCTGTAAAAGAAAAAGACTCAACAGGTATAATATCGTTAGAAACATGCATAGCAATGCAAGTGAAAAGTGCGTGACAACGCCAGTAGAGCATGCTTGACAGTCCAAGTTAAAGAAAAGTGCGTGACATCGCAGGATAAAGGTGTGTGCGTGACAGCGCAAGTAAAGATAGTAAAACATGCGTAACAGCGCAAAGAAAATATGCGTAACAGCGCAAATAAGACATGCGTAACAGCGCCGGTTAAAGAGATAAACATGCATAATAGCGCAAGTTAAAAAGATAAACATGCGTAACAGCGCAAGTTAAAACATGCATAACAGCGCAAGTAAAGAAGATAAGTGCGTAACAAGGCACATAACCTGCGTGACAGCGCAAGTTAAAGAAAATAAATGTGCAACAGCGCACATAACCTGCGTAACAGCGCAAGATAAGATAATAAGTGCGTAACAGCGCACCTAACCTGCGTAACAGTGCAAGTAGAGAAAATGAGTGCGTAACAGCGCACATAACCTGCGTAACAGCGCAAGTTAAGATAATAAGTGTGTAACAGCGCACATAACCTGCGTAACAGCGCAAGATAAGATAATAAGTGCGTAACAGCGCACATAACATGCGTAACAGCGCAAGTTAAGATGATAAGTACGTAACAGCGCACATAACCTACGTAACAGTGCAAGTTAAGATGATAAGTGCGTAACAACGCACATAACCTGCGTAACAGCGCAAGTTAAGATGATAAGTGCGTAACAGCGCACATAACCTGCGTAACAGTGCAAGTTAAGATGATAAGTGCGTAACAGCGCACATAACCTGCGTAACAACGCAAGTTAAGATGATAAGTGTGTAACAGCGCAAGTTAAGATGATAAGTGCGTAACAGCGCAAGTTAAGATAATAAGTGCGTAACAGCGCACATAACCTGCGTAACAGCGCAAGTTAAGATGATAAGTGCGTAACAGCGCACATAACCTGCGTAACAGCGCAAGTTAAGATGATAAGTGCGTAACAGCGCACATAACCTACGTAACAGCGCAATTTAAGATAAGGGGTAATGCGAGATGCAAAACAATGCAGATTTGATAAGATGCAAAACAATGCAGGTTTAATGAGATGCAAAACAATGCAGATTTGATGAGATGCAAAACAATGCGAGTTTAATGAGATGCAAAACAATGCAGATTTGATGAGATGGAAAACAATGCAAGTTTAAACTGGATGCAAGACAATGCAACTATAAACTAGATGCAAGACAATGCAAATATGAACTAGACGCAAGACAATGCAAATATAAACTAGGTGCAAGACAATGCAAATATGAACTAGATGCAAGACAATGCAAATATGAACTAGATGCAAGACAATGCAAATATAAACTAGATGTAAGACAATGCAAATTAAACTAGATGCAAGACAATGCAAATATAAACTAGATGCAAGACAATGCAAATATAAAGAATGGGTGTTTAATTTAATAAGCGAATGCTAGGTGACAATAAAAAAAAAAAAAAAACATGCTTAATCAAGACATCTTGAAAGGGGACTTCCGGTTTACTTCCCGGAAGGTTTGTGATGCGTCAAAAAGGATACACCTTGTGCGCGTTTATGGGCGACGACCACCGTACATTGAGGACATGATTCCCGGGTTTCCACGGAGGCGTTTTGAATCAAATTTTGAGCATTCCTCGGGATTGTTGGAACCCAGGGACACATACCAAGACAAAATAGGCAGAGGAAGCTGGTGGAGGACTGCTGGCCATCAGGGAGAGCCGCCAGCTGCAGCCGGCCATCGATAGAGTTGTGCCGGCCATCGATGTGCCCCTGTCGGCCATCGGTGGCAGATTCGGGCAAAATGGTCTTTTCGGCCATGGGTCTTTAAATAGGCCCAAAATTAACCCATTTCCTCACAAACCCTTGCATAGAAATCATTTCCCTTGCCCTCTAGGTGTGCCTTCTCCCTAGATTCGCGTATTCTACGCGTTTCCGAACACCCTAAACAACCTTGAATCGTTAAAATTCCTTTGCTCTCTTCGATTTGAACCGATCAGAAATTGCATCTGAGGCCTCTTTCATCATTTCCCCCATCCAAGGATCATTTCCCCCGAACTTCTCTCGAGGTTAGTTCGCTTTCCTCGGGTTTTCAACTTTTCTTGAATTTTCTCTCTCTTAGGGTTCGATTTGTTCAAAACTTCATCATTTGCTCATTTTTGCTCATTTTTGCATCTATCTCAAATGGCTGACGATGTCCCATATGATGAGGGCTTCCCTACACTCCCTCCAGTAGAGTTGGCGGCAGACTTTGCGGCTGAGCCAGAGGTCGAGCATCAGCCTTTACCATTGAGCACACGTCCCTTCGACCCCGCGAGGTATCATCCGGAGACTCACATTATACCGGTGGCGGGAGGCATCCACACTTTTACTGATTTTGATGAGGACGTGCCAGACGGCCTCTTCCTAAGGGAGCCGATGTCTCACTTGTCGGCCATTGCTGTGGAGGTACGAACTCTACTTTTCTGCAGTATTACTTTCAACTATTTGCATTTCTTGCACTGTTTCGATCTGATTGCATCACATGCTTTGACCTGACTGTATTTCATACATTATTGCTCTGCATTGAACTGTACTTCGCGCATCACTGCCCTATATGTATTGTATACGAGCGCACCTCAGGCGTCACTATTCTGAATTCAACTGTATCTTCGATACACCACTGATTTGCATGCAACTGTATTTTCAATACATCACTGATCTGATCTGAATTGCATTTTCAATACATCGCTGATCTGTCTTGAACTGTATTTTCAATACATCGCTGATCTGTCTTGAACTGTATTTTCCATAGGATGGATCCCGCTCCTTCCGAGGTCATGGTGCTACGAATGCTTGGGATTGGTATGATGTACTTCCCGCGACGGTCCGCCGAATCATCGACGGGACCGGCTTTGGCATATTTTGCTGCAGCTTGACACGGGTTATAGCGAGAGGCCCTCTTCTAGGGGCTCTTGTGGAGAGGTGGTGGGACACCACCAACTCTTTCCACTTCTCCACGGCGGGAGAGATGACCATGACTCCTTTCGACTTCGCCATGATTACTGGCCTGGGCGTAGGAGGTGATCTGATTCCCCTTGATCCCGACATGGGAGAGTGGGTGGCTGCATGGGACACATTGCTTGGAGCACGTCCACCTACTCTTTGAGCAGGCATGGTTAGATACAGTTGGTTCGAGGAGCACTACAGAGGGGAGGATCCCGATACTGATGAGGAGGCAGAGCAGTATGCCAGGGGCTTCCTCTTGTTCTTTTTCGGTACCACCTTGTTTTCGAACAGGTGGAATACCGTAGGTTTATACTTCTTAGGCGCTCTGGTGGTACTCCAGCGAGTCCATTTCTACGACTGGGGTGCGGCTGACCTCACCACTCTTTATGGATACATGAGCTCCACCTCTCGGATGTGTGTGAGGTTGATTGGCGGCTACTGGTGAGCTTGGGAGGTACACAACCTAGTTTCCCCTTTTCATTGTTTTACTTAGCATTTGTACTTTTGCTTTGTTCGACACTTGTACCTTCTATATTTTCTGTATCTGCTCTTGCACTGTATGCTTTCTGCTTTGCATTTTCTGTACACCATACATGCTGCACACTACATACCATACACTGCACACACAGGATCTAATGTCCGCTCTAGGCCTGCATCCGTTATGCACTGTACTGCGTTCAGCTTTCTGCATGTTCAACAATCTGTTCATACACTGTACTGATCACATCTTTCTAACAGCTGTGGGTATACGCATACTTCCCGACACTTGCTCCAGTGCCTATGGAGGAGACCCCAGCGACAGTCCCATTCTCTGACGTATACGACGGTCCGCTCTGTCGTAGGACCCGAGAGAGCTTCAAGTTCTTTCGGCAGCATTTCGACACGGTCATGGCGCACGAGGTAAGTCCGCAATAAGATTATTTCAATTAACTCGATGCACCCACCTTAGTTATTTGACAACTGATCATCTTGTTTATTCTCTTTTCTCAGATCACGTGGCAGCCATGGGATGCTATCCCGTCAGGACTCCGAGATTAGTACCACACTTCCCGGACTATGTCTCAGTTCCACATTCTCTTCGAGGGCCCGATCTGTCATGCCTGGTTTTTGAGTGAGCGCTTTATGCGTCAGACCTTGGGGTTGCCTGCTCCATTTGTACCGATGGCACCTCCACCATCGATGAGGGAGACACACATGTTGTCCGCCGACCAGGTGATTCAGTTCATGGTAGGGCTGGAGACAGATTTCTTCCGCGCCGAGGGTGACTATGCAGCCTTTATTCAGACGCATCTGATGACACCTTTGACTGGTGTTCGAGGAGGAGAGGGAGCGAGGGCCCCAGCTGCGAGAGGGAGAGGCAGAGCGACCAGGTCTCGTAGGAGGAGAGGTCCTGAGGGGAGGCAGGGTACTGCATGGCCCGTACTGCCTGCTACTATGACATGCCGAGGGCGGGCTGGAGAGACTTATCAGATTCCCTTCGCTCCTCCTCCAGCTGGTCATGAGCTTGTCGGAGTTTACGGCTCGACCCCGGTATGTGCTATACTTTTCATTTTGCACAGTCATTTCATTTCATTTGATATCCCGCAGAATACTAATGACTTCAACATTTTTGCAGGCTCCCATTGAGTACACTCGTTAGTCTTTGGAGATGACGGCTTCGGTGATGGGGATGCTGCAGACGAGCATGGACTTGTTCAATATTTACAGTATTCCGGTGAGTTCTTGCAAACCATACTTCATGCCACACAGTCTTTTCTCGACACACATCATTTGCACAGTTGCACACTACACTGATCTGATACATTGCTCCCATACACTGCTCACGGTACACATTCACTACAAATCATTCACTGCTCACAGCACATTATTCTTGGCATCTGATACATCTTGATTACTAATGCATTTTGGCAGATTTCCCTATTTCAGATTCCTTTCTTGACGCCAGGCCCATCCGGTACCTCAGCAGGAGCAGGGGCGGGTCCTTCAGCACCTCCCCGAGCAGCAGGGGGAGCGGGACGAGGGACTAGTTCATGGGGGCCTGCCCCAGATGATGATGAGTCTGACAAGGAGGCAGTGAGTCTGCGGTCAGAGTCGTCTCAGGATGGAGATAGAGCTAGGGATGGTTCGAGTTTGGAGTCAGGTACTGACGGTGGCGATGTTCCAGAATCCTCTCGGTCGAGGAAGAGGACGAGGAGGACTTCTCAGTTTTGAGGCGACTGGCGCCGATCCAGACATTTTGCTGATTCAGACGTCGCTCTTTTTTCTTGCTTTATTTTTCTTTTTACTAGTAGTTTTGCACATTGTATTGCGTCAGGCAGATTTACTTTTTAAAACTATGCTTTTTTGTAAAAAGAATCTATGATGGAATGAAAGCAGTCTTTTGTTGAAAAAGTGTTTCATTTGTACATTCTATGCATCGTATCGCATCACTTTACACAACAATGTAAATGAGATCGAACTTTTGTTTTGAAAACCAAACACTCGAATTGCACTAATCAGGTAGTGAACCGACTAATAACAAAACAACTCGATAAGCAAAACAAAGCCTTAACAAGTTTACAACTCGATAAGCAAATTACAACAACTCGATAAGTGAGAGGAGAATGATTACAACTCGATAAAATAAAGAAAAACGAAGACTAGACCAAAAACAAACGTCTTGAACAAGACACAACAGGGCAAAAACAAGACCTTAAAAGACGCGAGTAACAGGACTTCTCTGCAGCAAACAACTGGGTTTTCAACAAGAGGGTCAGTGAGAATGAGGGAGGTGATGCCGGCCATCAGTGTGCCACTGCCGGCCACTGATGAGCCACTGCCAGCCATCGATGGCAGATTCTCTGAAATGTCGACATCTGTCCTCCACTCACTGCCTTATCTTCTATATGAGTTCCAGCTTCGGGATTCTCTTCATTTCAGCTCAAATTTGCACCAAATGGAAGCATTCCTTGCTCAAAACCTCACAAATTGGATTGCCAACTTAGATGGCTCGAAAAAGCTTAATTTCCAGGGTTTTGGCATAAATGCACTATTTACGTTGGGTCACACCCCGCTGCGTTTCTCGTTCCTTCATGCCGCAGCAAGATTTTGGAATCCGGTGACACACGTCTTTAGCTTTGGCGGGCAAGAGATGTGTCTCACTTTCAAAGACTTCCAAGCTCTAATGGAATCCGAGCGCGACGAAGAAATCTTGCCACAATTCCGCTTTGGCCACGCCCAAGCCTTGGGACGGATGTGTGGGCTCACTTTGCATGATGCTCGATCATTGATTCATGATAGAGAGTTAGACATTCCGAGCTTGGTTTGTCAGTTTTCTGATGCCGGTGACCGCGGCAACCATCATTGGCAGGGTTATCGGCGACATGCGCTTTGCTTATGCATGTTATCTCATCTCTTACTTGCCCCAGGCTCCGGTGGGTTTAGCACTCGTTTGATTGAAGTTGTTGAGGGCTTGAGGGAGGGCAAAAGCTGCATCGCCATGACGCTAGCTGAGACATTGATGGGTTTGGACGCTTTTCATCGCCGGGAGACGGCTAGATTGGCAGGGAGCCCACTACTGTTGCAGGTAATGTTTCCCACCCCATCTTGCATATGTTTCTCACATCACTCGGCCCTCAAACTCGGTTTTTCTCTCAAAATCCTTTTTCTTACTTTTCTCTCAACGTACACCTCTCTATTCTTTAATCTCTCATTTTTCATCCCTCCCCATATATGGTTGATGGACAAATTGAAGATTGTGGACTCCTGCCCCACATATTCAGCTCGCAGCTATTTCTTCTGGCGACGTCTAGTCGATGCCTCGGATGAGGGATGGTGGTTCAACTGGATATGTAGCTTGTCCGCTACAGACATTGCTTGGCGCTGTCCTTGGCTTAATCTACCGAAAATGAGTTACAGTATGACCCATCAGCCCGGGATTCAATTGGTTGGCCTGACACACTGCGTGTTCTACTTTCCGTTCCGATTTCTGCGCCAGTTCGGACATGATCAGACTTGCCCAGAGGAGGGGATAGAGTACCCTGCTACATTTCCAGTCCGAGGCACGCAGCTAGCTCGGTATGCCACAGCCTGGAGGACAAGAGAGCTTCTGGCTCCTGCTCTCAGCTGCACTCTTTCTGATGAGTGCCTAGATTGGCTCAATGAAGAGACACAGGTAGGGCCCACTTTGGCGTCAGAGGCTTCCACAAGCTCTGGGAGGGGACGCAGGAACACCTGACTGCCTCGGATTTATTTTGCTTTATCAGTACTTTCAAGTTTTCTTTTGAATGTAATAAAAAGCGACTTCAATTTGTATTCAAGAGTAGGAGAACTCTGTATTGAAATCAATGAAATTGAAGGTTGTGGGTACTGAAAATTTTCCGTTTGGTCCAAAAATGGTCTAAGTTGTAAAAAGATTAATTTGAACAAAATCAACTTTTATTAAAACTTTTCAAAACCATTTTCGATATGGATCAGAACTGGACACGCCCGAGATCTATCACTGAGATGTACAACCCCGGATCCTAGCAACTGGAAAGTTGCCCCTAGTCTGAATAGCACTGCACTGGAGATCACAACCGAGCTCTTGAATGCTGAACAAAGATGACCAAACATGATCACATGGACAAAGTTGATCGAGGAAGTGTTTATTGTTGGACTTCAGGATGAAGTTGCCTACGTATCCCAAAGATGGGAATCAAGCCTTACGTAGTTCGGCTTGGGTTCACTCGAGTATTTACTCTCTCCTTTTGCGCTCTAACTTTTGCCAAGGCCGCCCTTTGCGGGTTTTCAACCTTGCGAGCTCAGTTTTTGTAATTTCAAATTTTTCATGCTCTAACTTTTGCCTAGGTCGCCCTTTCGGGTTTTCGGCCTAGCGAGCCACTCAAGGGTAATATTTCTTCAACTTGTCCATGTTGATCGGTTGGGAGAACTCTAGGCCATCTAGGTCCATCAGAACGACAGCTCCACCTGACCAAATAGACTTGATGATGTAAGGACCAGTCCAATTAGGTCTGAACTTGCCCCTAGGATCGTGGATGGGAGCTCGGTTGTCTTTGAGCACCAAATCTCCTTCTTTCAAATTCCTGGACTTAACCTTCTTGTTGAAAGCCCTGGCGATTCTGCGTTGATAACCCTGAACATGGTACAGTGCTTTCAGCCTTCTCTCATCAAACATCATGAGTTCTTCAAATCTGCTCTGCTGCCAATCTGCCTCAGCTATTTGACACTCAGCCAATACTCGCAAAGATGGAACCTCAACTTCAATAGGTAGAACAGCCTCCATTCCGTAGACCAAGGAATACGGAGTCGCTCCAGTAGAAGTTCTAATTGAAGTCCGGTAGCCCCACAGAGCAAATGGCAACTTATCTGGCCAGTCCCGATAGGTTTCCACCATCTTCTGCAAAATGTGTTTGATGTTCTTGTTGGTGGTCTCAACTGCTCCGTTGGTCTGTGGCCGATATGTAGATGACTTGTGAAAAGCCACGTTGTACTTGTCCAACAAGTCAATCACTTCCTTTTTGAAGTGGGAACCATTATCTGAAATAATCTCGTTCGGGATCCCGTAGCGACAGATGATGTTGTTCCTGATGAACTTGGCAACATGTGATGCCTTCAACACCGCATAAGATTGGGCTTCGACCCACTTCGTGAAATAGTCTATCGCGACCAGAATGAACTCATGCCCATTGGACCCTTTCGGAGTGACAGCTCCAATCACATCTATCCCCCAGACTGAAAATGGCCATGGCGAAGTCATGTTGTACAGTTTAGACGGCGGAATGTTCATGCGGTTTGCATGGATCTGGCATTTGTGGCATCACCGGACAAAGCCAATACAATCCTCCTCCATGGTGGACCAGTAGTAACCTTGTCTAATGATTTTTCGGGCTAGCATCACCCCGTTCATGTGCGCTCCGCACTCTCCTCCGTGCATGGCCTCCATTAGGCGCTTTGATTCTTCGGCATCAACACACAGCCTATGCATTCCCAGATAACCTCTTTTGTACAGTTTACCCCCGCAGATGATGAACTGAGCAGCCATTCTTCGTATTGCCCTCTTATCTTTGGCGTTTGCCCCTGGTGGATACGCCTCTTTCTCCAAGAAGTTCCAGACATCGTAATACCGGGGGTTCTTATCTTGAACCTCATCCATGGCAGCAATCAGCTCGTAGGCCGGTACAAATTTATGGTCAATGATGATCGGACGCATCTGGACTCCAAAAGGGATGTCTATCATAGATGATAGAGTTGCTAGTGAATCTGCGAACCTGTTGTTCTCTCTTAACAGATGAGCGAAGTTCAGCTTCTCAAACCGAGGAATGAGCAAGTCCAAGGTCTGGTGGTAACTTCTCATCTTTTCTTCTTTGACTTTCCAATCCCCTTTAGCCTGAGATACAACAAGGTTCGAGTCCCCGATGACATCCAACCGTTTTGCCCCTAGTTCTAGGGCAGCTTCTAAACCAGCAATGCATGCCTCGTATTCTGCTTCATTGTTCGATACTTTGAAACGGAGTTTGAATGCTAGAGGGATGCGGGAATTGTCGGGCGCTATCAGCAACACTCCTATCCCATACCCGTATTGGTTTGATGCTCCGTCAAAGTACATCGTCCAAAATTGTTCTTCGATGTGCAGAATGGCCTCGTCTGGGAACAGGTACTCAACTACTTCATCCCCTTCAACTGGGTGATCGGCAAGGAACTCTGCTACCGCTCTCCCCTTTACTGACTTGCGCGTCACATACTTCAGATCGAATTCGGAAAGCAAAAGCAACCAACGGGCTAGCCTACCCGTAAGTGCCGGTTTCTCGAAGAGATACTTGATGGGATCTAATCTCGAAACCAACATTACAGAGTGAGCTAACAGGTAGTGCCGCAGCTTCCTGGTAGCCCATACCAAGGCCAAACAAGCCTTCTCCAGCGGAGTATAGCGGGTCTCGTATTCCAGCATTTTCTTGCTCAGATAGTAAATAGCCCTTTCCACTTTGTCCTCAGACTCTTGTGCAAGCATGCAGCCCATTGTAGTCTCAGTCACTGAAAGATACAAAATCAACGGTTTCCTCGGCTCAGGCGGTGACAACACAGGTGGGTTCTGTAAGTATTGCTTAATCTGTTCAAAAGCAGCTTGGCATCGGCCGTCCCATTGGAACTTCGTTCCTTTCTTCAGGAGACCAAAGAGTGGTTCACAAGTCAAGGTTAATTTTGAGATAAACCGTCTTATGAATTGCACTTTACCCAGAAAGCCTCGCACCTCCTTTTCAGTCCTTGGTGGTGGCATTTCTAAGATGGCCTTGATTTTGGAAGGGTCGACTTCGATGCCCCTTTGTGTGATCAAGAACCCCAGCATTTTTCCTGCCGTAACACCAAACGTACACTTCTGAGGATTCAGCCGCAACCGAAATTCTCTGATCCTTTGGAAGAACTTTTGCAAGGCGGTGTAGTGGCCCTCTCTTTCCTTGGACTTGACAATCATGTCGTCCACGTACACCTCAACCTCTTTGTGGATCATGTCATGCAATATCGTGGTCGCAGCCCGTTGATATGTAGCTCCAGCATTCTTCAGCCCAAATGGCATTACCCTATAACAATAGGTCCCCCACGGGGTGGTAAAGGCAGTCTTCTCCCGGTCTTCAGGTGCCATTACAATCTGGTTGTAGCCTGAAAAGCAGTCCATGAACGAAAGCAATGCCTGCCCAGCAGTAAAATCCACTAACTCATCGATATGCGGTAGAGGAAAGTCGTCCTTCGGACTGGCTTTATTCAAATCCCTGAAATCCACACATACCCGAATTCTGCCGTCCTTCTTCGGCACTGGAACTATGTTGGCCAACCAAGTTGGGTATTCGGATACCAGCAGAAACCCTGCGTCAATTTGCTTGGTGACCTCTTCTTTGATCTTGATAGCCCAGTCAGGGCGAATTCTTCTGAGTTTCTGCTTGACAGGTCGGGCCTCTGGGTCGAGAGGGATCCGGTGCTGTACAATCTCAGGATCGATTCCAGGCATGTCTTCGTAGGACCACGCGAAAACATCTTTGAAATCTTTTAATAAAGCGACTAAGCGCTCGCGCTCCTCCGAAGACAACGTGGACCCGATCTGGACCAGCTGCGGGTCCTTCTCAGTACCAACATTAATTTGGGTGATTTCATCAACCAGCGGTTTTACAAACCTCTCCTGCTCTTGTTCAAGCAAATATTTCACAACCGGAGGAATTTCTTCCTCGTCGTTTTCATCGAAATTTTGAAAGTCCTGATTAATACAATAAATCAAAGGCACAGAAAAGTACTCAGAAGCCACAGCTATTCCACTCTCATTAATTACTTTATCTAGTCTATCTGATTCTTCTGTTACAACAGACTCAAAAGAGAAAGAAAAAGACGACCTAGACAGGACTGTGGCATCTCGGTTATCACTCCTAAGAATATCGGACTCAGACTCAGACGAGCTGGAACCTGATTCCGACTCTACGGACTCAGTGGAATCAGATTCCGGCTCACTACCTGACCCGGTGCTGCTCGATAAGAATCCCTCCTCGTACTGCCAGACGAGGGAGGGTGCGACGGATGCATCCAAAATGTTTGAAGGTGGGCTCGCAGCCGTTTCATTCCTGATCATAGACACTGAGAGGTCATTCCCCAAGCACTCATGTACGATCGGAGGATCTGAAAGTAGACAAGCCAGTGCTACCCCCATTTCAATCTCGGTGTTCTCGGAATCCACTTCCTTACACTGTTTAATCTCAGCTGATGGGTCTGTCTGCTCCTCGGCCCCATCATCCTCGGATAACTGTAAGTCGAAGAAGATCTCAAACCCCAGCAAGCGCCTCTTCTCTGCGTTCAGCCATGGCTCTGGGAAGCCACAGAATGGAAAGTCTTCCCCCTCCCGGACGAAGCGTCCGTTTAGGGTGCCCTGAATAGGCCGATGCATCAAATCAAAACGCTTCCCAGTCTGCTTGGCTCTGGCTCTTCCAGCTATTTCTTTGCCTTTCCTTACCCAGTCCTCTTTGGTAGGCAGATAGCCTAAGCCAAAGGTATGCGGGTTGTGCGGCACTTCGGCCGATACTGCAATGCCTTTCCGGCCACTTCTTCCTAGTCCCATCCTGGGGAGGTGCTGGAGTTTGTTCATGAGGTACACTGACTGTGCGCTGACATACAATCCCTCATCAATAGCTAAGATGTTCTAAACGACCTGGGCCTCGGCTAAGGTGAATCCCGATAGGAACACATCGTCCGTGCCATGCTCGATTTCCAAAACCGGCGTGGACACCTCTGGTGGCGGATGAATTGACGAATTCCAAAAAACAATAGCTACCCCCTTCCCGTGGGGATATTTCAACATCTGATGCAGGGTGGAAGAGACCACCCTCTCCTGGTGCAGCCATGGCCGCCCTAGGAGTAGATTGAAGGTTGCAGGAACGTCCAAGACATGAAAATCAACATCATGTTGTCCTGGACCAACCTTGGCCTGAATCTGCACAATCCTCTTCACCTCTCTGCTTGTATTGTCGTAGGCCCTTATCACTTGGGTAGTTGGCACGAAGTCTGCGGGCTTCAACCCGATTGCATATGCTGTCCTCGACGGGCACACGTTAATGGCGGATCCCGTGTCGACAAGAACCACCGATATCCACTTGTCTCTACACTCCACAGAGATATAGAGTGGTTTGTTGTGATCCGAGCCCTCAGGCGGCAGTTCCTTGTCAGAAAAGGTCAACGTCGGGGAAGCTCCTCCCGGAAAGACCAGCCCTACCAGCTAGTCAGGTGTGGTATCTATTGAGAGTTTGGCCTTGTCCATTGCCAAAAGGACAGCCTGTCTATGAACTCGTGAAGCCATAAGCAGTCCCCAGATGGAGATGTCTGCCTGTATCTTCTTCAGCTATTTCAGCACAGCCTCTTCTTCGAGTAACTTTTCTTTTTGTTTCTCCACCTCCTTGTCCTTCCCGGACGCTTCTGGTTGATCTAAGTGCGAGGGCTTAAAATACTGCCCGCTCCTAGTCATGTGGTCTACTTCACCCACATACCAGGTATCAGCTTGGCTTTGTCCCCAGTCGTCATCTGTGTGGGCAATGCCATCGGCAGCCGACAGGCACCTGTCCGGCTCCGTTACAACTATTCTTGTACCCACAGTACCTTCCGTTCCCGTGCTCACAACACGTTCTGTCCCCTCAGGGGCTTTGGCTTTCCTGACTCTTTCAGAATCCTCGGTCCTTTCTCGCTCGAACTGTTTCAGTGCGGCTTGCTGTTCAATGTCCTCTATACTCGAAATGCTCTGGTCCTGAGCAAAATTATTATCACCGGTGCTCTCCGGCGGTGCATTCTGATTCCCAACCCTTTCGGCCATTATTGATGTCTCCGTCCCTGGCGGACTCTGCTCTAACTGAGGTTGTTCCACAACATTTGGTTGGTCGTCAAGCCATCCAGTAGTTTCTGCTGACCCATCAAACCAATTGACTGTCACGTCCCCTGAATCCTGCTCTTCAAAGAACTGCAGATTTACAAGGTCTTCTTCCAGATCCGCTAGGTCATCTAGCCCTTGATCAGGTCCATCCTCTCGCGCTACACAAATCTCTGCCCCTACTGGCAATTCCACATTCGGCCTAGCCTGGCCTACTGATGTAAGGTAACTGCTCAGGTTGTACTTGAAACTCGCAGACCCCTCAGGTTCTGACTGCTCATCCTCGTCTATCCTCACAGTTGACCTAGTTCCATCTCCGATAGTTACCACCACCGTTTCTAGTTGGGTTTGGGAGATGTCCAACACGCACAAGTCAGTGCTGTCAGGAATGAACACCTCCGGCTTGGGTAGGTGAGAAGGGGTGATATATATGCTGGGGTCGTATGACACAACCCCAATTTGGATTAGATTAATGCGTTTGGGAGGTGGAGCTTGGTTATGTGGTGGGAGAGGGTTGGTTGTGACATTTGGTTTTTCTGGGGGCATGATCACCCTGTTGTCGATGAGATCCTGAATCTCATGACATAATCGAAAGCATTGGTCGGTGTCACGACCATGCTGCTGGTGATAGGCGCAGTACTTGGCCGGGTTATGGGAAGCAGGGAGTCTGTCTGGTAGCGGCCGCGACCCTAGGGGCTTTAAGTGCCCTTTCCTGATCAAAACCCCCAGAGCTTTGGATGAGGGCATGTATAGTGGGGTGAAGGTTCTTTGGCTTCGGGGGGAATACTTGGTTGTTTGTGAGCTACTTCCGGACGCACCGGTGAATGGCGTAGCTGCAAGGGTTCTCAGGGTGGTGGTGGTGACCATTCCCACATCTGAAGATCTGCCAGCTGCAGCACTGCTTGTGCCTGCATTCGAACTGCGGTTGAATGCCCTCTTGGGCTGCTCTCGGTCTTGGTCAATCAAACCCTGTTTCATAGCATCCTCGATCTGCACCCCTATCTCGTGCAGGTCTGCAAAGGTGGGGAGGGGGAGAACGATCATCTTCTGCATAAGCTTGGGCTGGAGGTTGCGCACGACCATCCGTATTTGATCTTTGTCAACTGGCCTGATGGTCATCATCGAGGCCTTGGCCCTCAACCGGGTTACAAAATCGGAGAAACTCTCCTTCGGCTCCTGCCTGGTTGTCTCAAGATCACGGGTCGTAATCTCGATCTGTGTATTGTATGAGTATTGAGCTATGAAGGCCTCGGCCATCTCCTCCCAACTCCTCTTGACGGAATCTTCCAATTTTGCATACCAAATGGCCGCTACACCTGACAAGGTCCGGCCAAACAAGGAAAGCTTCTGTAATCTAGAGAGGCCCATCGGCCTTAGAATGTCTGAAAACAGCCGCAAATGCACCATAGGGTCCCCCGACCCGTCAAAGCGGTCAATATGTGGCATCTTAAAACGGTCCGGCAGCGTCACGGCCGAGTCGGTGTACCCATCCTCAATATCCGGAATGGAATGAACCCCTTGAGACTTCTTGGAACAGCTTTTCAAGCTTGCTTACTTTCAGTGCTGTGGGGTCTGTCTCGAACTCAAAGGGAGAATCCGGTAGGTTGGTAGGTGTTTTGGACAGCTGGGGTAGAACCGGGGGCGGAGCCGGCCCGATTGGAATGTCCGTATCATCCTGGACGTTAGTTGTCTCCCCGAGTATGGGAACTCTTGGTGGGGGAGGAACCTGGTGTGAAGCAGATGCTCCAGTTTGCTGCTGTAGCCTAGTGATTAATTCTGCCTGTTGGGTCACGACCGCGGCCTGTTGTTTGGCAGATTCTGCTTGACGGGCAGCGTCCTGCTGCATAATCTTCATGCTTTCTTGGAGGTGACGCACCATCTCCTCTAAGCTTGCCATATTGTACGGATCTATCTGAATAACCGGTATATCTGTCCCTGCAATAGAAACTGAGACCTCGGTCTGACTGTTCACTAATGGGGTATACCACTGATCTGGCGACCGCTATACTGATACACTGCGCCTGGCTGACCTCTGCTTGGTAACCGAGGGTAAAGAAAGAAACACTGCTTGTCCGTCTACCAGATCCCTGGATCGATTAAGTCTATGACCTCTAACCCAGAGTGCTCGGGGAATATCTACCTGGTCGGATGCAATTGTGCTAAACTACCTTGCAAAAAGATAAATAAAGCATAATAAGGAAATAATGAACAGAAAAACGGACAGCATAACAGCTTAAATAAATACAACACACAGTTGGCACACGCAAGCTGAAAGAACTGTCCTCAACCACTGATCACTTGTTCCCAAATCACTTCCCAAAAACTGAATCTGATACCCGCAGATATGACTGATTCTCAAAATACTGATACTGATGCCCGCAGACCTGATACCCAGACTTGCAAACTGATACGCGCATTCCTGTAGAGGCCAACTCTAAAAGCACATAGCAAGCAAATGAGAGCCAAAACACCCCTATGTTGGGGTAGGGTTTCCCTGTCCTATCTTGTCAGGAGCTAGGGTTTCACTACGCACACAGCGATTTCAAACAACCTATAATCGGGTAAGCAACCTGTCCTAGTTTGGAATAGTCACTATGGATTCCGATATGCACTAGGTCGAATGGTCAAAAGGGTGCCCCGGTAAAAACCAAGGTTTGTGTTCCCGTCGTGGCAGAGCCCGCAGCCGGTCAGCCATATGGCACGCTTCTCAAAGCAGCCCTTCGGCAAACCGTTCAGGAATAGCATACGGCAAACACGGTGTCCTAGGCGTACCAATGCACATGCAATGCAAAGAAACACATAAGTGTAAACAAAACGAGATATCATGAGTTCGAGTCAAGTTCTCTAACTCCCCAGCGGAGTCGCCAGAAACTGTAGACGCGCCCCGAGGGCCTCATGCTATAGTTCGGACTCAAATTGTCACGGTTCTGAATCTAGTCTCGCAAAGTGCAATGCAAGACCGATAAATCACCAAAGAGTCCAAATCCGGCAAATCGTTTTGGAAAACTGATTTTTATAAAGAAGTGCCAAACATGGACTGCTTTGCCAGATACAGAGTTGCCACCTAAATATTTTATTTTGGGAAAATTTAGGAAACCCTGACTCGTTGCCTAAGGCCACGTGTCCGTCATCACCAAAGTTGCCTCGGCTCGGGAACTTGGGTACGATTGGGGAAGGTTAGACCCGATCAAAGATCGGCCACTACTAAACATGATATCTCGTTTTTGAAAACACATGCGTTCTTGTTCCGGTTAATTAGCTAGAATTACTATGCGATGCGCACAGCAAAAACAAGTATAGACTAGATCGCCTAATTTGAAATAAAGCATTGCATATCCATTTGTTTGGAAAATGGTTTGAAGTTTGCTACTCGTAAGTAGGCTAAAATGCGGATTTCAATGAATTGTTCCAATTCAAGAAATCCAACCTTCACCCACAGGCATTCAGGCAGTTATATCAATTAAGCAGATAGCCTCATGGCAAGCATGCTATTATGGCAACATTAACACACATGCAGTATGCTAAAGCGTAAACACTCACAGTGTACTCCGAGCCAAAACAAAAACTAGTTAGAAATCAATGCATGATCCTAGTTCATGTTAAGATGGCTAATGCAACACATGGGAAATGCAACTAGAAATAGGCTCAGCTATTCTAAGATGGCATAGAAAATGCGACATTTGATAACATGTATTCAAATTGGAATTGAAGTACAATGCGGTTAGTATGATGCGCCGAGCCCGGTGCATGCAAGATAGATGAATGTATGCAAACATGCAAAGCATAAGGATGCTAGACAGATGAATGGATGCAAACATGCGAGCATAAGGATGCTAATTGAAACATGACCTAGAACTAACCATTGAAAGCGGTTAAGTAAAAGGGAGAAAGAAATGGAGGTTGGAAGACATGCACACACGCACGCACACTTATTACAAAATTGGCCCTCTCGACGGAGGGTCCGAATAAATAATACAAACCAACTAATTAACTAACTAACAAGCTAATTAATTATTACACAACCGAATTGAATAACTAGCTACAACTAATTATTACAAAACTTAATTAATTAACAAATTAACTTGCAAATTCAAAATGCTAACTAACAAGTAAACAAAACAGTAAATAATGCTGTTCCAGCTCTGTTTGAAGAAGGAGAGTATGCATGCTCGGTTGCTCTCCCGGTAAGCTCTCCGGTTGCTCTTTAGAGGCTCTGTCTGCAGGGTGTCCTTGAGACCTTGTTGCTGGAACTTACCAAAACCAGTCTGGGGAGTGCATCAGTGGCCTGTCGGCCATCGAGAGATGCTGCCGACCACTTGTTGACCAAAGATGGCACACTGCCGGCTGAGAATGAAGGAGTGCTGGCCATCTGCAAGGCACTACCGGCCGAGAATGAAGGGCTGCTAGCCATCTGCAAGGCACTGGGACACCAAGCTGCAGCAGAGCACAAAATAGAGAAAATGGAGGGTCTCCCAAGGGTATGTACGCACTATGCCACCCCATATCACCTCGAAACATCAAGGGGGAGGCATAGTCGGATCCACGACCATCAATCACGCATCCCGATGCATGATGGCCAAAGATCCAACTTGTGCAAATCAATATGAAATGAATGCACAAATAAACACATAAAGCCTAGAACTCTATCATGGATAATCAAGAGCGTCGGCGACCGAGAATTGAGACACGTCTCATCACTTGAAGTATGAAACGTTCCTCGTTTCTCGTGCTCGGATTAACACTTAATCCAAACAACAATGCAATGCAAGGACGGCAAACATGCAATATGTCCTAAGCATGCAAAATGCAACTACATGGCATACTCAATGCTAACTTGAACATGCAATCATGCAAAATGACTTAAGCATGCAAAATGCAGTGTAATAAACATGCAACAACATGTAATGGAACTAGCATGCGACAACATGCAAAGATGGAGCAAGTATACAACAATATGCAAGACAAGCATGCAACAACATTGCAAGGATGGTCTTAAATCAAGATGGGCAGACCTCAACTATGCCCAAATCAGTGGCCAAAAGGTTCTGAATTGATGGTACAAAATGCTAGACAAGCATGCATGCCAATGGGCCCAAGAATTAAGGCATAAAGATGCAACTCTTACGCACACTTGAGGAGTGAAAAGCATGCAAGTATGAAAATACTACATGCTCTGAAATGATGTTAGAAATGATGCCAAATCACACACATAACACAAGCATGGCATGCATGAAGCTCAAAAGCTAAGAACTAGCAAAGGGACTTAATCCATGGCCATACAAAGCTAGCCCCAAAGGGCTAAGGGAACCTAAAACAGTCCCAAGGCAGGTCCAAACAAGACCAAAAACAAGCTCGAAGCTAGCCAACACAAGCTAGAACACAAGGCCAAAAACATGGAGCATGCAAGGCTACAAAAGAGGCAATGCACTACACCTATTGAAACCAAACATGGCATGACTTGGACAACATAAAACAGAGTTACATCATGGTATAACAAGACCAAAAATGCACTGATATGATGAGCCAAAGGCTTAGGCTTAATGGCATGCACAAAAGTTCATTCTTGAGGCATAAAGAGCCAAGCCTCCAAGGCATTAAAGCATGTCAAATGCAAGTGTATGACCACATTTCATGGACTGAAATAACATTTAGAATGATGGCAAAGCATGCAAACATCACATGTATGGCATGGTAGGGGCCTCAAAACCCAAGGCTAGCCTAAGCATTTACACTATAGCTATACAAAACATAAGTGATATGGCCATGGCAGCCCAAAACAGTCCTAGAACAGCCCAAAACAAGAATAAAATCATGCTGGAGCAAAGCCAAAATATGCTAGGATGATGAGTCAAAACATCATGCACATAAAGCTAGTAAGCAAGATTTGTTCTACAAGTATATGGAGCATGCAAAGGATGACCAAACCAGCTATGGACAGAGTCATGACATGGCAAAACATCACCAAAAACATGCTGAAATGGACTCAACATAAGCTAGGATAACATGCTAAAGCAAGAAGCATATAAAGCTAGTTTATGAGATTTACACTACAAGTGTATTATACATGCATGGAGTGACAAAACCAACCCAAAAAAGATCTAAGGCATGGTAAAACATCACCAAAAACCTACTGAAATGGACTCAACACAAGCTAGGCAAACATGCTACTTTGATGAGCTACAAATGGGATTACACTACACATACAAGATGCATGCAAAAGGTGACCAAACCAGCCATGGACAGAGCCAAGGCAGGTCCTAAAAGTCACAAAAAAGGGCCTGAACCAAGCCTCAAAAGTACAGAGAGGCATGCTCCTTTGGAAGGCCAAAAATGCAAGCAAACAAAAACCAAAAGAGAGGGGGTCATCCCCTCTGATTTGAGGCCTCAAAACCACATGCCTACCACTGAAAATCTACTAGATTTCAGTGGTTAGAAGGCCAAACCAAGGCTAGCTTGAAGGCCCTAAGGCATGGCTCAAAACAAGGCCAAACAAGGCCAACAAGAGGGTTGAAGACCCTCAACAGCCAAAAGACCTTAAACAAACTTCAAAAGCACTTAAAAAAAAGACTTTTTTCAGTTGAAAGCAAGGCCTAAAACAATATGCAAGGATGGCCAAAATGAGGTACAAAAAAGTGCTAAAAAGGGAAAAATACTCACCCTTGAAGATCAGCTTCGAAACCAGCAACCTCAGGGGCCAAAAACTCACTTTCAGAGCTCAAGTAACCTTCCCAAGAACCTCAGTCCAATGGTGGTGGTGTATCTCTATGTGTTGTAGTGTAAAAGTGCAAGAAAAATGGACTAAACCACAACAATATAGAGAGAAAGTAAGAAATATAGAGAGAGAGAGAGAGCTATATCTCTTCTAAAATGGCTGAACCTCTGCTAAGGAGAGAGGCTCTCCCCTTTTATAGAGGGAAAACAATGCAAAGCTTCTTCAAGAAGCTTGGCAAGAGCTTCATCTCTCCATACACGTGTATGGAGGGGAGATAAAAGGATTCCGGCTAGCTCAAAAGATCTGGAGTGAAACCTGCTGAGACAGGGGTTCTGCCGGCCATCAATGATGACCGGTAGTGGCTCCTTGATGGCCGGCAGGCTCAATCAATGGCCGGCAGCAACAAAGTGAAAGCCGGCAGGCCGAAAAGGGGGCCGACAGTGCACCAAGAAACACATTCTGAAAGGACCAAGTCATGGTCCAAGAATGGGGCAGAAAGGATACAGGGTTTGGAAAGCTCAAACCTGTGACGTTCCGCCGCAAAAGTCGAATACCGGATGAGCAATCGAACTTGTGGCTGGATGTACCTGCAAGCACAACCGAGTCTTGAGGACGGTCAAAAATGGGGTGTCTACAGTTGCCCCTCTTTGACAGAACTCGAAAGTCACAAAGTGACGGGAGTGAGTGTCAAAGCCCAGAGACGACCCATTTTTTACAAGGCCGAAGACTCAGGCAAAAATTCAATATGAGCATGCAGAGATACGCCTGTAGGCTGGGGCAAAATGCAAATGACATGCAAGATGCGATAGCATAACTTATGATTATGCAAAGAGAGCTGTAATGAAGCAATTATATACAATAAATGCAACAGTTTTAAGCAAGTGAATAAAAGTCCTACATATTCCAACAGAAAGGATGTAAGAAAATTATGCAATTCTCACCACGTCTCACGCGGAGTGAATACAATACCGTCCGGTTCGTCTGGTCGCGTCAGCTTCAAATGAACCGTACATACAATATCGTGCCTGTAAAAGAAAGAGACTCAACAGGTACAATATCGTTAGAAACATGCATAGCAATGCAAGTGAAAAGTGCGTAACAACGCCAGTAGAGCATGCGTGACAGCGCAAGTTAAAGAGAAGTGCGTGACAGCACAGGATAGAGGTGTGTGTGTGACAGCGCAAGTAAAGATAGTAAAACATGCGTAACAGCGCAAGATAAAACATGCGTAACAGCACAAATAAGACATGCGTAACAGCGCAGGTTAAAGAGATAAACATGCGTAACAACGCAAGTTAAAAAGATAAACATGCATAACAGCGCAAGTTAAAACATGCGTAACAGCGCAAGTAAAGAAGATAAGTGCGTAACAGCGCACATAACCTGCGTGACAGCGCCAGTTAAAGAAAATAAATGCGCAACAGCGCACATAACCTGCGTAACAGCGCAAGTTAAGATAATAAGTGCGTAACAGCGCAAGATAAGATAATAAGTGCGTAACAGCGCACCGAACCTGCGTAACAGCGCAAGTAGAGAAAATGAGTGCGTAAGAGCGCACATAACCTGCGTAACAGCGCAAGTTAAGATAATAAGTGCGTAAAAGCGCAAGATAAGATAATAAGTGCGTAACAGCGCACATAACCTGCGTAACAGCACAAGTTAAGATGATAAGTGCGTAACAGCGCCCATAACCTGCGTAACAGCGCAAGTTAAGATGATAAGTGCGTAACAGCGCACATAACCTGCGTAACAGCGCAAGTTAAGATGATAAGTGCGTAACAGCGCACATAACCTGCGTAACAGCGCAAGTTAAGATGATAAGTGCGTAACACCGCACATAACCTGCGTAACAGCGCAAGTTAAGATAATAAGTGCGTAACAGCGCACATAACCTGCGTAACAACGCAAGTTAAGATGATAAGTGCGTAACAGCGCACATAACCTGCGTAACAGCGCAAGTTAAGATGATAAGCTGCGTAACAGCGCACATAACCTGCGTAACAGCGCAATTTAAGATGATAAGTGCGTAACAGCGCACATAACCTGCGTAACAGCGCAAGTTAAGATAAGGGGTAATGCGAGATGCAAAACAATGCAGATTTGATGAGATGCAAAACAACGCAGATTTGATGAGATGCAAAACAATGCAGGTTTAATTAGATGCAAAATAATGCAGATTTGATGAGATGCAAAACAATGCAAGTTTAATGAGATGCAAAACAATGCAGATTTAATGAGATGCAAAACAATGCAAGTTTAAACTAGATGCAAGGCAATGCAACTATAAACTAGATGCAAGACAATGCAAATATGAACTAGATGCAAAACAATGTAAATATAAACTAGGTGCAAGACAATGCAAATATGAACTAGATGCAAGACAATGCAAATTAAACTAGATACAAGACAATGCAAATTAAACTAGATGCAAGACAATGCAAATATAAAGAATGGGTGTTTAATTTAATAAGCGAATGCTAGGTGACAACAACAACAAAAAAACATGCTTAATGAAGACATCTTGAAAGGGGACTTCCGGTTTACTTCCCGGAAGGTTTGTGATGCGTCAAAAAGGATACACCTTGTGCGCGTTGATGGGCGACGACCACCGTACATTGAGGACATGATTCCCGGGTTTCCACGGAGGCGTTTTGAATCAAATTTTGAGCATTCCTCGGGATTGTTGGAACCCAGGGACACATACCAAGACAAAATAGGCAGAGGAAGCTGGTGGAGGACTGCTGGCCATCAGGGAGAGCCGCCGGCTGCAGCCGGCCATTATTGGCCACTGCCGGCCATCGATAGAGTTGTGCCGGCCATCGATGTGCCCCTGCCGGCCATCGGTGGCAGATTCGGGCAAAATGGTCTTTTCGGCCATGGGTCTTTAAATAGGCCCAAAATTAACCCATTTCCTCACAAACCCTTGCATAGAAATCATTTCCCTTGCCCTCTAGGTGTGCCTTCTCTCTAGATTCGCGCGTTCTACGCGTTTCCCAACACCCTAAACAACCCTGAATCGTTAAAATTCCTTTCCTCTCTTCGATTTGAACCGATCAGAAATTGCATCTGAGGCCTCTTTCATCATTTCCCGCATCCAAGGATCATTTCCCCCGAACTTCTCTTGAGGTTAGTTCACTTTCCCCGGGTTTTCAACTTTTCTTGAATTTTCTCTCTTAGGGTTTGATTTGTTCAAAACTTCATCATTTGCTCATTTTTGCATCTATCTCAGATGGCTGACGATGTCCCACATGATGAGGGCTTCCCCACACTCCCTCCAGTAGAGTTGGCGGCAGACTTTGCGGCTGAGCCAGAGGTCGAGCATCAGCCTTTACCATTGAGCACACGTCCCTTCGACCCCGCGAGGTATCATCCGGAGACTCACATTATACCGGTGGCGGGAGGCATCCACACTTTTACTGATTTTGATGAGGACGTGCCAGACGACCTCTTGCTGAGGGAGCCGATGTCTCACTTGTCGGCCATTGCTGTGGAGGTACGAACTCTGCTTTTCTGCAGTATTACTTTCAACTATTTGCATTTCTTGCACTGTTTCGATCTGATTGCATCACATGCTTTGACCTGACTGTATTTCATACATTATTGCTCTGCATTAAACTGTACTTCGCGCATCACTGCCCTATATATACTGTATACGAGCGCACCTCAGGCGTCACTATTCTGAATTCAACTGTATCTTCGATACACCACTGACTTGCATGCAACTGTATTTTCAATACATCACTGATCTGATCTGAACTGCATTTTCAATACATCGCTGATCTGTCTTGAACTGTATTTTCAATACATCGCTGATCTGTCTTGAACTGTATTTTCCATAGGATGGATCCCGCTCCTTCCGAGGTCATGGTGCTACGAATGCTTGGGATTGGTATGATGTACTTCCCGCGAGGGTCCGCCGGATCATCGATGGGACCGGCTTTGGCGTATTTTGCTGCAGCTTGACACGGGTTACAGCGAGTCGCCCTCTTCTAGGGGCTCTTGTGGAGAGGTGGTGGGACACCACCAACTCTTTCCACTTCTCCACGGCGGGAGAGATGACCATGACTCCTTTCGACTTCGCCATGATTACTGGCCTGGGCGTAGGAGGTGATCCGATTCCCCTTGATCCCGACATGGGAGAGTGGGTGGCTGCATGGGACACATTGCTTGGAGCACGTCCACCTACTCTTTGAGCAGGCATGGTTAGATACACTTGGTTCGAGGAGCACTACAGAGGGGAGGATCCCGATACTGATGAGGAGGCAGAGCAGTACGCCAGGGGCTTCCTCTTGTTCCTTTTCGGTACCACCTTGTTTTCGAACAGGTGGAATACCGTAGGTTTATACTTCTTGGGCGCTCTGGTGGTACTCCAGCGAGTCCGTTTCTACGACTGGGGTGCGGCCGGCCTCACCACTCTTTATGGATACATGAGCTCCACCTCTCGGATGTGTGGGAGGTTGATCGGCGGCTACTGGTGAGCTTGGGAGGTACACAACCTAGTTTCCCCTTTTCATTGTTTTACTTAGCATTTGTACTTTTGCTTTGTTCGACACTTGTACTTTCTGTATTTTCTGTATCTGCTCTTGCACTGTATGCTTTCTGCTTTGCATTTTCTGTACACCATACATGCTGCACACTACATACCATACACTGCACACACAGGATCTAATGTCCGCTCTAGGCCTGCATCCGTTACGCACTATACTGCGTTCTGCTTTCTGCATGTTCAACAATCTGTTCATACACTGTACTATCACATCTTTCTAACAGCTGTGGGTATACGCATACTTCCCGACACTTGCTCCAGTGCCTGTGGAGGAGACCCCAGCGACAGTCCCATTCTCTGACGTATACGACAGTCCGCTCCATCGTAGGACCCGAGAGAGCTTCATGTTCCTTCGCCAGTATTTCGACACAGTCATGGCGCACGAGGTAAGTCCGCAATAAGATTATTTCAATTAACTCGATGCACCCACCTTAGTTATTTGACAACTGATCATCTTGTTTATTCTCTTTTCTCAGATCACGTGGCAGCCATGGGATGCTATCCCGTCAGGACTCCAAGATCAGTACCACACTGCCCGGACTATGTCTCAGTTCTACATTCTCTTCGAGGGCCTGATCTGTCGCGCCTGGTTTTTGAGTGACCTTGGGGTTGCCTGCTCCATTTGTACCGATGGCACCTCCACCATTGATGAGGGAGACACACATGTTGTCTGCCGACCAGGTGATTCAGTTCATGGTAGGGCTGGAGACAGATTTCTTCCGCGCCGAGGGTGACTATGCAGCCTTTATTCGGACGCATCTGATGACACCTTTGACTGGTGTCCGAGGAGGAGAGGGAGCGAGGGCTCCAGCTGCGAGAGGGAGAGGCGGAGCGACCAGGTCTCGTAGGAGGAGAGGTCCTGAGGGGAGGCAGGGTACTGCATGGCCCGTACTGCCTGCTACTATGACATGCCGAGGGTGGGCTGGAGAGACTTATCAGATTCCCTTCGCTCCTCCTCCAGCTGGTCATAAGCTTGTCGGAGTTTACGGCTCGACCCCGGTATGTGCTATACTTTTCATTTTGCACAATCATTTCATTTCATTTGATATCCCGCAGAATACTAATGACTTCAACATTTTTGCTGGCTCCCATTGAGTACACTCGTCAGTCTCTGGAGATGACGGCTTCGATCATGGGGATGCTGCAGACGAGCATGGACTTGCTCAGTATTTACAGTATTCCGGTGAGTTCTTGCAAACCATACTTCATGCCACACAGTCTTTTCTCGACACGCCATCATTTGCACAGTTGCACACTACACTGATCTGATACATTGCTCCCATACACCGCTCACGGTACACATTCACTGCAAATCATTGAACTCGCACCTTCAATCCCCTGTCAATCCCAGTCAACACATGCTGGCTCCTCTGTCAATCCCTCCAGGACTAGTAACCCCCGCACCTTCAATCCCCTTAACATGACCTTGTCCAAAGCTCTCCAAATCCTCGTAGAACAAGGCCATCTCAAGCCCCTTGACTCTCGGCCTCTCCCTAATCCTCTTCCAGCCAGGTATAATGCTACCAAGTATTGTTCCTTCTATCAACAATCTGGCCATGACACTGACGGTTGTTTTCACCTTCGCCATGAAATTCAAAACCTGATTGACAACAAGATCATCACTCTACCAGGTCTTACAAAGTCTCTCGGCACTGGATCAATGAACTTGGGGGATAGGATCACTGGTCCTGTGATCAGGGATAAACCACCTACTGATGGCACGCATTTTACTCCAAACATGATGGATGGCACGCACTGATTTTAGCAATTTGGAAATGCTTTTTATTTTACTTTCTGAACTGGGTGTTGAGTCAGTCTTGTTGTGTCAGAGTGTGGTGATTTTGAGGGTGTCCTGGGCATCACTGTCTTGTTTGTTTTTGTCTTGTCTTTTCTTTCTTTCCTTTGAGTCTGTTTCAGTTGTTGAACCAGAAGATCCAAATGAAACGACAATAATTTTTACCTACTTCTCTGTGCCTTTAAGTCATTACGTTGACGAAAGTTTTTCAAAACTTTTTCCAAAACTATGATAAAAACAAAGATAAAGGAATTCCTCGGGATTTGTAAATTTTGATCAACTGAGAGGAAGAGAGGTGTGCTAAGCCCTTGATGAATAAAATCATTTTTGTTAATGTGGGTACTGAGAAGGATCCAGGCTTGGTCCAAATTGGTTCTATCTTGTCTTCGTAAGAGTACGAGTGATTAGTCACTTTATGAAAAGATTTCAAAAACTATTTTTGCGTGGTCCTATGAAGACATGCCTGGAATTGATTATACATCATAGGATCCCTCTTGACTTGAGGTCCAACCTTCTTAGCTTTCAAACCTTGATTCAAATTATTCAATAATCAAGGCTTGCATAGCCGAAATGGAGGCAGCCCTTGAACTAGGGGCAACGATGTGATTCAGATAGGGGCAATAAGGTCGAATGTAATCTAGATTTGAAACAACCCTTGAACTAAAGGCAAAAGTGTGAGGCTCACATAGCCGAAATGGAGGCAGCCCTTGAACTAAGGGCAATGATGCGATTCAGATTGGAAACAGTCTTTGAACTAGGGGCAAATAAGGTCAGATGTGATTTAGATTTGAAGCAGCCCTTAAACTAGGGGCAAAAAGTTGAATGTGATCAAAAATTTAAAACTGGATCGTTTCCTAATGAAGACCACCCAGAAAGTCAAAACCTAGAATTTGAGAGAAGAAGGACACTTGAGTTCCTATCCACTACACTAGGGGCAAATTCAGGCCCAATTAGCCTAATCCCTACATGATCATATCTACTGGTCAAGTGTAGCAGTCATTCATAGATGGCCTAGAGATTTCACAACCAATCAACATGAATAAGTTAAAACAAAAAGTACCATCCTTGATAGGCTCGCTGGGCTGAAAACCCGGAAGGGTGACCTAGGCAAAAGTTAGAGCAGAAAAAAAGAAAAAGAAAAAAAAAAAAATAAAATAAAATGAAAAAAGATGAAAAAAAATGAAAAAATAAAAAATACAAAAATGAAAAATGAAAAGCTCGCAAGGTTGAAAATGCGAAAGGGCGGCTTTGGCAAAAATTAAAGCACAAAAGGAGAGTGTCAATACTCGAGTGAACCTTAGTCGGAACTACGATGGCCTGATTCCTATCTTTAGGATATGTAGGTAGCTTCATCTTGAAGTTCGACCCTAATAATTTTTCAATTCATTCATCTCGTTCATGTTTGATTGGTGTATCTTTAGTCGACTTGGTTGTCTTATCCGTGTTGGAGTATATCTTCATTCTGCTTAGATCAGTTGGTTTGATTCAACTTGGTTCAGTTTGGTTCGGTTCGGCGGTTTGGTTTGGTCCAGTTCCGCTCGGCTTTATTCAGTTTGGATCAGCTAGGTTCGGTTATCACCATTGATTATCTGGCTTGGGGCTATGCACCCCAATGGTTGATTCCATGTTGGTTGAGTAATGGCTATTTGCAAAAATAAGTTTTGATTATTTTGAATGAAATTGACTGATTTTCTCGAAAATTATTCCATTTTTGCAAAACCAGACCATTCTTTGGACTTAGAAAAGGGAAAATTTTTAGTGCTCACAGTTTAGCTTACATGATTTCAAAACAGAAAATGGAATAAGTGTGCTAATCTAACTCTCATGTTGATCAAAACATTTTTACAAAAAATCAAGAGGAAAAAAAGTCAAGGCAATGAACTAGGGGCATAGTCGAGTTAGAGATTCTATCTTCTCCACCACTCAAGTCAACTATTCAGTGTATATAAGTGGGTATTCATACCAGTCAGTCTATATAAGTATGTTCCTTTCATACCAGTCAGTGTATACCCGTCAGTATATATAAGTGTGTTTGGATTGTTTTACTTTATTTTTCTTTCGTTAAGTCATTTTTGATTCAGGTCAGTATGGAATCAATGTCCAATTCAGAGTTCAAATTCAATCATTCTCAAATTCAATCAAACAAAATTATTTTCAAATTTAGAGTGATATGCCAGTCACGCCATTGATGCACAGAACCTAAACTGATTTTATTGCAGTCTGGGGAGGACATCCCCGATTACAGAGACTCAAAAAAAAAAAAAAAAGAGAAAACAAAAAAAGGAAAAAAGAGAGAGAAAGAGAGAGAGTAGCATTTTCTTAGTTTTTCGACAGCAGCTCAGCGACGAAGATTACAACCAGCTTCGTTGCCTAACTTTACCATCAGTTGCCTCGCTTTATCTTTACTCCTTCGAAGCTCTTTGAGACTCTGCCTCGGCCTTGGCAGAGTTTCCGAAGGAGATTATTCCTCACCGGCCATCAAATTGGTTATGCGAAGAAACTCCGAATCAAGCCACGAAGGTGGCTTGTCGTTTCAGCTCTTTGCTCTGCTTTTTCAGCGCATTAATTTCTACTCAAGCATCTTTGTACATACATTGGAGGAGAGAGAGTTGTGCATTTAACTGATGCACCTCACACGTCCTGTTCTGCAGTCGACGGGACAAGTTGGAGACCGCAGTCACGGTCTTCGCACATGACCTCAGTGTATACGAGTTTGCTTCGATGTCAGAATGTGCCGCCATGATTTGTTCAACTAACATCGCTGGAAAATTAAAAACAGGAGAAGGAGAAGGAGCCCGTGGTTGAGGTTCAAGGGAGTCAGAATCGGTCATCTCTATCGTGGACTCGTTCAGGTCTGGAAAAAGAGTGAGAGAACCGTGTGAAGAAGCCATGGCAGAGGAGAGTAATGCAAAAGAAAGAGGTTGCAAAGTGGTGGCAGATAAAGTTTGCAGGCTTTTGCTCTGCCTCTCTCTCTCGCAGGTGTAGACGTCCCCGAACGTCCCGGGAGGGAAATCCCGTTTTGTTCATTTGGGCTCACTACAGTTCAGGACTCAATGTCACGGTCCTGTATCTAATCTCGCAGAGTGTAATGCAAGACCGATGAATCATCAAAGAGTCCAAATCCGGAAAATCGTTTTTGAAAACAGATTTTTTGAAAGAAGTGCCAAACATGGACTGCTTTGCCAAATACAGAGTCGCCACCTAAATATTTTATTTTGGGGAATTTAGGAAACCCTGACTTGTTTGCCAAAGGCCACGTGTCCGTCATCACCAAAGTTACCTCGGCTCGGGAACTTGGGTACGATTGGGGAAGGTCAGCTATGAGCACCCCCTCTCGCCCGATCCGAAGATCGGCCTCTACTAATCATGATATCTTGTTTTGAAAACGTTATGTGCTCTTATTCCGATTAATTAGCTAATCTTACTATGTGATGTGCACAACACAAAAGTATAGACTAGATCGCCTAATTTGGAACAAAGCATTGCATATCCGCTCGTTTGAAAAAAAAAAGTGGTTTGAAATTTGCTACTCGCAAGTAGGCTAAAATACGGATTTCAATGAGTTGTCCCAACTCAAACAATCCAACCTTCACCCACAGGCATTCAGGCAGTTATATCATTTAAGAACATAGCCTCATGATAAAGCATGCTGACATGGTAACACTCACACACGTGCAAGGATGCTAAAACATAAATGCTTACCGAGTACTCCAAGCCAAAATAGAAACTAGTTAGTAATCATATGCATGATCCTAGTTCATATTAAGATGGCTAATGCAACACATGCGAGATGCAATTACAATAGGCTCGGCTATCCTAATATAGCACATGATGATGCTACAGTTATCACGTATTCAACTTGGAATTGAAATACAATGCAGTTAGCATGATGCGCCGAGCCCGGTGCATGCAAAACGAATGAATGTATGCAAACATGCTATCATGCTAATTAAAACATGCCATACACTAACCATCGAAAGCTAGTAAATAAAAGGGAAGAAAGACATGGGGTTGGAAGACATACACACACTCACGCACACTTATTACAAATACGCCCTCGCTCGGAGGGACCGAATAAATATTACATATCTTCTATTTAATTAACAAATTAAATGCAGAAAAAGGATGGTTGCAGCCCCGCCTCGGAATGCTAGGATGATGCATGCTCGACTCGCCCCGCTCGGAAACCCGTGCCATGCCACTGTTGCCTCTGTTTACTGTCACACCCCAACTCTGCCCCCTATAAGTTTGGGTATGACCTAAACTGAAATAAACACTTAATCTACTATGCAAACCACATATGAGGGCCTGACGGAAGCCTTCAACATAAGAAATAGCGTTAAACCCTTCCCATTGAGCAACTATAACCATGCCAGGACCATACAAACAGAATAACTATAGATAAACATACAAAATGCGTACATTGAGAATTAGTTACACACAAACAGTTATACAGATCCAGCCCCAATCTTGGGTGTTTAACAAAATGGAGTGTACATTCACCCTGAATTAAAAAGGTTTGGACCAAAAATCTGACAACTATTACGGAGTGCACGGCTTCGTCAAGTGCCTGGATATGCCTAAGTTTACAAAAGGGAGGTGATATTGGTGCTAGGACTGACCTCCAAGCTGATTACCTACAGCAACAGACATAATTACAGAGTGAGATAAACTCAATGAGTAATAATACTTGATAGTTTAATATCTAACATAAATCATAATTCAAAACGATATATATATATATATATATGTATTCACACAAAACAGAATTCATAACTTGGTCTGATGCTGTGTTACTTTCGAAACGGCCTTAGGCCCAGTCAAGACAGAACAACCTTGGGCCCAATTATAACAGAACGGCCTCGGGCCCAAAGGTGTGCAGACATAAATACATAAGTCCTCTTTGTATACATTCTCAACAAGTTCCAACTCATACATATGTTAATGTAACATTTTCAGAAGTCAGAATATTAGTAACATTAAGTACGAATGAAATATTATTATCGTACATTAAGTACTATTACTCACAACGTTGTGTTGGCGTGCTAGTTCCTTCTGGAGTGTGCCCTGCACACAACATAACTAATACATTAGTGTTCTTTCTTCTTAGATCATTAAGGAGTCATTCTCTGTCATTTCATATGAATTTACAATCATCTTAGAATCATCAGAAAAATATTCCAAAAATACCAGAGAGTCAAGCACGCAAAACTGAATAACCACCTTTTTCTTTTTGAAAACAGTCCCCCGCTCGAGCGCCAATTTGGCCGCTCGAGCGTACTGTACAATTGTAACAAAGATACTGAGAGGTCGATACTTGCGCTCGAGCGGAACTTCCTCCGCTCGAGCGGACAGGGTAATTTCAGAAAAACTGCTGGGAGGTTCATTTTTCTGCTCGAGCGGCTGTGGCCTCCGCTCGAGCGGCCGTAGCCCTGAATTAGGGCAGCTCACTTCCATACTAAAAATCCATCTTTTACAACACAAACAAACCTTCACAATGGATCAAACATCAAATTAAGGTGCTAAATCACACAACAAATCAATTACAAACCTCCTTACACTTTCAACCATTCAATTTACACCCAAACCAACCATAATCCCTCCACAATTCCCATATATTTATATATACACATAGAAAGCTACCTAAGCCTCTAATTCAACCACATGTTTGAATAATCTTATGAAAGATCAAGAGAATAAGAGATAAATTCTCTACACAACTCAATATCTCATAAAACCCTCTTACCTACCATGATTTCCCAAAACAAAAGAGAAATTCCCAACCAAGATCAAGAGAGAGAGAGAGACTAGATCAAGAAATTTGCCATACCTTGAGTTTAATTTAAGCAATCTCCACAAAATTCCCCAAATTCTTCACTTGGAGGGCTTTTCTCCAACACCCACGTTTTTCCCTCTTCTTAGTTACTCACAAAAGATGATTCCAAGTCAAAATATCTAGGAAGCTTGATATATATATATATATAGATAGACATATCCTTATAAGAGAATAAGACGAAATTTAATCGTTTAAGCATCCTAAATTGAAAATTCACAGAAAATCCATTAGAGCTTAAAAATTATGCAGATGCCAAATATCAAATCAATTTCTGAAAATTAAGCCTCTAAGGCGCCCAATTTCAGATTCAGTAGTTTAATTGTGACAGATAATGTTCTTATTCAACAGATAGAAGTCCATTTTTCTAAGTTTCACACATAGAATTTCATAATATGCACTCGAAAATTCAAAATAAAAACTAAAAAGATACCAGTATCACATATGAGGGTCGGGCTATTACACTCTCCCCCCCCCCCCTTAATTAAGTTTGGTCCTCCAAACTTGTTTTACCTTAAGACTGAAATAGATACGGATGTTGGTGTTGCATTTCTTCTTCCTTTTCCCAAGTTGCTTCTGTTCCGTAGTGTTCTTGCCATTCTACTTTTATCATTGGAATTTCTCGGTTTCGCAATTGTTTCACTTGTCGGTCTAGGATTCGGATTGGTTTCTCTTCATACGTTAATTTATCATCCAGAGCAATCTGATGGTAATCTATGATATGTGACGGATCCGGGAGGTATCTTCGAAGCATGGAGACATGGAATACATTATGCATTGAACTCATACTTGGCGGAAGGGCAACTCGGTAAGCCACTGGACCCACTCTTTCCAAAACTTGGAAGGGACCAACATACCGGGGTGTTAACTTACCCCTTTTTCCAAATCTCGGATGGCCTTTCATTGGAGTAACCTTCACAAAAACATAACCATCCACTTCGAATTCCAGATCCCTTCGTCGATTGTCCGCATAACTCTTTTGTCTGCTTTGAGCAGTTTTCAATCTTTCCCGAATAATTCTGACCTTCTCTGTTGTCATCTGCACAATTTCCGGTCCTAGTAATGATCTATCTCCAATCTCAGCCCAGCACACGGGAGAACGACACGGCCTTCCGTATAGAGCCTCATAAGGTGCCATGTCTATACTTGAATGGTAGCTGTTGTTGTATGCGAACTCTATCAACGGTAGGTGGGTTTCCCAACTTTCCTGGAAATCCAAAACACACATTCGGAGCATGTCCTCCAACGTCTGTATCGTCCTTTCAGATTGTCCGTCTGTTTGAGGGTGGAAGGCAGTACTAAACTTTAATTCTGTACCCATTGCATTTTGTAGACTTTGCCAAAACCTTGAAACGAACTTCGGATCTCTGTCTGATACAATCGAGATCGGGATGCCATGGAGTCTTACAATTTCATTCACATAGATCACCGCAAGCTTGTCGGCATTATATTGAGTTTTCACAGGTAGAAAGTGAGTAGACTTTGTCAATCGATCCACGATGACCCAAATAGAATTCATACCTCGAGGAGTCCGTGGCAAACCTACCACGAAATCCATGGTAAGGTGTTCCCACTTCCACTCTAGGATCGGAAGGGGTTGTAGCAATCCTGCTAGCTTCTGGTGCTCTGCTTTTACTTGCTGACACTGTAAGCATGTAGAGACAAATTCTGCAATCTCCTTTTTAATACTTGGCCACCAAAAACTTTGTTTCAAATTCCGGTACATTTTAGTGCTTCCTAGATGCATTGAAAATCTGGAGGTATGTGCTTCTGCCATTAGTTTGTGTTTAAGTTCCATCACATTGGGGACACATATTCGGTTTTGGAACTTAAGCACTGAATTCTCTACATTAAATCCTGGTTTTGGTTTTGTTTCCATTTCGTCACATATCCTTTTTAAAGCCCTGTCTTCTAATTGGTGTAATTTAATTTCTTCAAGTAAAGTTGGCTAGGCCATTATTGCCGTCACTATAGCTCCCTCGCTTTGCATCACTACATCTACTTCCATCTTAGCTAAGTCAAATACCAACTCTTTTTGCTCCGTAAATAAATTGGATACATTCCCCACATTTTTCCGGCTAAGAGCATCAGCTACTGTGTTGGCCTTACCAGGATGATAGTGGATTTGCAAATCGTAATCTTTAATAAACTCCAACCACCGCCGCTGGCGCATATTCAACTCTTTTTGGGTAAACAAGTATTTGAGGCTCTTATGATCGGTATAAATTTCACAAGTAGTTCCATAAAGATAGTGGCGCCATATCTTCAGAGCAAAAACTACTGCAGCCAGTTCCAGATCGTGTGTGGGATAACTTTTTTCATGGGGTTTAAGCTGTCGGGAAGCAAAAGCTATCACCCTTCCATTTTGCATAAGCACACAACCAAGTCCCTTATGTGAAGCATCACTGTAAATCACAAATCCCTCAGTACCAGATGGTAGAGCAAGGACTGGAGCAGTAGTCAATTTTCTTTTTAATTCTTGGAAAGCAGATTCTCGTTGTTCCGACCATTCAAACGTAACTCCCTTTTTAGTCAACTGCGTAAGTGGTGTCGCAATTTTAGAGAAATCCTGGACAAATCTCCTGTAATATCCGGCTAATCCCATAAAGCTGCGTATTTCAGTAATATTCGTAGGAGTGGGCCAGTTCACGATTGCCTCAATCTTGTGTGGGTCGACAGAAACTCCCTCTTTGGTTATCACATGCCCTAGAAACGTCACCTCATGTAACCAGAATTCACATTTCTTGAGCTTGGCATATAAATTCTTTTCTCGGAGTGTTTGAAGAACTAGACGAAGGTGATTCTCATGAGCCTCTGTACTCTTTGAATATATAAGAATATCATCGATAAAGACCACCACGAACTCGTCTAGATAGGGCTTAAAGATACGGTTCATCAAATCCATAAATGCCGCTGGTGCATTAGTAACTCCAAAGGGCATTACTAGAAATTCGTAGTGGCCGTATCGGGTTTGAAGAGCTGTTTTCTCGACATCCTCAGCTTTAACTTTCAATTGGTGGTACCTGGACTGTAAATCGATCTTCGAGAAGACCTATGCCCCTTGTAGCTGATCAAACAAATCATCGATTCGTGGCAGTGGATATTTGTTTTTAATTGTTGCCTTATTAAGTTCTCTATAATTGATGCAAAGTCTAAGTGTCCCATCCTTCTTTTTCACAAACAGGACCGGCGCACCCCATGGAGAAACACTTGGACGGATAAACCCCTTATCTAATAGGTCTTGCAATTGAGTCTTCAGTTCCTTCATTTCAACTGGTGACATTCGGTACGGAGTTTTAGATATGGGCTGAGTCCCCGGGACTATCTCAATTGTAAATTCAATTTCCCGATCTGCCAACTCTCCCGGCAAATCTTCCGGAAAAACATCTACAAACTCACAAACAACTGGGATCGTATTGATGTTCCCACTTAGTATTTGACCATTCAGTACACTACACAAATACCCTCGGCATCCCTTCTGGATTAATTTGCACGCCCTTGTTGCAGAAATCAAATAGGGTGGAGAAGTCACCCCTTGTCCCTGAAAAGTGGATCCCGATTGCCCCGGAGGATGAAAACTGATTCGTTTGGTTAAACAATCTATGGTGGCTCTATACTCACCCAACCAATCCATTCCCAAAATGATATCAAAGGAATTCATGTCAAGTGGCAGCAAATTAACGAATACACTTACATCCCCGATTAGAAGTTCACAAGCAGAATAGACAGAGGTACAGATCATAGAAGTTCCCATTAGTGATGATACACACAGCACATAAGGCAATTGTTCTTCAGGTTTATCTAAGTTTTTTGCAAATAATTTTGACACAAAAGAACATGTAGAGCCAGAATCAAATAACAAATTAGCGGGATGGCCGTAAACCATAAATATACCTGACACTACTGTTGCTGCATTCTGCACGTCTCCCGAAATCAACGCGAATACTCTGCCTTGCCTCGTGGTATCCTTATTGTTGACGGGTTTAGCGGTTGACTTAGCATTAGGAACTGGGGTAGATCCTACTGAGCTTGTAGCAATTTTGTTACCGTCTTGTTGGTTCCTCTGCGGACAATCGCGTATCAGATGACCCAGTTTACCGCAGTGGAAGCATGCTCCAGTCATTCGGTGACACACTCCACGATGCCTCAATCCACATTCTGGACACACAGGGGCAGAATTGTGAGTAGCGGTGATGTTGCTCGAAATCCCTAAATTTTGCTTCTTGTTTGGCGGAGTAGTTGCCCCTTTATACCCTTGGTTATTCTGTCTCTTTCCCTTCCATTCAGAAAATCGCGTCTGCGCCGCAATATTTCCTTCGGCTATGACAGCTCTTTCTAATACATCCACATAAGTAGACAACTTTAACACATTAACTCGATCCAGAATAGCACTTCGTAATCCCCCTTCAAATTTCCTTGCTTTCTTATACTCTGTATCTACCATGTGGGGTGCAAATCGGGCTAGTTCCGTGAATTGAGCTTCATACTCAGCAACAGTTTTATTCCCTTGCCTTAGTGTTTCAAATTCAGTTACCTTCTTGTCTCGCATGCTCTGAGGAAAATAGTTATCATAAAACAGCTCCAAGAATCTATCCCACGTTAACCCCTGGTGCATTGTTCTTGTAAGCATCCACCACCTCCGTGCTTCGTCTTCTAAAGTGAAAGCAGTAAGCTGTACCTTCTGAGCTTCAGTGCAAGGAAAGACTTCGAACAGCTTTTCGATTCCTAACACCCATGCCTCAGCCTTCATTGGTTCAATTCCCCCCTTAAATAATGGTGGTTTCATCTTTTTAAACTCCCTTATTAGTGTAATGGTACGGTCTTCAGCATGGAAATCAGGTACTGCCGGTGGAGGTACTGGTGGTGGTGGCGGTTGTTCTTGTGGCTGTTGCTGTTGTGGTGGGTGCTGCTGTTGCCGTAAAGTCTCTGTCAATTCCATAATCATTCTCTCCATCCTGTCCAGCCGTGCTGAGGTAGTTCCTTCTTGTCCTTCTATCCTTGTTCGCACCATATTCTACAAGACAGATAGTTACAGCATATACCAAAAACTACCATAACACAGTTCATGATCATTAACGTTAACAAAAGACATATGACGTTGCTATCAATCTTTCGTTCATGCATGATGCCTAAATCCTGCTAGACATCCTAGAGCTCAATGGGTCCGTGTGTGAGATAGCAACTCGTGCTCTGATACCACTTGTCACACCCCAACTTTGCTCCCTATAAGTTTGGGCATGACCTAAACTGAAATAAACACTTAATCTACTATGCAAACCACATATGAGGGCCTGACGGAAGCCTTCAACATAAGAAATAGCGTTAAACCCTTCCCATTGAGCAACTATAACCATGCCAGGACCATACAAACAGAATAACTATAGATAAACATACAAAATGCGTACATTGAGAATTAGTTACACACAAACAGTTATACAGATCCAGCCCCAATCTTGGGTGTTTAACAAAATGGAGTGTACATTCACCCTGAATCAAAAAGGTTTGGACCAAAAATCTGACAACTATTACGGAGTGCACGGCTTCGTCAAGTGCCTGGATATGCTTAAGTTGACAAAAGGGAGGTGATATTGGTGCTAGGACTGACCTCCAAGCTGATTACCTACAGCAACAGACATAATTACAGAGTGAGATAAACTCAATGAGTAATAATACTTGATAGTTTAATATCTAACATAAATCATAATTCATAACGATATATATATATGTATTCAAACAAAACAGAATTCATAACTTGGTCTGATGCTGTGTTACTTTTGAAACGGCCTTAGGCCCAGTCAAGACAGAACAGCCTTGGGCCCAATTATAACAGAACGGCCTCGGGCCCAATTATAACAGAACGGCCTCGGGCCCAAAGGTGTGCAGACATAAATACATAAGTCCTCTTTGTGTACATTCTCAACAAGTTCCAACTCATACATATGTTAATGTAACATTTTCAGAAGTCAGAATATTAGTAACATTAAGTACGAACGAAATATTATTATCGTACATTAAGTACTATTACTCACAACGTTGTGTTGGCGTGCTAGTTCCTTCTGGAGTGTGCCCTGCACACAACATAACTGATACATTAGTGTTCTTTCTTCTTAGATCATTAAGGAGTCATTCTCTGTCATTTCATATGAATTTACAATCATCTTAGAATCATCAGAAAAATATTCCAAAAATACCAAAGAGTCAAGCACGCAAAACTGAATAACCACCTTTTTCTTTTTAAAAATAGTCCCCCGCTCGAGCGCCAATTTGGCCGCTCGAGCGTACTGTACAATTGTAACAAAGATACTGAGAGGTCGATACTTGCGCTCGAGCGGAACTTCCTCCGCTCGAGCGGACAGGGTAATTTCAGAAAAACTGCTGGGAGGTTCATTTTTCCGCTCGAGCGGCCGTGGCCTCCGCTCGAGCGGCCGTAGCCCTGAATTAGGGCAGCTCACTTCCATACTAAAAATCCATCTTTTACAACACAAACAAACCTTCACAATGGATCAAACATCAAATTAAGGTGCTAAATCACACAACAAATCAATTACAAACCTCCTTACACTTTCAACCATTCAATTTACACCCAAACCAACCATAATCCCTCCACAATTCCCATATATTTATATATACACATAGAAAGCTACCTAAGCTTCTAATTCAACCACATGTTTGAATAATCTTATGAAAGATCAAGAGAATAAGAGATAAATTCTCTACACAACTCAATATCTCATAAAACCCTTTTACCTACCATGATTTCCCAAAACAAAAGAGAAATTCCCAACCAAGATCAAGAGAGAGAGAGAGACTAGATCAAGAAATTTGCCATACCTTGAGTTTAATTTAAGCAATCTCCACAAAATTCCCAACTTCTTCACTTGGAGGGCTTTTCTCCAACACCCACGTTTTTCCCTCTTCTTAGTTACTCACAAAAGATGATTCCAAGTCAAAATATCTAGGAAGCTTGATATATATATATATATATATATAGATAGACATATCCTTATAGAGAATAAGACGAAATTTAATCGTTTAAGCATCCTAAATTGAAAATTCACAGAAAATCCCATTAGAGCTTAAAAATTATGCAGATGCCAAATATCAAATCAATTTCTGAAAATTAAGCCTCTAAGGCGCCCAATTTCAGATTCAGGTAGTTTAATTGTGACAGATAATGTTCTTATTCAATATATAGAAGTCCATTTTTCTAAGTTTCACACAGAGAATTTCGTAATATGCACTCGAAAATTCAAAATAAAAACTAAAAAGATACCAGTATCGCATATGAGGGTCGGGCTATTACATTTACACTGCCTTGCTCCTCTGAAAATTCTGAAAGTCCCCAGACCTATTTTGAATCACCCTCTGAATGCTCTGGGGTGTCACCGGCCACAATTCAAGTTCATCGGCCATGGGGATGGGCTTATCGGCCAAAAGTTACACCACCGGCTGGTAATTGATGGCCGGTCGGCACTCTATGTGGCCGGCCAGCCATTTCTTCCTGCAGAAACCTGTTTTTGACAGCAGCAGAGGGCAGACACTGTATGGCAAGGAAATTCAAAGCAAATGTATGCATGGCCACTCTCCCAATCATGCTATAGACTCATGGGAGTGTGACCCTCGATACTCGGGCCACCAATCACGCATTTCGATGCATGATGGCCTAAGGCACCAAGTTTGCAACTTAATGTAAATGCATGCAACAAAAGAGATGAATGCCAACACCCTATCATATTGAGGTCAAGAGCGTCGGTGACCAAGGGTTGAGATGTGTTACGTCACTTGGAGTACGAACACACCTCACCGCTCATGCTTGGTTTGACACCCCAAAACAAACCATGCAATGCATGTATACAAACATGGCTCAAGAATACAACATGAGGCTAAGATGCAAAACATGCCAAATGCAATGCATATATGCTAATCATGCAAGAGGCAATACAATGCAATTTAACATGTGATGCAAACATGGTGCAATGCAAGCATGCAATGAGAGGCAACAAGTCAAACATACAACTATATACAAGAATGGACTTAGACTGAAATGGGAGGCCTCAGCCACACCTCAAAACAGTGGCCAAAGATGATGCAAATGGTGGACAAATGTTCATGCAAACATGCATACCAACGGGCCTAAGACTAAGGCATAAACAAGGAGCATTCTACTACAACTATCATGACCACACATGGCATGGGCTAAGCAACCAAAAACAGAGTTTTAATGCAGCAAAATACACCCCGAAACCCACATGAATGGCATCCCAAATGACTTAAACAAAAAGGCATGCACTAAGGCCTAAACATGGAGCATAAGACCACATCTCATCAAGGCATTAAAAGAGTAACAAATACAAGTATGTAAGCACAAAACATGGACTGAAATGACATCATAAGTGATTCCAAATCACTGAAATAGGCCAACTCAAGCATGCTCATGACTCACACACCCGATACCAACATGCTAGAATGCAAAGGGGCTATACAAAGCATGAAATGCATGACCATATCAACACCCAACAGACCTCAAGCATGGAAAAATATGACTAAAACCTTCACAAAGCTAGGCAAAAATATGCAAGCATGGTGGTCTAATGGCAAGATGCATTTCTAGGCAAAATGGGAGAATATAAAGCAAGTATATTAGGCATGCAAGGGGCCATTAATCCGACCCAAAACAGAGATATAATATGGCCCAATAACACCCAAAAACCTTTGAAATGAAGCCAAGAACAACTAATCATACATGCTACCCTTATGGGCCAAAGATGCAAACAAAAGAGAGACAAAGGGAGAGGGGTGTCCCTCCCCTATGCAAGACTTCAAAACACCTTCCCCACTACTAAAAATCCCCTAGATTTCAGTGGTGAGAAGGCCAATACACAAAAGTCCCCAAAGCTTATAAAAAAAAAGCACAAAAAGGGCCAAACGAGGCCTAAGAGGGAAAGGCCGACCCCCAACACTAAAATGACCTTAATGAAAGATCTTAAGCATGCAAATACAAGACTTTTTTTAGTTATACACAAAGCTTAAATCAGTATGCAAGATAGGTTAAAAACTAGTGCAAGATTGGGGAATATAAAGTAAATAGTGTTACCCTTGAAGAACACTTCAAGAACAGCAAGCTCAGCCCTCTTCTTCTGATCAAAACCAACCCAAAGCTTCAAGAACAAACCCTCAAGACCTCCCAAGTCGAAGTATGGTGTAATGGTGTGTGTCTTAGTGCAAAACTAAGGACTAAATACACTTTTAGGCCTTCAAACACACACAAATGAAGAGAGAGAGGGAGATATAGAGAGAGAAGATGTATATATCAGAATATATATGTTTTAGGTCTAATTTTGTTGAACCAAAACCAAGGAGGAGGAGGGGACTCTTATATAGACAATGGAAAAGGCTAAGCTTCCAAGAGAAGCTATCCTAAAGGGGTCAAGGCTTCCAAGGGAAGCTAAGCTAAGGGTGTAAGCTTCTTAAGGAAGCTATGACAAAGGGTCAAGCTTCCTCAAGAAGCTTGAGCAAAGGGTGCAAGAAGTTGGATCAAAAGGGTCAAAGGTTCAAAACAGCCACACCCGTGCATGGGGGGCAGGGTCCGTGCATTCCAGCTGGCACAGCTGGCATGCATTATGCCTAAAAAAGGCAAAAAGGTGGTATCGGCCAGAAAAGGAGGCCACCGGCCAAACAGATGGCCGGTTGTCCACACAAAATGCCGACCGGCCAATAATATATCTCACCAATGGTCGGTAGCAAGAATACACAGCCAGTGGCCTCAAGCCAGGGCCGGTGGGTGTCAGGGGTAGCTAACAAGCTACTCTCTACCCTCAGAAACAAAGACACAAGTGTTTGGTGTAAAATCAAACACAAAACGGCCGAGTTAAGAGATCTTGAGGCAAGGCGCGTGGCCGAGATTTCCGGGAACTCAAAATGAACACGAACATGGATGATCACCGAGTGTTCAAGCGGTGACGTCCAAGTCTTGAGGACGGTCAAAAATGGGGTGTCTACAGTAGGCCTCAACTTAAGAAGAGAGCGAAGAAGAAGACAAAGAGGGAGAAAGGCCAGACGATCATTGACAATTGGGACAGGATTGGATAACCTGTTGGTCAGGCGCTGCGATTGTTAAAATTGCGCGCCAGACACGACGCTCGAAGAAGATGAAGGAAGAGAGAGTGAGACAAAAACAGAGAGAGAAGTAGGAGAATTGTATATTTATACATATATGTATATATATTGTATATCTATGTATTATATATATTTGTTTGAACATTTTGGTCACAAGAGTGGCTTAGGTTCAGTGGTTTGGCTCAATGGTTGAAGGACCAAGAGACTAAGCCTAAGGTCAGGGGTTCGAAACCCTATATCCTCACATCCATGCATTTTAAGTTTTTCCTTTATTTTTTACGTGTTTAGAGTACGCGTGCCGACGTCAACAAACGGAATATGCCTTCTCAGTAACGGCATCTTCTCGCTGATGGCTGCAAACAGAATATTCCCCACCTATGTATATCTCCGTATATGTCTGTATATAGGTCCGTATATGTCTGTGTCGTATATACCTATATATATATTTTTTTGAATATTTTGTCATAAGAGTGGCGTGGCTCAGTGGTTGAGGACTGGGAAACTAAGTTTGAGATCAGAGGGTCGAACCCCTGTATCCATGCATTTTGTGTTTTTCATTTCTTTTGCGTGTTTTGCATACGCGCACTGACGTCAGCAAACGAAATATGCCTTCTTAGTAACGGCATCTTCCCGCTGACGGCCGCAAACGAAATATTCCTCGAATCTGTATATGTATACTGTATGTACATATATGTGTGTATTTTGTCTGTATATGTATATATGTATACCGTATGTCCGTATCTGTGTGTATTTTGTCTGTATATGTATATATGTATACCGTATGTACATGTCTGTATCTATGTCCGTATATGTATGTATTTTGTCTATATATGGTATATGTATACGGTATTTGGTTCAAACTTACAATTCCTCCCTTTATTCTGTGCATCTATCGCACAATAATCTCACTTCGAGCATCTACTGCACAATCTTAATTCAATCGCACTATCTTGCGCATTGCACTATCTTGTGCACTCCAGAGGTCTAGGAGACCTTAAATCCTCTAGAGGTGAAATTCCTTTGGTGTTTGTCGTGCCCGAACGACTTCAGGTGGTCTGGTATAGCCACTTGCCTGTGTTTGTAATGAGTTCCTAGGAGACCAACTGCGACGGTGGAAACTAGAGTTCGAATGGCGATGCCTAGAACGCAAAAGGTTTGGAATTTCCGAAACTAAAGTCTGGTTTAAATACCCTGGGGTGTATCCCCTGCTTGAAATCTGTATGGCAGTCCCATAGGTTGAGGTAGCGTATATGCGCCTCAATTCTGGATACTGAACCAACGTAGTCTGTCACCCCGTTGGAGAATAGGGAAAGTTGTGAATATAATAAAAAGAAAAGCGGCATCAGTGGCTTCTGCATGTGGAGGTTACCCCTTGTCATTCTACCATACCTTCTTCCACTCGCGTGAGACGCGTTTCAATTTCGAATCCACCTTTGCTCCTTTCACGTAAGATGCGTTCGAATCTCAAGTTCACTATTCCTCCTCTCGCATAAGACGCGTTTGGATCTCAAGTCCCTTCCTCTTCTCACGATTTCAGCGTGGTTAGAGTGTGTCCTTCCTCACACGATTTCAGCGGGTTTGGAATTTGTTTTTCCTCTTCTCCCGATTTCAGCGTGGTTAGAGTGTCCTTCCTCACACGATTTCAGCGTATTTGAAATTTGTCTTTCCTCCTCTCGCGGACGAAGCGTTTGGATCTCACATTCACTACATCCGACATTTATGCTTTCATTCAGTATCACATCATTGTCTTGATTGCATTTCATTGCATGATCATAAGTTATGTTTTGCATTTCATTACATGATCATAAGTTGTGTTTTACATATCATTCTGCAACTTGCCCTTGAACTACGCAGGTTTGATTTCTTGCAAACGGGATACGTAGGCAACCTTCTGGTTCAACCACTTGCATTTGCACATTTGTTTGTTTGCCCAAGTCTTACGGCCTTGTCAAAAGGGTCGTCTTCGGGCTTTAGCATTCACTCATGTCATGAAATGACTTCGAGCTCTATCAAAGAGGGGCAACTGTACACACCCCATTTTGACCGGCCCTAAGACTTGGGCGCTTTCTTTTGATTACCTGATGATGACAATTAGAATGTGTTTCTCACAGAATCCTCAGTAAGAGAGATGGAATTTGAACTTTAATCCCAACCTTCACCATTATGGCCAAATCGTTTTAAAATACTAAATATTTCATTAGTTTAGTATTTTTGTAATTTTGCATAATTTTATTCATATTTTTGGTGTTTTTATATAAATTGGTATAAGTTATATATTTTATATATATAAAATAAAATAATAAAAATTTATATTATTATATTATATGTTTAATAGTATTATATTATATTTCAGTATTTTATATATAGTTATATTATTATTATATTATATGTTTAATATTATTATATTATATGTTCAATATTTTATATATAGTTATATTATTATATTATATGTTGAGTATTTTGGTATAAATTATATATTTTAGATATTATTATAATTATATTATATATATTATAAAAGAAAAATAATAAAAAATATATTGATGTCGGCATGCCGACATCTCAACTGAACATATATATATATATATTATATTATATAACATGCATATAGATGATATTAATAGAATATTTATATTATTATAATGTGCTTATATAAGGACGAAGGGGAGGAGTCTGAAGGAAAAGAAGGAGGGAAAAGAAAAAGTCAAAGAGGCAGAGGCTAAGAAAAAAAGAAAGGGAGTCTGAAGGAAAAAAGAAATTGGAGGCCCAGCAGGAAAAAGAAAAAGAGAGAGGCTAATCAGAATCAGGGAGAGGAAAAAGAAGTGGGGCGAGGGAGTTTGAGAAGAGAGAGAGGAAAAATAAAATATGTTCTTTGATATTTTTATTTCCATTTCATCAATACGCCATTCAAAAACCAACTACTAAAGCTGTAATTCCAAAATTTGGACTGAGAATTGAGAACACATTCCACAGACTTGAGAGTAATCAAAAGAAAGTTTGTGACTCAGAAAATTCATCATTTCCCCAAAAGGTGAGTTTTTGCAAATTTTCATTTAATTTAAAAATGTGATATAATTTGTTTAAATACTTCATTTACCTCTTTTCATAACTGTTTTTTTTATCGCTTTAATGGGATGGCTTCACCACCCACATATCTGCTGTAATTTAAATATTGTATATAAACTGTTGTAATTTATTACTTTAAATAATTTACCCCACCGGATGAATAGTAACCTCCGGCGGTGAATAGTAACCTCCGGCGATGAATAGTAAAAGTGGTAGGTTTCTAATTTTAGCACTATTGTACGCTATTTAGGGGGCTATTTAATTTATTTCAATGATTTATGTTTTAAATATCAAGTTTGTTTGTACTAACCAATTAATCAATTTCGCATAATCATCTCTGCAATCTCCCTCCATTCTTTGCTTATTTCGATTAAAAAGTTGTGAAAAATTAAGATTGTGGTTCAAGTATAAAAAAGGTATAAAACACTCTATGCTTAATAGTTTAATCTCTTTGGAGATTCACCACCAATGGCATAAAACTTTTTATGCTTAGGAGGTTCATTACCAAAGGTATAAAACGTTCTATGCTTAATGGTTTAATTTCTTTGGAGATTCACTACCAAAGGCATAAAACGTTTTATGCTTAGGAGGTTCATTACCAAAGGTATAAAACGTTCTATGCTTAATGGTTTAATCTCTTTGGAGATTCACTACCAAAGGCATAAAACGTTTTATGCTTAAGAGATTCATTACCAAAAGTATACAACATTCTATGCTTACTGATTTAATCTCTTAGGGGATTTACTACCAAAAGCATAAAACGTTCTATACTTAACGGTTTAAATTCTTTAGAGGTTCACTACCCCAAATGTATACATGTTTTTATACTAAAGCACAATCTTTTATTTTTCATTTCTCTTTATTCATCAGTGTGTTTACTTTTAAGGGACTAATTGACCCTTGGAAATCACCAAGGAAAGTGTCATTATCACTTATTATCAAGTTTGGATTCCAAGTCATTATCACTCAAATTTGGGTTTTTCTAAGTCATTATCACTCTTTTGAGTTTGACTAGTCCTTGTTGCACATTTTGAGTTTGACTAGTCCTTGTTGCACATTTTGAGTTTGACTTGGAATCCCTTATCGCTTGTAAATAAGTTTAACTCTTCCTTTGTAATTTCCCCCGAAGAAAATTTTCTCGGGTTAAGTTGATGCTTGTTTCTCTTTATTGCATTTTGGACTTAGTGGACATAAATATCACTTTTGCACAAACATGAGAAAAGATAAAGAAATGGACAGGTAATAAAAAAAGGCTAATAAAATTGATTAACATTGGATTACAACCGACATAAAGAACCAATATGATTAATTGAATTCAGTTGGACGTTATACCGAATGTATTGTGTCAAGGCTTGCCTTACATCAATTATTGTAATAAATTAGACAGCCCCTTTCATTTATTATTCATTCGGCTTTTGCGGGAGCCGAATAAATAGAAGAGTCGGAAGGTGCGTACCCCAGAAATCAGATATTATTTGGCTTCATATTGCGTGACTAGGATGCCGAATACGTTAGGAAGGCCGAATAGCCAGAGATCAGTAGCTCCGAATAAATAAAAGGGGAATGAGATAAAAGTAGGCTCAGGCCCTGAGGCCCAGAAAGCAAGTATAAATACAAGAACCATAGATTTAGAAAGGTATGTAAGAATCACTTCACTTAACTTAGTAAACAAGCTATCCTGAGTGTCTGAACTGACTTGTCCGTCGGAGTGCTAATTCTGGCACCCCCGACCGGAGTGTTTGTATCTTTTCAGGTGACTAGCTGAGGATCACTAGCGTCTCCCAAGATCAGAAGAGTATTTCCAAACCACTTTTCCACAATTGGCGCCGTCTGTGGGAATACTCAAATACATCCATGGCAGGCGTGACTGAAGATCCTCCGATAGTCACTGACGAGACCACACAGAGAGATGACCTCACTCCAGCAAACTCGCTTGGACCAAAAACCATCGCAGCAAGACTTGCCTTGGACCTCTACTCATCTTCAAACCCAATGCAAAAGACAATACAAGCGACCGTGGCACAAGCTAGGCAAACCAAACAGAGGTTGGACAACATCATCGCTGAGAACGAACGCCTTCGTCGCGATCTGGCCTCGGAAATAGCAAAATCCAAACAAACAGTGCGCCAGGCTTCTGTGCGACCCCCAAGAGCAGATGATCGACAATCTCGAGCCCGACAGCAAGAAACTGACGGCCGCTATGCCTCAACAGATCACCTTGAGGAGTTGGCAAAGGACGAACGTCTCCAACAATGCGTCCGGAGGAGTGCGATCAAAACAACTGCCCTTCCGAAGGATGCATTTCCGCTTGACACCGTCCACATGATATACAGCCTACCAGCAGCCTCGGCCGTGCATGCGATCCAATCACATCCAGGTCCCCAACAGCAACTCACGCCAGCAAAGCGGCTCCGAGAAACACCAAGTATCACCTTTGACGACTCTGATTTGATCAGCGTAACACTCCCTCACATCGATCCATTGGTTGTTGAGCTATACGTAAACTGGTTCACCGTCGAACGCGTTCTTATCGACCAGGGCAGTACTTCGGAGGTTATGTATTATAAAACCTTCATCAAACTCGGATTCAACGAGTCAGACCTGACTCCGGCTCCTTATCCACTATTCGGCTTCAATGCCAATCCAGAGTACCCATTGGGAAAGATCAGCTTACCCGTTCGAGCAGGTTCCAGAACGGTGGATGTGGAATTCTTGGTCTTCAAGCTGCCATTGCCGTACAATCTCATCATAGGGCGATCGTGGTTGCATACCTTGCAGGCCGTCCCAAGCACCTATCATCAACTGCTACATTTCCCAACAGAACACGGCATTGAGCAAATCCGCGGCTCCCAGAAATCGGCACAAGCATGTTATCTCCTTGCCGCCAGAACGCCAAAGGAACTGCAAGTAAACTCCATTGAGGTGCCGAATCGGGAGATCCTTGATGACGTTGGGCGGCATCCAAATGAGAAGGCCACGGAAGGTTTAGACCGAGTTGACATCGATGGAAGCCCAGAAAAGTTCTTCATGATCGGCGCCTCTCTGAATCAGGCCGACAGGCAGTAGCTAATCTCTTTCTTGCTCAACAACCTCGACGTCTTTGCATGGACTCCGTACGAAATGCCAGGAATAGACCCATCAGTTTCACAACACTATCTGAATGTCGATCCCAAATGTAAGCCGATCATTCAGAATGGCCGACGGTTAGCCGCGGAGCACATTATCGCCATTGTTGAGGAGGTAGACAGACTGCTTGACGCTAGGGCAATTAGAGAAGTCACTTACCCTACGTGGCTCTCCAATACAGTGGTGGTGAAGAAGAAAAATGGGACTTGATGAGTGTGCGTCGATTTTACGGATCTGAACAAAGCTTGCCCCAAAGACTGTTTTCCCCTACCCAGAATCGACCAACTTGTCGATGCGATGGCACGTCATCAACACATGAGCTTCCTCGATGCTTACAGAGGCTACCATCAAATCGCTATGCATCCAGATGACCAGGACAAAATTGCATTCCTCACCCCAAGAGGAACCTATTGCTACAAAGTTATGCCTTTTGGGCTGAAGAATGCAGGGGCAACCTACCAAAGACTGGTCACCGCCACGTTCAAAGAGCAACTCGGCCACACTATGGAAGTATACATCGACGATATGGTGGTCAAGTCCAAAGAAGAACAGAATCATATAGCCGATCTAGAAAAGACATTCAGCATCTTACGCAAATACAGAATGAAACTGAACGCTTCCAAGTGTGCGTTCGGAATCGGCTCTGGCAAATTCTTGGGTTACATCATCAATCACCGAGGAATCGAAGCCAACCCGAGACAAGTCACAGCAATCTTGGAACTCGGCTCCCCCCGTTCAGTAAAAGAAGTCCAAAAGTTGATGGGGATGGCCGCTGCACTCCACAGGTTCATCAGCCGGTCTACAGATCGCTACCGACAATTCTTTCAGACACTACGGCAGGGTAAGGCTTTTGAATGGTCCACCGAATGCGAAACAGCTTTCAACGGACTCAAGACCTACCTCTGCTCAGTACCTTTCTTGACAACACCCGCCGCTGGTGACCCACTCATTCTATATCTGGCAGTTTCCGATAGGGTCGTCAGCGCCGTACTGCTAAAAGAGGAGGAGGGGGAGCAACGGCCAGTGTATTATGTGAGCAAAGCAATGGTTGACGCCGAAACACGCTACCTTCCCCTAGAAAAACTCATCTTAGCCCTAGTCATGGCGGCAAGAAAACTGATGCATTATTTCCAGGGACATAGCATCGGGGTGCTAACAGATTATCCCCTCCGATCAGTACTACGGAGTGCAGAAGCATCAGGACGTGTTTCAAAATGGGCTCTTGAACTCGGCCAATACGACATTCAGTTTTTACCTAAAACGGCAATCAAGGGGCAGGTGTTGGCCGACTTTGTTGCCGAATTCACCGGCGAGCTTGCCAACCTCAAACCTGATGAAGTTCGACCAAAGGCTGAAGTTCGACCAAAGCCGAACTGGAGAATTTATGTCGGGGATATTTGGCAATTATACTGTGATGGATCGTCTAACCATAGGGGCAGCGGCGTCGGAGTTGTAATCATGTCTCCAGACGATGCAGTAATTGAGCAGGCCATCAAGCTTGGCTTCGAAGCATCAAATAACGAAGCCGAATACGAAGCCCTTCTAGCCGGTCTGCGGAATGCGCACCTTCTCGGCGCTCGGCGTCTGCTTGTGTTTTGTGATTCAAAATTGGTAATCAATCAGCTAAAGGCGGAGTACGCGGCAAGAAATGACGTATGGCAGCCTACACGAAAACGACCAATTCCTTGCTGGCAAAATTTGACCATCACGAACTGAACCAAATAACACGCGACTAGAACACACACGCGGATAACCTTGGCATGCCTAGCCTCCGCCATTAATTCTGAGATCAAACGGACCATCGAAGTAGGTTTCGTCCCGGAGCCAAGTATTGGCCCTTCGGAGGAAATCCATGTCAACGTTATAGAATCCGCACCAAGCTGGATGGACCCCATTGCTGCATTCCTCTCTTCTGAACAACTCCCAGAGGACAAAAAAGAAGCACATAAGCTGCGAAATAAAGCCCTGCGATACTATCTGGATCCGCAAGGAGGGATTTATAAAAAGTCCCTCTTTGGTCCATATTTGGAATGCGTGCACCCCGACAAAGTGGAGGAGCTTCTGACAGAGATACATGAGGGTAGTTGTGGTGCCTATTCTGGCGGACGCTCCCTGGCCCATCGAGCTATAACACAGGGGTATTATTGGCCGACAATGAGAGCTGACGCAGAAAGTTATGTAAAAAAATGCGAACAGTGCCAAAAGTTCTCCCCATTAACCCATCTGCCTGCCGAAGGGTTGAACTCTATCACCAGTCCCTGGCCGTTTGCTCGGTGGGGACTTGATATCGTAGGACCATTGCCGAGGGCCCCAGGGAACAAGCGATTCCTAATCGTCGCGACAGATTACTTCACAAAATGGGTCGAAGCGGAGGCTTTAACACATATACGAGATGCCGACATTAAACAGTTTGTATGGAGAAACATCATAACGTGATTCGGCATTCCGAGAGCTCTCATCTCAGACAATGGCACCCAGTTCGATTGTGGCGTATATCGAGAGTTATGCAGCAAGTATGGCATTCAGCCTTACTTCTCTACACCGGCCTACCCCCAAAGCAATGGTCAAGCCGAAGCCTCTAACAAATCCATCTTGGACGGCATCAAAAAGAGGCTGGAAAAAGCTAAAGGCAAATGGGTCGAAGAATTGCCGAGTGTATTGTGGGCTCATCGTACCACGCCGAGGAGATCCACTGGAGAAACGCCGTTTGCTCTATGCTTTGGAACCCAGGCAATCTTACCCTAGAAATCGGCCTCCCAACTCTGAAATCGCAAGTTTTTTATACGGGCCGAAACGACATGATGCTTTCCTGGGATCTGATTCTAATCGAAGAATGAAGAGACCGCACCCTAGCATCCATGGCACGATATCAACAGCAGCTCGCCAAGTCGTATAATCAGCGAGTTCAGTTACGCCGATACACGTCAGGAGAGTTGGTCCTAAAGAAGGTACTTCCAGCCGACCGGAGACCGGCCGATGGAAAATTGGGTCCAAACTGGGACGGCCCCTATCAGATAGAATCCATCGTAGGAATAGGGGCATATCGGCTCTCAGACATGACAGGAAGAAGCCTGCCACGGCCTTGGAATTCAACACATTTATGTAAATTCTATCATTGACCCGACTTGTGGGCTTGATACTTGTACATATTCCACTGTTGCAATACAAAGTTTCTCGTTTTCTCAAGCTTGCTCCCAAGCCTTTAAGGGCCAATTAAGCCTTCTAAGGCCGAAATAAAGACTCTGGATTCGGAGCGCCCTTCATGGATATCACGTTTGGCCCAAAATAAAGTCTCCGGATTCGGAGCGCCCTTTTGGTGCATGACACCTTAAAAACAATTAAGACTCCGGATTCGGAGTGCCCTTTATGGATATCACGATTGGCTGAAATAAAGTCTCCGGATTCGGAGCCCCCTTTTGGTGCACGACACCTTAGGGCCAATTAAGACTCCGGATTCGGAGCGCCCTTCGTGGATATCACGTTTGGCCCAAAATAAAATCTCCAGATTCGGAGCCCCCTTTTGGTGCACGACACCTTAGGGCCGATTAAGACTCCGGATTCGGAGCGCCCTTCGTGGATATCACGTTTGGCCCAAAATAAAGTCTCCGGATTCGGAGCGCCCTTTTGGTGCATGACACCTTAGGGCCGATTAAGACTCCGGATTCGGAGCGCCCTTCGTGGATATCACGATTGGCCGAAATAAAGTCTCCGGATTCGAAGCCCCGTTTTGGTGCATGACACCTTAGGGCCGATTAAGACTCCGGATTCAGAGCGCCCTACGTGGATATCACGTTTGGCCCAAATAAAGTCTCTGGATTCGGAGCCCCCTTTTGGTGCATGACACCTTAGGGCCGATTAAGACTCTGGATACGGAGTGCCCTATGTGGATATCACGTTTGCCCAAAATAAAGTCTCCGGATTCGGAGCCCCCTTTTGGGGCATGACATCTTAGGGCCGATTAAGCCTCTTAAGGCCGATTAAGACTCCAAATTCGGAGCGCCCTTCGTGGATATCACGATTGACCAAAATAGTCTCCGGATTCGGAGCCTTTGTGAGAGATGCATTCGGACCACTTCACTGGCCGAATAAATATTCACTGAGAATTATTCTTAATTCCAGTCGGTCAATGCATGTTTACACATTTGCACCACGCAACACAAAACTTGCCAGTAAGTTGAAATAATACGTTTAATTAAGCACATAGCATTTCAAAACCAAATACGAACGTTGAAAATAAAAGAAATTTTATTTGTTCGGCACAAAGTCTGTTCTCGCTTTCCAAAGTCTATTTATTCGGCACCCTCATCGTCGCTCTTCTCAATTTCAAAATCGAAATAGGGTAAGTAGTGACGATGATACATGGGCGAAGCCGAATCAATTCCCACGGCTTCGAGAGCTTTCTCGGTTTAAAGGGCCTTGATCCAGCCGTGTTTAAATCCACGATTTTCACATCGGCAGACCTCCTCGGCAAGGTCTCGTTTGGTCTTCTCTATCCTGACCTTCAGGCCGTCCTGAAACCCCTTTGCATAACCCGAGGTCCGTTGGATCACTCTCTCCTTAACGACCAATTTAGATTGACCGGCCACCACTGACGTGCTCGTTTGAACATTCTTCAGCTCCCGAAGCTCACGCTCAGCCTTTTCCGCACGAATCTCCAGACTGCGATTCCTTTCGTCCTTTTTCTCACTCTCACGTCGCGCTTCCCGCAGACGCATGCCGACTTCGTAAGCAGTATATAGTCCTTTCACGGCCCCATGTATGTCGTCTCGAAATACTTCGAAATCTTGACGTCCGACCATCAATTATTGGACTTCCGGCGGGAAGATCTGTCGAGCGAACTCGACTGCCACACCTGGGTCTTTAATGATAGAATCCGCCTCCGTCATTGGTCTATTCCTCACAAAAACCGCAAAACTCAACGGTCGTGGCGTCGCATCAGGCTCGATTCTCAGTCGTGGGCGATCTGCTTCGACGACTAAGGGGCTGCTGTGTTTCCCAATCCTTGGACGTTCTTCTTCTCGTATGCATAGGCTCGCTGCTGCGACTCATTGCGACATCTAATTCAGCCAATTTTCGTCCCTCCCAAGTTGCCTGAATGGAAATAAGTAGGGCCTCTGGCGTGCACCCGCCCCATTTATCCTTCAATGTATGCAGCTCTCCCGAGGCAACGTCAGTAATCCCAAACGTCAAAAGTCGGATGACAATTGTCCAGCCCACGAGTTAGGCCCATTCGGCTTCTCAAACCAAGGGCAGATTTACTAATCTGGTCTGCCTAAGGCAAGGGCAAATTTACTAATCTGGTCCGCCATGTTTTCAAGCACAAGCGCCGATCAATCTGTGCCTCAACCAGCCCACGAGCTAGGCCCATTCGGCTTCGCAAGCTCGCACCCTGGCTAAGGCAAGGGCAGATTTACTAATCTGGTCGGCCATGTTTTCAAGCGCAAGCGCCGATCAATCTGTGCATCAGCCAGCCCACGAGTTAGGCCCATTCGGCTTCGCAAGCTCACGCCCTAGCTAAGGCAAGGGCAGATTTACTAATCTGGTCGGCCATGTTTTCAAGCGCAAGCGCCGATCAATCTGTGCCTCAGCCAGCCCACGAGCTAGGCCCATTCGGCTTCGCAAGCTCGCGCCCTGGCTAAGGCAAGGGCAGATTTACTAATCTGGTCTGGTTAAGGCAATGGCAGATTTACTAATCTGGTCGGCCATGTTTTCAAGCGCAAGCGCCGATCAATCTGTGCCTCAGCCAGCCCACGAGTTAGGCCTATTCGGCTTCGCAAGCTCGCGCCCTGGCTAAGGCAAGGGCAGATTTACTAATCTGGTCGGCCATGTTTTCAAGCGCAAGCGCCGATCAATCTGTGCCTCAGCCAGCCCACGAGTTAGGCCCATTCGGCTTCTCAAACCAAGGGCAGATTTACTAATCTGGTCTGGCTAAGACAAGGGCAGATTTACTAATCTGGTCGGCCATGTTTTCAAGCGCAACCGCCGATCAATCTGTGCCTCAGCCAGCCTACGAGTTAGGCCCATTCGGCTTTGCAAGCTCGCGCCCTAGCTAAGGCAAGGGCAGATTTACTAATCTGGTCGGCCAAATACCTAAGCTAAGCAACCGATCTAACCATAACCAAAAGCAATATCATTCATCAACAACATTTTTCATCAACAACATTTTCCTTAGCAAGTTGAGCACAACTCATGAAATTTTATATATGCAAATTACTAAACAAAAAGCTACAAGCCCGCATGAAAATGCCTAGCAAAAAAAAACTATTACTGTAGCAACACATGAAAAATACCAAATTAAAAACTGTAAAAATACATTCGACACCCTAAAAATTATGTCAGTCACCCTCCACCCTCTGTGATTGACAAAAGAGGAAAGACAATCGTGGTTTTGTCCTCCCTCTCCATATCAAGAGTGCCGTCTGCCACAAGCGACAGACGGAAATCATCAGGAATGGAGAAATGGTGTTTAAAGCCAGCAATTCGATCTGACGAGAGAAGGTCTTTTAAATGTTTCGCCATACCCTACAGTTTATAAGAATATGCCAAGGAAGGAATTAACCAGAAAGAGTCTTCGAAGCAAGGAAGGAGAGAACTTACAAAGGACGAAGAGGATATTGGAGAAGAGAGTTGCAGGGACGATTCAAAAGGCAATCCAGCGACGAGCGTCATAAAATACATACTTGAAAGGACGTCAAAATTTTAAATCGCAATAAATGGACACGTACGAGGGGGCGGGAAGTCGACACGACAACCGAAAGGGGTGCGCTTAGATATTTGCATAAGGATGAGGCCAACCGCCGAATTTTGGCTCTGACTTTTCGAAATTCAGAACCAAGCACTCCAGCCAACTGTCGTTGGTAAAGTGCTTGGAGGGCAATTGTGGGAGCCGAATAAATAGAAGAGTCGGAAGGTGCGTACCCCAGAAATCAGATATTATTCGGCTTCATATTGCGTGACTAGGATGTCGAATACGTTAGGAAGGCCGAATAGCCGGAGATCAGTAGCTCCGAATAAATAAAAGGGGAATGGGATAAAAGTAGGCTTAGGCCCCGAGGCCCAGAAAGCAAGTATAAATACAAGAACTACAGATTTAGAAAGGTATGTAAGAATCACTTCACTTAACTTAGTAAACAAGCTATCCTGAGTGTCTGAACTGACTTGTCCGTCGGAGTGCTAATTCCGGCACCCCCGACCGGAGTGTTTGTATCTTTTCAGGTGACTAGCTGAGGATCACTAGCGTCTCCCAGGATCAGAAGAGTATTTCCAAACCGCTTCTCCACAGCTTTGTAATAATTATTTATTCGGACATTTGGACATTCAAACCCTCCTTCGCGAGGACAACCTTGTAATAATGTGTATGTCTTCCAACCCCACGTCTTTTTCCCTTTTATTTACCAGCTTATGATGGTTAGATTAGGGACATCATGTTTAATTTAGCATACTCATGTTTGCATCCACTTATATTGCATGCACCAAGGCCCGGCGCATCATTCTAATTCGCATTGTCGTTTAAATACTTCTTTGAATACATGCTTAGACCGCATGCAATCAAATCAGTTCATATGCCCTATTAGTAGCCGAGCCTAGTAATTGCATATCACATGTGTTGCATTTGTCATATTGTACAGTTAGGAATCATGCATATTTTCTAACTTTGTTTTGTAGCTTGTTCGTGGGACGTCGATAAATATGTGAGCTGTTATACTTTAGCATCCCGCTTGTACATAATTTTCTTATTATGTTTAGCATTCTACCATGAGGCTAATTGCTTAAATGATAAACTGTTTAAATGCCTGTGGATGAAGGCTTGTTGCTTGAATTGGAATGATTCAACGAATGTATGTTTTAAGCCCACTTTATAGTGGCAAATTCACAAACTTTAAGCCCACTTTGTTAAGTGGCAAATTAAGCCCACCTGAGGTGGCAAATTCAAACCCTTTTCGAGAAACAAACATGAAATTGAATTGTTCCAATTTGAGCAAACTAGTCTATACCTTGTATGCTTCACATAATAAATTTTAGGATTTATTAAATAATCAGAATAAGAACATATACTATACATAAAAACCACATCATGATTAGTAGAGGCCGATCTTTGATCGGGTGAGTGGGGTGTTCAATTATTGACCTTTCCCTCTCATACCTAAGTTCCCGAACCAAGACATTTTGGTAATAACGGACTAATGGCCTTTGACACGAGTCATGGGTTTCCTAAATTTCCCAAAAATAAATATTTAGGTGGCGACTCTGAAATTTGGCAAAGTAGTCCATTTTTGGCATTTGATTCAAACTTCGATTTTCCAAAAGAAATTTCCGGATTTGGACTCCTTTTGTGTTTCCATTGTTTCACATTGCACTTGCGAAATCAGAATCAGAACCAACACAAGTGGAGTCCGAACTGTAAGGGCTATTTCATTCTTCCGAAAGGGAGCGCGAAAAGCTGAGCTACAGGACTCCTCAAAGATAGATGTCGTACAGGATTGGGAACAACCCAAGAATGTTTTTGAATCTGGAGTTTCTTGGGATTAGCGGGGTATTATCGACATTTTGTAAGAGACTTCTCTAGACTAGCTGCACCTTTGACTAGGTTGACTAGAAAGGGTATCAAATTTGTGTGGAGTGAGGCTTGTGAAAAATCATTCCAAGAGCTTAAGACTAGATTGACTACCGCACCGGTTTTGATAATTTCGAAAAGGGGTTTGAATTACACTGTCTATTGTGATGTGTCCGGGGATGGACTTGGTTGTGTCTTGATGCAAGAGGGAAAAGTTGTGGCCTACGGTTCACGATAATTGAAAACTCATGAGAAAAATTACCCCACCTATGATCTAGAATTAGCAGCGGTGATTTTTTCTTTGAAAATTTGGAGGCATTACTTGTACGGTGAGAAGTTTGAAGTCTTCTCCGACCATAAGAGTAATTTTTTGTTTTCTCAAAAAGACTTGAATTTACGACAACGAGGGTGGATGGAATGTATGGAGGATTATGACTTTGAGTTACACTATCATCCAGGGAAGGCCAATGTGGTGGCCGATGCTTTGAATCGAAAATCTGTGAGTAGTTTGGCAAGTGTGGCCATTCGGGAATGGGATATGCTAGATGTTATTGGCAAGTTTGATTTGCACTTGGGTGAGTCCGGAGAGAGTGCTACCTTGTTTACTTTGAATGCTCAACCTACCTTGGTTAGTAAGGTCATAAAGGCACAATGAGGAGACTGTGATATGGAATCAATCCGTGTTAAGATTTCCAATGGAAAAGAAGAGAAAGGTTTGAACGTTCACTCGGATCTGAGTGTACGTTACCTAGACCGTTTGTTTGTACCAGAATCTTGTAGAGATGAAGTACTTCGGGAGTTCCATCACTCACGCCTTACGGTACACCGAGGAGGCACTAAAATGTATCATGATCTTAGTTGTCAATTTTGGTGGAGGGGTACGAAACGGGATGTCGCTTTATTTGTACTGAAGTGCCTTACTTGTCAACAAGTGAAGGCCGAACACCAAAGACCAGCGAGTTTGTTACAAACCTTACCGATAGCTAAGTGGAAATAGGAGCGTGTTACCATGGATTTTGTAGTTGGGCTTCCTAGAACACAACGAGGCAATGACGTTGTTTATGTGATTGTTGATAGGTTGACTAAGTCTACACATTTCATTCTGATATGCACCAGCGACTCAGTTGAACACTTGGTAAAGTTGTACATTAGAGAGATAGTTCGACTTCATGGAGTCCCTGTGACTATTGTGTCGGATAGGGATCCTCGTTTTACTGCTCGGTTATGGCAAAGCCTTCAAGAGGCATTGGGAGCTAAGTTGACTCTTAGCACCGCTTATCATCCTCAAACCGATGGACAGTCGGAACGTACCATTCAGATTTTGGAGGACATGCTTAGAGCTTGTGTCCTTGATTTTAAGGGGCCTTGGGAAAGGCACTTACTATTGATTGAGTTTGCTTACAACAATAGTTACCAAACTAGTATTGAGATGGCACCATTTGAGGCCTTGTATGGCCGACCTTGTAGATCACCGGTTTGTTGGGCCGAGGTGGGTGATGCACCGTTACTAGGTCCGAAAATCGTTAGAGAGACCACCGAGAAAGTTGTTCTCATTCGGAAGAGGTTAGCTACGTCCCAAAGCCGACAAAAGAGTTATGTCGATAAGAGGAGACAACCTTTATCTTTTGAAGTTGGTGACCATGTCTTTCTAAAAATCTCACCAAGGCGGGGTTTGATGAGATTTGGTAAGAGTGGAAAATTATCTCCAAGGTTCATTGGGCTTTTCGAGATCTTAGAGCGAATTGGGGAAGTGGCTTACCGGTTAGCTTTACCGCCAAAACTTTCAGGAGTTCACAACGTGTTTCATGTAGCTATGCTTAGGAAGTATGAACCCGACCCTTCTCATGTGCTTGATTGGGTTGACTTGGAGGTAGATGAAGATGCCTCTTACGAAGAATGGCTGGTTCAAATATTAGATACCCGAGAGCAAGTGTTACGGGGCAAAACTATACCGTTGGTAAAGGTGTTGTGGAGACACCATGGGGTTGAAGAAGTGACGTGGGAACGGGAGGCGGAAGTCCGCTCTAAGTATCCGAATTTGTTTGAAAATGCTTAAGTTGTTTTTCCTTGTAATATTCCCTAGTGTTTGAGGGAAATGTGTTAAAATTGTTGACCATATGTTGTTATGTATGTTGTTATGTTAAGCATGAAGTAGTTACGGATTGTCATTTCTTTGCTTCATGTTTAGGTTGATGTGGACGGTTGTTGTTAATGAGATAACTATGGCGGAAATGGCAAAAAAAAAAAAAAAAAAATTTGGTTGAGAGTTAATATAGTGATTTTTAAAATGCAATAGCATGGTTTTGATCGCTAGAAACCCCTTTTGTTTGGGTAGTTTGATTCGAAATTTCGGGGATGAAATTCTTTAAGGGGAGAGGTTGTAGTGATCCCGATTTTGACCCGGTCAACTTACGGGGGTCGAGCTCGCCGAAAGCAAAAATGCAAAATGCATTTTAAATTGCTTATGGGAAAGTGTATTTCACGCTCGAGCGGACCATGTTATATCAGTCCGTAAGGGGATATTTCAGATCACTTTTTCAGTTCTCTCTCTCTCTAAAACTCTCTAAAATTTTCAGATCTAGAGCTTCTCTCTCTAGAAGTCATCTTCTCTCTTTGATTCCTCCAAATCCGTTGGGAGCTAGACCGAAATTCTTCATCAAAGTTGTGTAACTTCTCGAGGGATTTGTTGTGTGCGGTGGATATCGAGTTTCGACACCGTAAATTTTGGGATTTCATCTCATTTCTTCTTCAAAACTTGAGGTAGGAATTTTCTTAGAGTTATATATATATATATTTGCAAGATCTATATGACTTTCGAAATCATCTTTCGATAGCTTTGAAAATTGATTGTTGATTCAAGAAGTTGGGCGATTTTGAAAGTGGGTTTATCTCTTGTTCTTTTAAAATGATCTTACGGGTTTTAATCTTCGTTGATTGAAGAAAAGATGATTTTGGAAAGTTTTTTTTCAAAAGATTTGAGTTGTATAGTTTTGGTGAGAAAACCTAGAATTTGGGGATTTTTTTTTTAGAGACTGAAAATCCATGAATGATATTGTTATATTTATTTTGTGTGTCAAAATAAATGGATGTTTGGAAATTTTCTTATTTATATTTATATAAATGATGAATTTCAGGGAATATGAGAATTATTGTTCATTTTGGAAATTATTGTTTAAAACGTTCAAATAGTCTTGAAATGACTAACTGTTGAGGATACTTGAGAAGAGGGAATTGTGTTATTCCTTGAATGATGAATTGGAATAATAGTATTTATATTCATCTTATGTTACTGGCATATCAAATCATTTGATTACATTAAACTTTGAAAGTTGATTTGAAAACTTGCATTGAGAAAAGAATGTTGAGAAATAAGTTTTCATGGAATGGTTTTAGGGTAAATACGTTGGTAAGTCTTGATAAGTGGTGTAGATGATATTGAATAAGTTGGCCTAAGAGTCCGGGGTGAAAGACCGAAAACCCGCGAGGATAGGTGTCGAGCCTTCCGATTAATACCGGTAAAAATAACAAATTGGTAGTACTTGTATAGTCTATTTACAGACACCGACCTAGAGATTACCAGAGTCGTATTTACCGCTCTTGAAATGAATTGTTAAGTTTTGAAGAATTGAAATTATATGACATCATTGAGCATGATGGATTTCAGAGATGAAGATGTGATTTTCTTTCAAAAAGGCATAGCATGGTATGTGCATTTCATCTCTTAAAACTTGTATAAAATGTATATACTTTGTTAAGGATTTCCTACTAGGCTTTATGCTCACTCTACGAGATTTTTGTGCAGGAAAAGATGGAGTGATGCCGTCTAACTAAAGGCGAGGAAATGTGTGTTGAGAGTACGAGACTCTCATTTTGCTGTGACTCTGTGTGTAAGCCAATGGCTGTATGTGTGTGGGTTTGAATAACCGTTTTGTGTAACCAGACTCAAGCCTTGGAAACTTGTAAACCCTTTGGGGTATTTATTTGTTTATTTACTTGTTGTTGGATTAATGTATTGTTGCATGAAGAACTATTGTATCATGTAATGTAAGTTTGGAGATTTATATTCAGTTTTCCCTGAAAGAGCCATGATTGTTGTATTATCATTTGGGTTAGAAATTTGAAGCGTTACACAGAGACTAAAGTGATACGAGTTCCAAACTATAAAGATTGTTAGTGTAATTCGCCCCAATTGTTAATTAATCCATCACATTATGATGGGCTTATAAATTTGTATTAGGTTTTGTTTAACTCGTGGCCGAAATAAGGACACTAATAAATATATCAGCACATATATTATTTGTCAGTGTGCACGGTATTATTATAAATTATCACATCTTATTCCAAATCAATAGTTGATCAACTCACCATATCTAGTAGGCTTGGCTTATAGATGAAAGGACACTCATAAAATAGCAGGACATGGACGGGGCTGTTCTAATTCATGGGATTCATTATGAGTTTCATTTTTATAATTTAAATTATTTATTTTATCTAGTATTTTGTATATTTCATCTATAAAAAAAATTAAGTCGATCGAATAACTGTAATTAATTCAATTTATCGTATTTTTTACAAAAAAATAAAAATAAAAAATAGACAACAAAGAAAAATAAACTATACATTTTTTATTTTATTTTTTTGGTGAAAAATGTGATAAATTAAACTAGTTATAATCATCGAATCGACCTAATTTTTTTTTGGAATGAAATATATAAAAAAGAAATAAAAAAAAGGACAAAATAAACAATTTAAATTATCAAAAACGGATTTGTGGTGAGTCCCACGGGGCCAGAACAACCCCGTCCAGTCCAAAACAGCGACCAAAGGGATCCTCTCCTTATTATAAATTGTGACATCTTATTCCCAATTAATAGTTAATTAATTCACTATATATATTAGACTTTGTTTGGCTTATAGATGAAATAAGGACACCAATAAATACGCCAGTATTATTGGTATATAGTTAATATATAATATTATATCATTATAAATTGTCACAACTTTTCATCAAATAAAATATTCTCACATCCATATAATAAAGCAGGTCGGTTTTTGAATCTTTAACATATTTTTGTTCTACTAGAATATTTGAATGGCTTAGATCTGTTCAAATTATAAAACAATGGCTTAGATATATTTTTTTAAAAATGTCCTACATATACATTTTTTACTTTCCCGCTTCTCTCTCTTACTTTTTCCTTTTCTCACTCATCCTTCCATGATCTCATGATCTCACCTTCGTCCTTTTTTTCTTTTTTTTTTTTTATTTTTTTATTTTCTCATTTTTATTCAATATATTTTACACATATTTCCATACAATGTATGTATGCCCGTAATGTTACATACAATTTCCATATAATTATATAAGCAAAAATATTATTGTATGTATGCCCATGAATATTGTATGTATGCCCATGAAAACAGGCCCGGCCTTGAAATTTCCGAGGCCCAAAGCCAATAATCAATTAATAAATTTTTGGGACCCTTCACATTCTTTTTTTCATTGAATGAAAAAAAAAAGAAAAAAAAAATGACGACAAAAGACAAAATTTGTGTCAAAATTATAAAAATACTTAGTATTACATTACAACAATTAATAAGTGTCGTTTGATCCTCGCTCTTCTTGCATTTTTAGAAGCAAATAAATTAATCATACTTGCATAATCTATTTTTTTGCAAAATCATTTTCAATGAATAACAATGCTAATTATTTTAAATGGGCTTTTCAATTTTTTAATAGGTCAATTTATTTTAAGTTAGTTTGGGTCTTCCTTAATTTTTTTTTTAAATTTAAAATATACCTAATATATTACAATAAACTATAATAGGAGGACCCTTTTTTGGGTTTATTTTTAGTGGATTACAATGTTAATTTTTTTGAATAGGCCTTTTAATTTTTTAATGGGTCAATTTATTTTAAGTTAATTTGTATTTTCTCTTTAATTTTTTTTAACTTAAAACATATATATATAATATATTACACTATATCATAATAAAAGGGGCCCTTTTTTTAGGTCTATTTTGAGGGGCCCTAGGCCATGGCCTTGTTGGCCATTGCCCAGGGCCGGCACTGCATGAAAATTGTATGTTTGTCAGGCACATCTATCTATCTAGCTATATATTGTATAAGTAAAAACGGATTTTCGTGAGGAGTTTTGTGAGAACTCCAAAATTTTATAATAAATTTGTAAATTTATCAAATTAAAAAATAAATTTAAATAGTATAGGGATTATAATTATATTCTAATCTTAACATTATTTACATCGTGCCTTCAGGTACAAGCATACGCTAATATGTGAATAAATTGCCTCCCTGATAAATTATTCTACTCTTAAGTTATAATATGTGAATCAAACATTAAATAATTTTACACTGGAATAATAGCACTCCTTATCAACGTTGCTCGCGGCGTGCCGTAATAGAATGTTAGATTAGGAAAATTATTAAATATTTTTGAAATATTATATAACTAATAGTTGACCTGTGCATTATATGTGTTATTTTTTCAAAGAATATTTAGGCCTAGTTTGGCATGTCCAAAAAAAAAGATAAAAAATCAAAAAATTACTTAAAAAGTTATCACTATTCACCAAAAAAAATATTAAACAATTTATTTTACATACAAAATTACAATACAGATCTGACCGGTTCATATCTGTGCCTACGTTTCTTAAGAAAATTGGATAGTTGGGGTGCAATTTTAACACACTATTGTTCAGCCCGTGGGGGGCCATCACAGGTCCCGTTTTGATAATCTGAACCGTTCAATGTGTAGAAATCGTCGAGTATTATATGTCTATAAAAAATCACATTGATCGGATATCGCTAACTAAGTGATCAAATCAGTTTTGTATACAAAAAATGGATGGTGTTATAGTTAACGGTTAAAAAAAAACTAATCTTATCAGATAGCTATCGATATCCAATCAACATGATTTTTTATAGACATGTAGTACTCGACGAGTTCTACACATTGAATGGTTCAGATTATCAAAACGGGACTCGTGATGGCCCCGATGGGCCGAACAGCACCGTCTAGTGCAATGCCCGAAAAGTAGCCAATCATTTCTTAGCATCAATTCACCTCCGCAGATAATATGGCTATACACCTCACACTCCTAATCTTCTCATACACACTAATTTATACAATTTTTTAATACATATTTTTTCATAAAAAGTCAAAAAGTTAACCCAAACAACCCTATTTTTTTCCTCAACTTTTTAGTCCAAAAAGTCAAAAAGTGCACTTATTTAGGACACCCCGAACAACCCCTTAATAATACAATTTATGGTATAAAAAGAATAATTTTAATTTAAAATTAAAATTAAAGGATGATTTTAATTATTTATTTTGATAATATTTGTCACGAACCAAATCCGCCCCTATAGGTTTAGCGTCGTAACCGGCCAGTAATCCGAGATTACCAAAGGCCTTCCTGTATAAATCAAAATAATCGGGGCTAACGGAAGCTTAATATAAAAATATCTAACAAGTAGTCTAATCAGTTGTGATTATATGTGGAATAATACATACACAAACGTTAATTTACCCATCATGTATTACATACATCACATCTTGTACAAAACATTCATAGACATATACACATATATCAAAATGTCAACATCATGATCAAAAACTTGACAACGGTCCTCTAGACCTGACCCCAACTCGGACGCACCAAAACAAAACTCCATAGGCTTAACCGGTGGCTCGACTAACGGTGTGCATCTAGGCGTGATCTTCAATTCGTCCACCTATACACATGGATATACATAATGAGCTAAAGTCTAGTGAATAACATTAAAGTAAAGGGGTTAGTGAACGAATTCCAAATCATATCATATATAGAAAACCGATCATACATATCTATCATATCAGTCTCATATCAGAACATAATAATGGTACATCCAAAGGGACATTTCGTAACATCTTCCGACTAGAGTAATCGGTCCTGGATACCGATTAGACATATATCACCACAATAAAGTGGCTAACGATATCTCGTAATCACATGCATGTCATAGACCCGCACTAACGTGTCGTCCCCCAATACTTGGGACTGTCATTGGATGCCATACTAGATTCGCAAACTGGATATTCATTCATAGAATCAAAATCACATTTTAGAAACGTATCATCTCATATAGTATTTCGTTTACCATTTCAAGTATAGTGCATATCAATATATCTTTACAGAAATGTTACTTACAGTGGGCATCCAGTAACGATCGTGCGGTCTCTGACTCGTGACCTACAATTACAATGCACAAAACACAACATATGTCTTATCAATACACATTCAATTCATACAATCGGTTGTTAACTTATGCAGTTCATTCCTTGATCATTCAGTTATTTTTATTCATTCTTTAATTTCTTGCATGTCCATGAAATGCATATGAACGTCAAATACATGTGAAAACCATGCAATCGGAGGCCCGGACGGTGGAAAAACAGAAAGAAAACAAATTCGGACCTATCCTGAAAACTACACGTACTGGGGCACTTGCCGCACGTGCAGAAACCCCACCACACGTGCGCCTTCACGTGTCATTTTTTCAAAATACAAAGTGCAACAGGGGAAGTTGGGCCGCACGTACGGGACCTCAGGCCGCACGTGCGGTCTGGGTTGCATTTGAGTCCGAAAATCTGTTCAAGCGTTGGAACTTAGTCTTTTACAAAACCAACTTCAAATTCATACATTTCAAGGCTCAAAATTCATAAAAAAACATGTTGAATTTACCATCTATAAGTTCAAACAAAATCATACTTGAACTTGAAACTCAAATTCCATGAAAAGAGCTCAAACCCTTGAATTAAAACAACAAAATCATAATCTTGAGCTCCAATCTTTGAAATTCATGAAGTTTCCTTTCCAAGGGAAAATCAAGGCCAAATTTCATGCAATACACTTTGAAAACATGGAAATATGCATTAACTACAAATCAATTTCGACTCAAATAAATCAAACTCTTTTTAATTTCCAAATCAAGTTCTTAATTTCCATGAACTCATAACTTTCATCATTTTTCTTCAATGTTTATGTATAAACATGGATATAAAAATCTAGCCTAAGTTCCTTTCCATAGCTTTCTAAATATGAGGTTGAACTTCAAAATAACTCAAGTCTAGAATGCATGTGTCATATAACTTCAATATCCAACACATTCATGCATGCATGTAGGAATCTTCATCTTCTTGCTCAAAAACATGCAAATGATAACACATAAGGCATGAATCCAACTTAAAAACATATAATCTTCAAGATTTGAGAGTTAGATCTTTACCTAGGGCCTTCAATTCCACTTGATCTTGCACAATCTAGATGATCTCTAGCAAAACCTTGAGCTTCTTGTTGAATCTCTACCCTTTCCCTCACTAGATTCTAGTTTGTCTCTCTCTCTCTCCAGAATGTTCTCTCAGATTTTCTTTCTAAATGATGGAGTTGAGCTCAAAAATGAGCTTTAAGTCCCTATATATATATAGCTCTAGGCTTAATACAATAATGAAAGCCAAACACAACTTAATGAATCAGACGGAATTAATTTTTAATTAAACTTTCTAAATGGTTCTAAAAATTCCTGTTAGCATATTCATGTACTCCATTCCGTTTTCTGAACCCATTAAGGTCGTCAATTTCAGTTCCAAAGTCGTAACTCCAATAGATATTTTTCTAGTTCAGACATATATTCTCAAATTAATTCATATTAATGCATAATTAAATAAAAATAATTGTGACACGCATTTTGGGGACTGTTACAATATTGGCACAGATGTTTTATAAAATTTTTACTTGAATACTTATACATATTAATTTTAGTTAAATTATTTATATATTTTGATAATTTTAATTCTATCATGTTACAAAACTGTAATTATCATATAATAATTTTGTAGGATATATATTAAATTATAAAATAGTAAAATAAATACTCATTTTGATATTAAAAATAATAGTTAAATTAGAAGAAGAATTAGTAACATAAAATTAAAAGTAATTCTAACTATTTAATTTTCTTTTTATATTCATTCGGAAATAAAAATATGTAGAAATAGAATTATATAAAATTTATTAAAAAAATTAAATATAAATATGTTGTGGTTGGATTATCATATAATAATTATATATATATATATATATAAAATTATAAGATTGTAAAGTAAGCTGACCTCATTTGATGGGACTTAAAACTTGGTTTGGTTTATAAAATTGTAAAATAAGCACTCTTAATTAAATTAAAATATCAATTATATAAATAAAAAAAATTCAACAACGATTAACCAAGAAAGAATTACATAACAACATCTAAACTCAAAAAGAAAAAATAATGAAAACATCTAAACAATAGATACATCTCAATGTATGAACTAATTAATCATATGTAATATGGTGTCAAGCAGTAAATCTAAACTTTAGAGGTTTTTTGAGATTATCATTGTTGTGTATGTTTTTTTATCCTGTGAGTTATGATTATATAAAATAATATAGAAAATGAAGTATAATTTTATATATAGAATCACTATAAAATTTAAACGATAAATCCATAATATAGAATTAATATTTGGTATAGAATAATACACCCGAAAATAAAAAAAATAAAGCAATTTAGCATTAAAAAAAATCCTAGTAGCCTTGAAAGAATCTCAATTTACCATGAAAAATATATGAAAAAGAAATATTTGTCAAATAGAGTTCATATAAAATAGGTAAAGCTAGTATAATTTAAATTAGGTTTGAGTTTGTGTAGAACTCTATATGTAATTAAAAAAATATATGTTGACGTGATTCTTTTAGAAAAAAGTAAGTGTGTATAATGTGCCACCTAAATATGGAAAAAACACTACTTTTAAGGGAATTGGAAAGGTTGTTGTGCTTTACAAGCACAACACATTGCTGTGAGGATTTATGGGACCTCATTCCGAGCCCATGTAGTTGATTCAAACCGTTTATATTGTAAGATTCGCTGAGTAGATCATTTATAAAAAAAAATTAGAGTAATTGGATATCTATAACTTCGAGACAACATTTGTTTTAAAAAAATAAATAAATAAACGGTTAGAATAATTTTAATAATTTATTTTAAAACAATTAGGACTTGATCATGAGGTTACATATGTCTGATTAGCTTGATTATTTTAAAACAATGAGGTTACATATGCATATTATCCTTGTATATCCCGAAAAATTTACCAATAAATCTTATTTGGAGGAATTGTGACCCATTTAGTCCTATGAAATTGATTATAATTTCATTAGTCCCATTCATTTTAGTAAGGTGGATTTAATAGATTGTATTATGGGTATTTTTACGTTCATAGGCTTGGTCTACACTGATTTCATTTTGAGGAAGGAAATTTGGGAACAGGAAAGAGCATTTCGTGGGATTTGATACTATACACATTTGCGTGTTGCATAAACATCACAGTTTGCTTTTATTTATTTTTTTTGATCGGCAAAAGAGAAGCTTTATTGATGAAAAAACATAACGAGTATGATAGCTTACATCAATAAAGAAGAGGGTGCAAAAAGCATCACAGTGAAACATTTAGATCCCAACTAGGTTGGCACCTAGACGCACACCTAATCATCTGCTAGCACACACTCGAGGCTCGAAGTTAGTGAGAGACCAACATTCCCCAGAATCACACACAAAGAAGCAAGCAGCAGCCCATAGAACATACCCATCAAATGCGCAAAGCTGTAGCTGAAAACCAAAACAGCATTACTGTCCGTCAGATCAGACCAACCACAAACAGCAGCCCATTACCCGGCAAAGACCATACCAGTAGTGAACATACCTTCATGCTCACCATAACATATTAGAAGTCACTCGAAATTTCAAGCTCAGCAGAGCCATGCTCACTCTCCATACCACCAACAAACCCTGCCAGATCTGGAGATGTAGAACCAGGACAGCAGAGCAGAAATCCAAGGAGACCAACAGCAGACCAAAGGCAAGGCACCAGCCCACCCACACACAGCAGAGAACATTAGCAACAGTAGATCCTTAGCAGAACCACACCACCACATCCTAGTGCAGTAGTACACTTGAGGCATGATGGACAGACCAGCAGAGATCCTACCCAGCAGAGCCATGCTCACCCTCCAGTTCTGAGACAATGCTTAACTTGTGGCAGATTAAAGATCAAGTCATTAATAGAGTACTCCACCTGGATTGGCGACGCTTTAAGCCACATGGCTACTCGCACCTTCACAATTTCACACAAATCCTCCAAGTTTGGTTGAGATCCGTTAAAAATGCAATCGTTTCAATGCTTCCAAGTAGACCAAAGGATAGCTAGATGTAGAACCATCCAAATTTTCTTTTCCAGCTTTTTCAATCTACAGCCAAGCCACCACTGCATCAAACCATTCACCGAACCTGGGATTACCCACTGCACACCCCACCATCTCATGATGTTGGACCATAACAGCCATACAAAAGGACAAAAGAGTAGAATGTGCTCTACTGTTTCAATCTCATTTTGACAAAAAACACAAGCCAGATTAGCACTGCCATCTAAGATCCCAAGCCTATGGAGAAAACTAGAGGTCTTAACCTTGCCAAGCCAAGCCAACCATCCAAAGAATTGCACTTTGGGAGGGGCGAAATTGTTCCAGATTGAGTCCGCCACTACTTTTACCGGCCCCAGCGGTGATTCACTCCAATTGTAGGCTGAGGCAACACTAAAAACCTCAGAAGGATCTGCCCTCCATTTTAGCTCATCTGGTTTGTTGTTACAAAATGCTGGAGCATTGCGAAGCAAGTGGGATAATCTTTGAACTTCTTCCTCTTCCCAGGCCAACAGGGATCTTCTGAAGTGCAAAATCCACCCACTAACACCCGACCGTTGCTCATAGAAACCCTTTACCACACCATTTTTATCAATAGATAAAGAAAAAAGCCGAGGGAATTCATCCATTAGACACACATTACCCACCCACTTATCCCTTCAAAATTGAATTCTCCTTCCATCCCCCAGAGCAATATGAGAGTTATTGGTATAGAAGCTATGCAGCTCGGAATTGGACACAACAACAGAGGTGATATCAGACCAAATTTTGGATCCTCTGCCTACAATGTTTGGAAACCATCTTCCATCCCTAACATCATACTTCTGACAGATCACTTCTTTCCAAAGCGTTTGATTCTCAGCACCAAACCGCCACCACCATTTCAACAGGAGGCAATGATTGAAGAAAGTCAACTTCCTCAAGCCTAAACCACCTAGATTCTTATTCTTTGTTACCACCTCCCATCGAACCATGTGAATTTTTCTCCTGAGATCTGAACCACCCCACAAGAATGCTGATTGCATTCTCTCAATCTCCTTGGCCACCCCAGTAGGAATCTTAAACAGTGATAGGTAATATATCGGCAAGTTGGACATAACAGATTTGATTAAAGTTAAACGCCCAGCAAAGGATAGAAGCCTTCTCTTCCAGGATGCCAATTTCTGTTTAAACTTATCAAGAACGGGTTTCCAAGTGCTTCTCCTACTTGGATTGGCCCCCAATGGAAGCCCCAAATATTGAATAGGCAGTTTTTTATGCAAGCAATTAAGACTAGTAGCAAATTCATGCACCAACCCATCATCCACCCCAATACCACAGATAACACTCTTATGGTAGTTAATTTTCAATCCTGAGGAAATCTCGAAGCATCTTAAGATGCTTTTAATGTTGCTCACCTCTCTCCTATTAGCTTCACAGAACAAAATTGTGTCGTCCGCAAATTGCAAATGCGTTACTCTTAACCCATTTGAACCCACCTCTGCCCCTTTTATGATGTCCAACTCCTTGGCTCTACTCAGCAAAATGTTGAGGCCCTCCGCGACAATATTGAAGAGAAATGGTGACAACGGGTCGCCCTGTCTAAGACCTCTTTGGGGACAGAACTCAGCAGTTGGAGACCCATTAACCAAAACAGAAATCTTGGCCGAGGAGACACACACTTTCATCCAGCGGACCCAACGAGATCCAAAGCCAAACTTGGAGAGCATATCAAATAAAAACTCCCAATTAATGGAGTCATAGGCCTTTTCAATATCCAATTTAAGCACCAAGCCTTTTCTATTAGATTTTCGCCACCCATCAACTACCTCATTTGCTATGAGAACACCGTCCAAGATATTCCTACCTCCCACAAATGCTGACTGAACCTCACTTATAATCTTAGGCATCACTTGTTTCATTCTATTAGCAAGTACTTTTGCTAATAATTTATACAGGGAGCCAATCAGACTGATAGGCCTATACTCATTCAAGCAAGAAGGACTTTGGACTTTAGGAATTAGGGCTATAAAAGAGCTATTAATCCCCCCAACAAGACTTGCATTCTGATGAAATTCCCTCATGAACTGGAGCACATCCATTCTCACTATTTTCCAGCATTTCTTAAAGAATGGCATGTTGAAACCATCAGGCCCAGGGGCCTTATTACCATCACAAGACCTAATGACATATTTGATTTCCTCCTCTGAAAATTCTGCCTCCAATTGTGCCACCGCTTGAGCTCCACCGATACTCGGAAATGGGCCAGACAATTTGGGTCTAACTTCCCAAGCTTCGGAGAAGAGCCCCATGAAATGTGCCTGAACTTCAGCTCTCAGTTCCATTGGATCCTCAATCATTACACCATTAGCTAATATTGAGCAGAGAGAATTCCGGCTGTTTCTGTGACATGCCAACATGTGAAAGTACCTTGTATTTTTATCCCCTTTAGTTGCCCAATTCACTCTAGATTTTTGAAACCAGATCCATTCCAACATTTTACTTAACCTCCAAACTTCACCCCTGACCTCCTTACGCTTGAAAAATTCTGCTTCAAGAAGGGGTCTCTCCTCAGCTAACAAATCAAGGTTATGGGCCTCATCTTCAGCACTCTTTAGCTTTGACTCAATCTTCCCAAACACTGCTACATTCCACTGTTTTAATGCCTGTTTAAGAGCTTTAAGCTTCATAAGACATTTATAACCTGCCCAGCCTTCCACTACAAATTCTGACCAACTTTGCTTGACGAATGCTAGGAAATTAGGATGTAAAAGCCAGGCATTGAGAAATCTAAAAGGCTTGGGCCCCCAGTCCCTTTCATCCTCCATTAAGATGATAGGGCAGTGGTCAGACCACGTTCTAGGAAGACCCCACAATTTGAAATTAAAATTCTGCACCCATTCGTGAGTAAGCAAAAAACGATCAATTCTACTCCATTTCTCAGTAGCTTGAGAATTACACCAGGTAAACTTTCTCCCAAGCATAGGCATATCTATTAGCTCGAGTTGCTCAATCATACTGTTAAAATCTCTCATCCCTCTATCCCTCATTGAGCACCCAATTCTTTCTGAAATCATCTTAATTTCATTAAAATCACCCCCCATGCACCATGGCCCCAAAAAGCTAGATTTCAATCTGACTAAAGAATCCCAAAGCTCTTTTCTTTTGGACACCTCATTGGGTCCGTATACATTAATTATAACACATTCAAAGCTATAGAACAGTGTACCTGAGAGCAAGATGAAATTGCGATTACTACCACAAGCCTTCAATTGGAACACCTCCGGGTTCCAAATGCATAGCAGACCACCAGCCCTTCCAAGCGCATCAACTGCCATAAAGTCAAAATTATCCCCAGGCCACATAGACCGAACCATGACAGAATCTATTCCAGACTTCTTTGTTTCTTGTAGAAGAACAATATCCACTTTCCTCTCTGCAAGAATTTTTTTTAGCTTCCTCATTTTTTCGGGTTTACCAATACCCCTTACATTCCAAGATTGTATCTTCATGGGCACAACAAATCATACTCTATTACAGCTGGGTATCGACTCAATTGACATCCCCTTCCTTATCCCGAATTCGCTGCAAATCTTGAGCTTCAAGTGCTGCGAGTTTGCTGATCACCTCTTCTTCTTGTCCTTCACAGTCAACTCCAAGAACTTTACCGATTTGGATAGATGCTTCTGCCTCTGACCTCAAAAGCCGACCTCTACTGTTACTACTCGCCATTGAAAGTGAGATGGCAGCTACGGCCGACCGGAAGACCGCTCCCTTCCACAAATTCAGTGGTGCTTCCCCTAATTTCCCAGTTACCCCCATCTTCCTTTTCGGCTGCTTGTTCTGTTTTTTGCCTTTCGGAGCTTCCCCTATTTGTTGTTTGCCTTTCATCTTCAGTTGAGCTTTCGTCTGTGGACTCATGACAGATTCTTGTAGTTGGGTTGAATAAAAGATTTGTGATTTACTGCTCCCAACTTCAACAAGCCCAACAGCTCTTAGGGCCGACCCATTCAGCCCAGGGCTCATTTGGGCCCTATTCAGGTCCACTTCGAGTTGAATTCCAGCCCTATCTCCTGCTGACCCACTAATGCTTTTCATAAAACCAGGGGTGTAGACAATACCATCAACCCCATGACTGACAGCATCATCACAATGCTTGGAACTCGTCCCCAACTCAGCAGGTTCCCTTTCGGGTTTACCAATATCCCTTTCGCCACCTTCCTCTGACCTTTCCTGCCTCATTTCTGACTCCTCCACCACAGAGACATCCTTCAACCTATCCTTCCTGTCCAACTCAGCCTCGGCAGTGGGTAGTAAGTTTGGACCCACCCCAGCCACATCACACCTGCTGCGTAAGGCCTCATCCACCTAGACCTCCACGTCATCTTCTTCTTCCTCATGCCTGCTATTTTTGTCTAGAAGCTGATCAGCTTTAGCCCCCATTGAGGAGCATTTCTCGCCGTTCTTCCAATGATCGGATTGAGAGACACATGGATCATACGCAGCCTTATAGATTATAATTTGGTCCTCACATACCCTTACTGGGTAGATAATACCTCGACACTCCAGGTTGATGGATTGATTGATAGATTCCATGCTTTTAGTGGCTATCTTCACTTTTCCACATTGAAGCGAGTTTAGCCGAAGTGTATCGTCGTCTATCTCAATCACTGCACCCCAGTTCTTCCCAATGTTATTAAATGTATTGTAGCTCCATAAGTTCAGTGGAACTCCGTAGCAGCTAAGCCAAACAAATCTTTCTTGGTCCAAGGCCAAACCTTGTCTCCATTCTAGGACTGACTCACACCATTCATTAAGCCAATCCTTCATTCTCACAAGTTTGGCCTTTTTATCTGCAGCAGATTGAAAAGAGAGCACCATATCTCTACCCCCTCCTATACGTACTTTAACATCCCCAAAGCCTTGCCTTGCTATTTCCACCCTAAAATTATCCAATGAGTTGGCTGATTTGAGTCTAACTACTACACTTTCATGCAGCCAGCCATTTCCTTCCTCATATGCTTTTATAGTTCGAACTGTGGGTGTTGCGATACCTCTCCCTCTTACAGCTTCTGCATATGTCTGTTTCCTTTGGTATCCAACCTTGGGCAGGTGATTAACCTCCGTAGCCTTCCTTATCGGTGGATCTCGAATCAACCTACGCTTTGTATCATACTCCTTTCCAAACTCTGCCATTTGAACTTTTAGTGCTCTGTCCTCGCACCATAGCCCGTGTGCTTTTTGAACTGCAATGTCCGCTGCTACAGAGCAGTTATATCGTACAAAGCCAAATCGAGATCGCGTCATTTGTCTTCTCTTGTTTGGAATGAAGACATCTAGAACTACACCATAGTTGGCGAAGATGGAATATAAGCCTTTTGCCCCCATGAATTCTGGTATATTATCCACAAAAACCGAATGAACCGATACTTCCTCCCTTCTGCTCCACACTCCCCTTCCTCCATGTCTACGCACCACAGGCTGCCATCCTCCACCATACCCAGTCCCATGGTGTTTGTCTGCTCTCTCCATTGTTTTTTTGTATATACCTCACAACTTACAAGGAATGTGGATGACCTTGATTCTTTAGATGAATTCCCACTTTATAGGGAGGTTTAAGGCTTCTGTGCCCCTCTCATGAAGTTATGGGGCAATTTGCCAAGTTTCTTATAGTGACTTGTCTTGCACTCCTAGGTATTCTCTATTTATCCACCAATGTCGGTTTTTGAGTATGAGTACCTTTTTGTTGAGGGTAGTTCAAGTTTTTTCCTCCAAGTATGCCATGGGTTACTTCAAAACCGTAGAGTCTGGCTTACTCTTCACAGTTTGCTTTTATCATTGCCATATTTGGGAACATACCAACCAAACAACATGTAAAGGACTAGTAGTGCGGTTAACCAATGGTACATTCTTTACAACTCTAAAAAACACAACGTGAAAAACACATTACCCCCAAACATTGGGTTTCCATTTTTCAAATTCTAGCACCTAATTAGCTAAATTGTCTCCATGTGTCGGGTTGGGGTGTGGAGTTCAACTCGGGTGTCACATTTTGGATTTTTTCAAAAAACATCTCAGGCTAATGTACTAGTTTCACACTTGGGAGCATACCAATCAAACAACGCTTACGGAACCATTGGCGCCGCTAACAAATGATACATTGCTTATACGTTAGTGACACACCGAAAATAACACATCAAACCAAAGTTACCATATTCATTTAAAAGATTATGAATTTCAGTACATTGTATGGATGACCGATTACATCTCAGTCTAATAATGTCACAGTGCCATTTCATTGAGATGTAACATTTGCCATGTGTCTAACAAGACACCTACTGGTGCTATTAACTAACATTCACATCATGCCAAATGCATGATACAGTCCTATAGTGCATAATTCGACAATGTACACACATCGTCAATGTTAAGGATGCCATTTACGACAAGACGGTTCATAAGATTCTATGTCAACTCAATTCACAATGTAACAATCATCACTATTTGTCCAATAAACCCAACAATCACATTACGTTGACGTGACACTAATCGCATTATGATGACATGACACTAATTACACTAATCGTGTGACACTACTCACGTGTCACATATTGTCGAACTTACAAAATCACACAAACACAACAAAGAAACATTCCCAAACTTCTGAAGATGTTAAACAAATATGCAAAGGTTTGCATGGTACCCATTTACCATCCTCCAAATGGGACTTACTAATGGTCAAGACAATTATTGATGGTCCAATATAAAATGTAGATTATTGTGTATGCACTATAAAATCCAAATGTATCACACATACCAACAAAACCAAAGTCATAATACATTATAACCCAAAAATCTACATCAACAAAAATTGATGTTTCTAACGCTATAAATCTAAGATTGAAATTTCAGTAATCACGATGGATGTGACCATGTCAAAAAAAATATAACATGTTTTATTCAAAAAGTAATCTAATTCTGGGTGCACCATTTTGTATTCATCATGGGTGTGATGATCTAGCTGTTGAAAAATTGGTTTTTTATAGGCTGATTTTGGACCAACTTTGAGCCCAAAATAAGGTGGGGTCCATACGTCTTTTGAGGTGGGTCCGAAGAGGTGACGTGTTCCTTGCCATATGACAAGTCACACGGTGAAGACGGTTCATCAAAACCATTTATGAGTGAATGAGAACTTGACATCGTTTTCGGGTTCGTGGAATGGACATTTAAAGAATTAAATGTGGGTTTTCTTGAAATGGGTTGTCCTACATTGAAACTTTAAGAGAGCTTGAGTAGGTATATAAGCTTTAGTTGGCAATACTTGGGTTGGGCCCCAAGGGGCATCCCAAGTTTGTAGAAGGGAGAAGTTATAGACAAATAGAACCTTGGCTCAAACAACTACACACGCGCCGCCACCGCCCGGCCGAATCAGGCGCGGTTGTGGGTCGGGTTGGTTCTAACATTAAATTTTTGGATTGTAGGAATTATTTGAATTTCAAATTGAATTTAATTCAAATTTGAATTCAAATTTTGTGTCAAAAATTGTGCCTCTTTCAGATCAATTCCACAAACAGGTTAATCAGTCCAAACGGTTTTTCAATCTGTTGAATTTCGGACAGATTCAAAACTGCCCAGACATATTCAAAATTTGTATAGTTTTATAACTGCAACAGTTACCAGCAAATCTGTTTGAATTTTGAATTATATCTATTCAAACAGTTTCATACATGTTCAGTTCTAGACAGCACATGTTCGGACATATCTATATGCCTATAAATACTAGCCATTTCAGCAGTCTTTTGCATCCAAAAATTGACTGAAAAACTCATCTTCTTGCTGTCCAATTTTTGCTCTGTTACATATATTCCTTATATTAATTTTAGGGAATACTTTGAGAGCATAGAACACAGGTTTGGTTCACCGCACAAATTGTTTTGGAGTGCTACTACAATTTGTGAAGATCATTGTATCTTGGGAGATAGACGTCACTTAACTGTAAGTGTAACGCCCCAAATTTCTAACCCAAATGATAATACAACAATCATGGCTCTTTCAAGGAAAACCGAATATAAATCTCTAAACTTACATTACATGATACAATAGTTCTTCATGCAACAATACATTAATCCAACAACAAATAAATAAACAAATAAATACCCCCAAGGGTTTACAAGTTTCCAAGGCTTGAGCCTAGTTACACAAAACGGTTATTCAAACCCACACACATACAGCCATTGGCTTACACATAGAGTCACAGTAAAATGAGAGTCTCATACTCTCAACACATATTTCCTCGCCTTTAGTTAGGCGACATCACCACATCTTTTCCTACACACAAAAATCCCGTAGGGTGAGCATAAAGCCCAGTAGAAAATCCTTAACAAAGTATATACATTTTATATAAGTCTCAAGAGATGAAATGCACATGTCATGCCATGCTATGCCTTTTTTTGAAGATAAATCACATTTTCATCTTTTGAAAACTATCATGCTCAATGATGTCATGCAATTTCAATTGTTCAAAACTTAACAATTTATTTCAAGGGCGGCAAATATGACTCTAGTAATCCTTAGGTCGATGTATGCAAGTAGACTATACAAGTACTGCCAAATTGTCATTTTTATCGGTAATAACCGGAAGGCTCGACACATATCCGCGCGGGTTTTCGGCCTTTCACCCCGGACTCTCAGGCCAACTTATTCAATATCATTTACACCACCTATCAAGACTTACCAACGTATTTATCCCAAAACCATTTCATGAAAACTTGTTTCTCAACATTCTTTTCTCAATGCAAGTTTTCAAATCAACTTTCAAAGTTTAATGTAATCAAATGAATTGTTATGCCAATAACACAAGATGAATATAAATACTTTTATTCCAATTCATCATTCAAGGAATAACACAATTCTCACTTCTCAAGTATCCTTAACAATTAGTCATTTCAAGACTATTTCAACGTTTTGAACAATAATTTCCAAAATGAACAACAATTCTCATATTTCCTGAAATTCATTATTTATATAAATATAAATAAGAAATTTTCCAAACATCCATTTATTTTGACACACAAAATAAATACAACAATATCATTCATGGATTTTCAGTCTCTTTAAAAAAAATCCCCAAATTCTAGGTTTTCTCACCAAAACTATACAACTCAAATCCTTTGAAAGAAAACTTTCCAAAATCATCTTTTCTTCAATCAACGAAGATCAAAACCCATAAGATCATTTTAAAAGAACAAGAGACAAACCCACTTTCAAAATCGCTCAACTTCTTGAATCAACAATCAATTTTCAAAGCTATCGAAAGATGATTTCAAAAATCATATAGATCTTGCAAAAATATATATATAACTCTAAGAAAATCCCTACCTCAAGTTTTGAAGAAGAAATGAGATGAAACCCCCAAAATCAACGGTGTCGAAACTCGATCTTCACCGCACACAACGAAGCCCTCGAGATGAAACCAACTTTGATGAAGAACTTAGGTCTAAATCCCAATGGATTTAGAGAAATCAAAGAAAGAAGATGATTTCTAGAGAGAGAAGCTCCCGATCTGGAATTCTAGAGAGTTTTAGAGAGAGAGAGAAGACTGAAAAAGTGATCTGAAATATCAGATTCACGAACTGATATAACATGGTCCGCTCGAGCGTGGAATGCCCCGCTCGAGCATCAAATACACTAACCCAGTACTTTTGCAGACAGGTCAAACTTCTGAAACCAAACATTCTCTGCTCAAACGCATAAACGGCCGCTCGAGAGGACAAGCAACTTTGAATACATTTTGTATTTTTGCTTCGGGGGCGTTGCCCCTCGACCCCGCCAGGGCGCTGCCCTTGAACCCGCCAAGGAGCGTTGCCCCCTCGACCCCCGTGAGCTAAACTGGCAGCTCGATCCCCGACCGGTCCAATCGAAGTGGCAAAACATGAAAGAAGGATTGAAACCGGGATCGCTACAACCTTCCCCCCTTAAAGAATTTCATCCCTGAAATTTCAAATCAAACTACCCAAACAAAGGGGTTTCTAGCGATCAAAGTCACGCTATATCATTTTCAAATCACAATACTAACTCTCAACCAAATTCCACCATTTCCACCATGGTTATCTCATTAACAACAACCTCCCAAATATGCATAAACATGAAATTTCTTAAAAAGTAATGGCAACTCTCAACAACCTTATGCTTAAAACAACAACGCACATATCAACATGTGGTTAACAACTTTAAATACGTTTCCCTCAACACTAGGGAATATTACAAAGAAAAGCAACTTAAGCATTTTCAAACAAATTCGGATATTTGGAGCAGACTTTCGCCTCCCGTTCCCACCTTGCTTCTTCAACCCATGGTGTCTTTACAACACCTTTACCAACGGTATAGTTTTGCCCCGTAGCACTTGTTCCCGGGTATCTAATATTTGAACCGGTCGTTCTTCATAAGAGGCATCTTCATCTACCTCCAAGTCAACCCAATCAAGAACATGAGAAGGGTCGGGTTCATACTTCCTAAGCATAGATACATGAAATATGTTGTGAACTCCCGAAAGTTGTGGCGGTAAAGCTAACTGGTATGCCACTTCCCCAATTCGCTCTAAGATCTCAAAAGGCCCAATGAACCTTGGAGATAATTTACCACTCTTACCAAATCTCATCAAACCCCGTCTTGGTAAGATTTTTAGAAACACATGGTCACCAACTTCAAAAGATAAAGGTCGTCTCCTCTTATCGGCATAACTCTTTTGTCGGCTTTGGGCCGTAGCTAACTCTTCCGAATGAGAACAACTTTCTCGATTGTCTCTCTAACAATTTCTGGACCCAGTAACGATGCATCACCTACTTCGGCCCAACAAACCGGTGATCTACAAGGTCGGCCATACAAGGCCTCAAATGGTGCCATCCCAATACTAGCTTGGTAACTATTGTTGAAAGTAAACTAAATCAATGGTAAGTGTCTTTCCCAAGGCCCCTTAAAATCAAGGACACAAACTCTAAACATGTCCTCCAAAATCTGAATGGTACGCTCTGACTGTTCATCGATTTGAGGATGATAAGTGGTGCTAAGAGTCTACTTAGTTCCCAACGCCTCTTGAAGGCTTTGCCATAACCGAGCAGTAAAACGAGGATCCCTATCCGACACAATAGTCATAGGGACTCCTTAAAGTGAAACTATCTCTCTAATATACAACTCTGCCAAGCGTTCAACTGAGTCGCTGGTGCACATTGGAATGAAATGGGTAGAGTTAGTCAACCTATCAACAATCACCCAAATGACGTCATTGCCTCATTGTGTTCTAGGAAGCCCAACTACAAAATCCATAGTAACACACTCCCATTTCCACTCGGCTATCGATAAGGGTTGTAACAAACCCGCTGGTCTTTGGTGTTTGGCCTTCACTTATTAACAAGTAAGGCACTTCGATACAAATAAAGCGACATTCCGTTTCATACTCCTCCACCAAAACTGACGACTGTAGACGCGCCCCGCGTGAGGGACTTATGCTGCCACAGTTCGGACTCGATTTGTCACGGTTCTTAATCTGAACCAAAGAGTCCAAATCCGGCAAATCGTTTTGAAAAAACAGATTTTTAGAAAAGAAGTGCCAAACATGGACTGCTTTGCCAGATACAGAGTCGCCACCTAAATATTTTTTAATGGGGGAATTTAGGAAACCCTGACTCGTTCGCCTAAGGCCACGTGTCCGTCATCACCAAAGTTGCCTCGGCTCGGGAGCTTGGGTACGATTGGGGAAGGTCAGCTATGAGCACCCCCTCTCGCCCGATCCGAAGATCGGCCTCTACTAACCATGATATCTTGTTTTGAAAATATTATATGCTCTTGCTCCGGTTATTAGCCTAGAATTACTATGTTATGCGCGCAGCAAACAAGTATAGACCAGATCGCCTAAATTGGAACAAAACATTTCATGTTTGTTTTGAAAATGGTTTGCTACTCGCAAGTAGGCTAAAATGTAGGTTTTGCCACCCTCGAGTGGGCTTTAGAAAAGATGGTTTTGCCACTATCTAGTGGGCTTAAAACTCACAGTTTCAATGCATTATTCCAATTTAGGTAATTTGACCTCCATCCACAGGCATTCAAGCAGTTATATCACATAAGCAGCTAGCCTCATGGCAATCATGTTATTATGGCAACACTCACACGCATGCGGTATGCTAAAGCATAAAAGCTTACCTAGTACTCCAAGCCAAAACAGAAACTAGTTAGTAATCATATGCATGATCCTAGTTCATGTTAAGATGGCTAATGCAACACATGCAAAATGCAACTATAATAGGCTCGGCTATCCTAAAGATGGCATGTGAAATGCTGCAACTAACAAGTACTCAACTTGGAATTGAAATACAATGCAGTTAGTATGATGCGCCGAGCCCGGTGCATGCAAGACAAATGTATGGATGCACGCATGCATAGCATAAGGTATGCTAAGTTAAATATGCCTAATACTAACCATTGAAAGCAGGTAAGTAAAAGGGAGAAAGAAGTGGGGGTTGGAAGACATACACACACTCACACACACTTATTACACAATTGCCCTCGCTCGGAGGGTCCGAATAAATATTACAAAACAAATGAATACTGCTAAATTAATTATTACAGAACTTCTAATTAATTAACAAATTGAATGCAGAATTAAAGTGGCCACAGCCCCGCCTCAAAATGTTTGGATGATGCATGCTTGACTCGTACTGCCCGGAAACTCGCTGCCATAGCATTGCTGCCTCTGTTTACACTGCCTAGCTCCTCTGAAGACTGCACAAGTCTTGGGTTAGGTTCTCTGCACACTTTGGAGCACCACCGACTAGGAGGAATGGCCACCGGCTATGGGAAATGGTCACCGGCCGCTGATGAAGTTATCGGCCATTTATGGATGGCCGGTCGGCACTAGAGATGGCCGGCCGGCCAAAGCTTCCTGCAGAAACTGGTTTTGACAGCAACAGAGGGCATGCAGTGTATGGCATGGAATTTTTAAGCAAATGTAAGCATGGCCACACTCCCTATCATGCAATGGATTCAAGGGAGCATGGCCCTCGACCCTCGGGCCATCAATTATGCATTTTTGATGCATGATGGCCTAAGAGGCCAAATTTCGCAATTCAATGTAAATGCATGCAACCAAAAGAGATGAATGCCAACACCCTATCATGTTGAGGTCAAGGGGATTGACGACCGAGGGTTGAGACGTGTTACATCACTTGGAGTATGAACACTTCTCAATCCTCATACTTGGTTTGACACCCCAAACCAAGCAAAATGTAATGCAATGTATGCAAGATGGCTCAAGTATGCAACATGACTCAAACATGCAACATGAGGCTAATAGGTACAAAGCATGCCAAATGCGAAGTGACCTATCATACAAAATGCAATGTGATACATCCTATCGTACAATGTAAGCAATGAAACCAAAGTAATGCAATACAATCATGCAATGATGGACCTAAAACACAAAGGGGCAGACCTCAGCCCACCCCCAAAACAGTGACAAAAGATGCCTAAAATGATGGATGAATACTCATGTAAGCATGCACACCAATAGGCCCAAGATTAAGGCATAACAAAGGAGCATTCTACTACCACTACCCCAAGCAAACATGGCATGAGCTATACAACCAAAAACAGAGTTTTAGTGTACCAAAATAAGTCCCAAAACCCACTGTTATGACAACTCAAATGACCCAAACACATAGGCATGCACAATGCTTCATTTCAAGGCATAAAAGGAGACTTCTTCAAGGCATGGAAGGAATGATAGATGCTAACATTTAAGCACAAAACATGGACTGAAATGGCATGGTAAGTGATTCCAAATCACTGAAATAGCCTAGCCAATGCATGCTAATGACTCACACACCCGATGCTAACATGCTAGAATGCTAAGGAGCCATACAAAGCATATCAAATATGACCAAACCAGCACCTAACAGACCTCAAGCATGGAAAAATATGACCGATAACTTCACAAAGCAAGGTCAAAACATGAGAGCATGGTGGTCAAATGGCATGATACACTTCTAGGCAAAATAAGGGAATACAAAGCAAGTGCAATATGCATGTAAAGGAGCATAAATCTAACCAAAGACAGAGGCAATATATGACTCAACAACAACTAAAAACCTCTGAAATGGGGCCTAAAACAACCAAGCATACATGCTACCCTTATGAGCCAAAAACATGGACGAATGGGACACAGAGGGGAGAGGGGTGTCCCTCCCCTATACAAGACCTCAAACCCCCTTCTTCACCACTGAAAATCCACTGGATTTCAGTGGTGAGAAGACCAATACACCAAGGTAGCCAAAGCTCAACAAAGGAAGCACCAAAAGGGCCAAACAAGGCCTAAGAGGGGGAGGTCGACCCCAAACAACAAAATGACCTTAATGAAGTATCTTAAGCATGCAAATACAAGATTTTTTTCAGTTATACACAAGGTCTAAAACAGTAAGCAAGATAGGCAAAAATCTAGTGCAAGATTGGGGAAAATAAAGCAAGATTGTTACCCTTGAAGAACAGTCCAAGAACAGCAAGGTCAGGCCCCTTTTTGTGATCAAAACCAGCTTAAAACTTCAAGAACAAACCCTCAAGGCCTCCCAAGTCGAAGTATGGTCTAATAGTGTGTGTCTTGGTGCAATACTATGAACTAAACACACTTTTAGGCCACAAAACACACACAAAAGAGGAGAGAGAGGGAAATATATAGAGAGAGAGAGAGAGGGTGATGTATATCAGAATGTATATGTATAAGCTCTGGTTTTTGCTCAACCAAGACAAAGGAGGGGATGGTTCTCTTATATAGGCAAAAGAATTGTGTAAAGCTTCTCAAGGAAGCTAAGTGAAAGGGTCAAAGGGATCAAGCTTCCAATGGAAGCTATCCCCAAAGGTGCAAGCTTCCTAAGGAAGCTAAGACAAGGGGTCAAAGCTTCCTCAAGAAGCTTTGAGCAAAGGGTGCAAAAAAATGGGTCAAAGGTTCAAAATAGCCACACATATGCACGGGGAAAGGGTTTGTGCATCCCAGCTGGCACAGCTGGCATGCACCATGCCTGAAGGGTGCAAAAGGGTAAAATCGGCCAGAAAAGGAGGTCATCGGCCAAATAAATGGTCGGTCGGCACAATAAATGGCCGGCCTGCTATTTTTACTGGCCGGTCGGCTAAATTGATGGCCGATAGGTGGCTTCCAAGGTCAAAAAGTGGCTGGTGGATGTCCAGATTGAAGCCCAGGAAGTTAGCTTTCCAATGGCATAAGCCTTGCATTAAAATTCCTCCTGTGCAAAATGTTATGCCCGTTTTGGTGAAGCCGCGCAGATTCGATCCAACCGGATTGATCCCCTACTTCAACCAACCATATCTCCCTCACCCGGTCTTGGCTCTAGGAGATTCTTGAGTGCAAAATGAAGCCCCGGAAGTAAGCTTTCCAACGGTGGTGGCCTCATAGCTAAAATCCAAGTATGCAGATGAATAAGCCCGATTCAGCGAGGGCTGCTCGACTCCCTTCTACCCGGATTCATGCCGAACTTCTTCTCCAACTTGTTTTCCCCCCTCTTTTCCTCTTTTCTTCAACTCCAAACCCCTAAACAAAGTGTTTCGAAAGATTTTTCAAAGATTTCATCTCTCTTTCATTCATCTCCACTTTGTCCTTGCTCGGTTTATCGAAAAGCGCATCATTTGACAAAATATGAGCCTCGGAATATTGTAGAAACTTTATTTCAAAAAAGTTTTGAAAGAGAGGGTTTTAAGGTTTAAAAACCATCCAAAATAACTTTGTTCCAAAATGGGGTGTGAAGTTGAGATTTGTCTCTCTCCTTGCCGAAGAAACTGGACCTTTGCCCTGCACACCTTTCTCCACCAAGTAAACCATCAGTAACGCCCAAGTCTTAAGGGCGGTCAAAAATGGGGTGTCTACAACGACTAAGATCATGATACATTTTAGTGCCTCCCGGGTGTACAGCAAGGCGTGAGTGATGGAACTCCTGAAGTACTTCATCTCTACAAGATTCTAACATAAACAAACGGTCTAGGTAACGTACACTCAGATCCGAGTGAACATTCAAACCTTTCTTTTCCTTCCCATTGGAAATCTTAATACGAATTGATTCCACATCACGGTCTCCTCGTTGTGCCTCTATGACCTTACCAACCAACGTAGGTTGAGCATTCAAAGTAAATAAGGTAGCACTCTCTTCAGACTCACCCAAGTGCAAATCAAACTTGCCAATAACATCTAGCATATCCCATTCCCGAATGGCCACACTTGCCAAACTACTCACAGATTTTCGACTCAAAGCATCGGCCACCACATTGGCCTTCCCTGGATGATAGTGTAACTCAAAGTCATAATCCTCCATAAATTCCATCCACCTCCGTTGTCGTAAATTCAAGTCTTTTTGAAAAAAAAAAATACTTTAGACTCTTATGATCGAAGAAGACTTCAAACTTCTCACCATACAAGTAATGCCTCCAAATTTTCAAAGCAAAAATCACCGCTGCTAATTCTAGATCATGGGTGGGGTAATTTTTCTCATGAGCTTTCAATTTTCGTGAACTGTAGGCCACAACTTTTCCCTCTTGCATCAAGACACAACCAAGTCTATCCCCGGACACATCACAATGGACAGTGTAATTCAAACCCCTTTCCAGAATTATCAAAACCAGTGCGGTAGTCAATCTAGTCTTAAGCCTTTGGAATGACTTTTCACAAGCCTCACTCCACACAAATTTGATACCTTTTCTAGTCAATCTAGTCAAAGGTGCAGCTAGTCTAGAGAAGTCCCTTACAAAACGTCGATAATACCCCGCTAATCTGAAGAAACGCCGAATTTCAAAAACATTCTTGGGTTGATCCCAATCCTGTACGGCATCTATCTTTGAAGAGTCCACAGTCACTCCCTCTCTAGACACTACATGCCCCAAAAACTTCACCTCTGTTAACCAAAACTCGCATTTTTCAAATTTGGCATACAATTGGTGCTCACTAAGTAAACCTAGCACTACCTGTAAGTGTGTCTCGTGTTCCTCTTCAGAGGTTGAATAAATCAAGATGTCATCCACAAAGACGACCACAAAACGGTCCAAGTATTCCAGGAAAATTATGTTCATCAAATCCATAAAGGAAGCCGGTGCATTGGTCAACCCAAAAGGCATTACAAGGAATTCATAGTGGTCATAACGAGTATGAAAGGCCGTCTTCTGAATGTCCTCCTCCCAGACTCTCAACTGATGGTACCCCGACCTCAAATCTATTTTTGAGAAGCAACGAGACCCTCTAAGTTGGTCAAACAAATCATCTATTCTAGGTACAAGATACTTGTTCTTAACTGTAACTCTATTCAACTTGCGGTAATCAATACACAACCGCAATAACCCATCCTTCTTCTTCGCAAAGAGAGCCGGTGCTCCCCAAGGCGATGTACTAGGGTGAATGAAGCCCTCGTCTAAAAGTTCTTGGAGTTGAATCTTCAACTCATGCAATTCGGCGGGTGCAAATTTATACGGTGACATGGAAATCCGTGCCGTGCCAAGCACTAATTCAATGGAGAACTCGATCTCCCGGTAAGGTGGCAAACTAGTAAGATCTTCTGGAAAGACATCCAGGTATTCACAAACTACCCTTGGTAACTCAACATGAGTCCCGTCACTCTCACTATCCAAGAGAGTTGCAAGAAGGCCACTAAGCTTACTCCTACTACGAGGGTCAACAATTGGCGACAATGCTCTATCAACTCGGTTCCCCAGAAAATAGAAACGATCACCAAGCGAAGTGCACACTGTAACTCTCTGACGGTAACAATCAATCATAGCTTGATAAGAACATAACCAGTCCATACCTAAAATGACATCAAAACTCAACAAATCTAGCAACACAAAAGCAAACGGAATTCGACGCCCGGCAACTTCTATTTCACAATCACGACAACCCCGGTCTAAATCAACTGTACCCCCAACAGGTGACTCTACTCTGAATGGAGGCATTAACCGTGCTACCTCTAACCCCAATGCAGAAGCAAATGCAGTAGATATAAATGAATGAGACGCACCCGTGTCTATCAATACATTAGCCAAAGAATTACACACAACAAAAATACCTCTCACAAATGAGGATTCTGGCAACTGCTCTGGCACGGTAACAGCATACACGTGCCCCTGTGGCCCTTGATTGACTTGCTCCCCTCTCGGAGCATAGGCCTGTTGTACTGACTGAGCCAAAGCGGCTCCCTAATTAACTCGCGAAGCTTGGACTGATTGAGCCTGCTGGTGACTCTGAGTCTGCCTCGACCCTGATGCGCCAGATGCACCTCCCAACTGTGGACAAGTTCTCTTCATATGGCCCGGCTGACCACACTGATAACAATTAAACCCTTGACCTTTATTCTGAGACTGAGACTGACTTTGAGATCGGTTAGGTGGTGGAAACATTAACTGCCCTCCTCCCTTCTGTGGGCATGAGAAGGATTTATGACCCGGTTGGCCACACTTGAAACACAAAAAGCTACTCGATGCACTTTTTCCCGAACCCGCACTGGGCAAAGGAAAAGTGGATCTAGACTGCTGTGGTTGGGACTGGGATGGATAGGTGTTCCTGCTCTTCTTGTTCTGCCTATAGTCTCCTTGAGACTCTTGGCCCCTACACCTTGAACTCCGAAGCCTCTCTTCCTCGGCTTGTATGGAAATTTCTACGTGTGTCGCCATCTCCACAAGACAGTCATATTCCCGAATCATATTTCCAACAAGCTTGAACATAATTTTTGTTTTCAATTTCTTTTCAAATTCAATGCAATGGCGCTCTTCCGTTGCCACCAACTCTGGTGCAAATATGGACAAACTAGAGAAGACCGCCTCAAACTCAGCCACGGGCATGTCGAGTTGTTTGAGGTCTTTAAACTCTTGCCTCAATCTCTCCCTAGCAGTGGGAGGTATGTACTTATCTTGGAAAGCAACCGTAAAGGCTTCCCATGTCGGCTCCACTCTACTCTTGGCATATTTCCACCATTGACCCGCGTCTCCCTTAAGGTAGTAACTCGCTAGAGTCACTCTTAGTTCACTATCTTGGATAGTCTTCACAGTTTGTTCGAGCCACTCATCCACTTTCTTGGGCTCGGGACCACCATGGAACTCATCTGGTTTGGCCTGCAAGAACTCTCTAGTAAGGAAACTCGCTCTTGATTCCGTGGTGTTCTCTCAGGCTTGATTCTCCTCCCTCAACAAGTTCATAGACTCTCTTAAAGCCCCTGCCATTTCTCAAGCTAGGGCCCCCATTGCGGTTTGACCCGCTTGTCTCACCTGCTCGGCCACATTAGCTTGGCCTGCTTGCTCAACCGTATTAGCTTGGCCTGTTTGCTTGGCCATATTAGCTTGGTCAAACCCTTCTTCTTGTACCGGAACCCTATGGACCGGTGCCTCATGCACACCTCGGCGAGCCCTACCACGCCTCCTGCCTCTACCACCATGGACTTGACCCCTTCCTGACATCCTAATAAAGGACACAAGAGAAATAATTCAGCACATTAACTCATATGTGCTCATAACTTGACTCACACATTCGACTACAACAATTCCATATATTTCTCTACCATATACACAATTCAATTTCACTCCACATAAGCACTTAGTCATGTAAACACATACGAATTATACTCTTATGATGAGATTCGTCCCACGAAAAACCAAGAATTCTTAGTAGAATCAGTATTGATCAAGTACCCTTCTAATAAGACATCAAGGAATTTAACAGGCACAAACAACATCCCAAAAGTCCAATCCCATACCCATTTAGTCACATAAACATGTTATCACATAGTCACAAAAATGCATAACACTTCCTAAGCATGCTACATGAACCCATTGTGGTTAAATAACCACTTCCCACAAGCTCCAAGTATTCAAACCGGGTAGCTCTGATACCAAGTTGTAACACCCCAAATTTCTAGCCCAAACGATAATACAACAATCATGGCTCTTTCAAGGACAACCGAATATAAATCTCCAAACTTACATTACAAGATACAATAGTTCTTCATGCAACAATACATTAATCCAATAACAAATAAATAAACAAATAAATACCCCCAAGGGTTTACAAGTTTCCAAGGCTTGAGCCTGGTTACACAAAACGGTTATTCAAACCCACACACATACAGTCCTTGGCTTACACATAGAGTCACAGTAAAATGAGAGTCTCGTACTCTCAACAAACATTTCCTCACCTTTAGTTAGGCGGCATCACCACATCTTTTCCTGCACCCAAAAATCCCGTAGGGTGAGCATAAAGCCCAGTAGAAAATCCTTAACAAAATATATACATTTTATACAAGTCTCAAGAGATGAAATACACATGCCATGCTATGCCCCTTTTTGAAGATAAATCACATTTTCATCTTTTGAAAACTATCATGCTCAATGATGTCATGCAATTTCAAATTATTCAAAACTTAACAACTTATTTCAAGGTCGGCAAATACGACTCTAGTAATCCCTAGGTCGGTGTCTACAAGTAGACTATACAAGTACTACCAAATTGTCGTTTTTATCGGTATTAACCGGAAGGCTCGACACCTATCCGCGTGGGTTTTCGATCTTTCACCCCAGACTCTCAGGCCAACTTATTCAATATCATCTACACTACCTATCAAGACTTACTAACGTATTTACCCCAAAACCATTTCATGAAAACTTGTTTCTCAACATTCTTTTCTCAATGCAAGTTTTCAAATCAACTTTCAAAGTTTAATGTAATCAAATGAATTGTTATGCCAATAACACAAATGAATATAAATACTTTTATTCCAATTCATCATTCAAGGAATAACACAATTCTCACTTCTCAAGTATCCTTAATAATTAGTCATTTCAAGACTATTTCAACGTTTTGAACAATAATTTCGAAAATGAACAACAATTCTCACATTCCTTGAAATTCATTATTTATATAAATATAAAGAAGAAATTTTCCAAACATCCATTTATTTATTATTTTGACACACAAAATAAATACAACAATATCATTCATGGATTTTCAGTCTCTTTAAAAAAAATTCCCAAATTCTAAGTTTTCTCACCAAAACTATACAACTCAAATCCTTTGAAAGAAAACTTTCCAAAATCATCTTTTATTCAATCAACGAAGATCAAAACCCATAAGATCATTTTAAAAGAACAAGAGACAAACCCACTTTCAAAATCGCTCAACTTCTTGAATCAACAATCAATTTTCAAAGCTATCGAAAGATGATTTCAAAAATCATATAGATCTTGCAAAAATATATATATAACTCTAAGAAAATCCCTACCTCAAGTTTTAAAGAAGAAATGAGATGAAACCCCCAAAATCAATGGTGTCGAAACTCGATCTTCACCGCACACAACGAAGCCCTCGAGATGATAACCAACTTTGGTAAAGAACTTGGGTCTAAATCCCAATGGATTTGGAGAAATCAAAGAGAGAAGATGATTTCTAGAGAAAGAAACTCCCGATCTAGAATTCTAGAGAGTTTTAGAGAGAGAGAGGACTGAAAAAGTGATTTGAAATATCAAATTCATGAACTGATATAACATGGTCCGCTCGAGTGTGGAATGCCCCGCTTGAGCATCAAATACACTAACCCAGTACTTTTGCAGACAGGTCAAACTTCTGAAACCAAACATTCTCCGCTCGAACTCATAAACGGCCGCTCAAGCGGACAAGCAACTTCGAATTCCCCGACCGGCCCAGTCGAAGTGGCAAAACATGAAAAAAAGATCGAAACCGGGATCGCTACAGGAAGCACCGTAGCGGGACGAATCTGCCTTAAGGACAGAATGTCACACACTCGATTTGATCTTTTAAATATTTATCCGGTTCGGTAAAATAAATTCGGTACGTAATTTATTTTATTTGTTTGATTTGTTTCATTATTTAATTTAAACAAAATATTGTTCCAACAATCTTAAGACAAATTTGAATTATTCTGTTTATACATAATTTTTCGTTTGTTTCCTTTCTTCTTTCTTCTTCTTACGACAATTTTTTTCTTTGGTTTTACAAAATAATATTCTGGTTGGAAAAACAAATAGTAGTAATATACTATTTGACAGATAGTAGTAATATACTGTCTATTTTCTTTGACAACTAATAGTAATATACTGCTGTCATTAAAAATTCAGAATATTTATTTGTGAAGTTTGTTAGAAATTAATTTTGGTTTTTAGAAATAATTTCTAAGTGTTCATTAATTAAAATTCTGTTTCAGTATTTAATTATTGAAGTGTTACAGAAATTTAATTTTCTGTGTGGAATTAATTTGGTTAAATAAATTTTATTTTCAAATTAATTGAAAATAAAAGTTACAACTCTTGTTTCTTTTATCTTACAAAATTTAATTTTGTGGTTTTGGTTTAAATTTTCTGTGTAGTATAAAATTCTAATTATAATTTTGTTTTATAATTTAGAATTCATGGCTACTGAAATTGTTCAAACTAATGCTCAAACAAGTACTACTGTGGTGACTGCAATTGCTCCAACCCCTCCTCCTGTTGTGACTGTGCCAGTCAATCACGGTGAAAAGTCAGAGAAGTTCTCAGGAACTGATTTTAAAAGATGGCAACAGAAAATGCTGTTCTATCTTACAACCCTGAACCTGGCTCGTTTTCTTCGTGAGAATGCTCCTACTCTGAATGAGGATGAAACTGACCGGCAAGTGGTTGCTGCGGTCGATGCCTGGAACCATGCTGATTTCCTTTGTCGGAACTACATCTTGAACGGACTTGACAACACATTATACAACATCTACAGTCCTATCAAAACAACAAAGGAACTTTGTTAGTCTTTGGAGAAAAAGTACAAAACAGAAGATGCCGGCTCAAAGAAATTTGTGGTTGGCAAATTCTTGGATTTTGTGATGGTTGATTCAAAGATTGTGATCAGCCAAGTTCAAGATCTCCAACTCATTCTACATGAAATTCATGCAGAAGGCATGTCTCTCAGTGAATCCTTCCAAATTGCTGCCTTAATTGAAAAATTACTACAAGGCTGGAAGGAATTCAAGAACTACCTTAAACACAAGCGCAAATAAATGTCTTTAGAAGGATTGATTGTGCGTTTGAGGATTGAGGAGGACAACCGCAATTCAGAGAAGTGGGCTGGTAAGCATCCAATGGAGTCAAAGGCAAATGTAGTGGAACATGCTCCAATAGAAAATAAACGAAAGTTTTCTAGAGAAAGTTCTACACAAGACTCTAACGGAGGGGAAAATAAGAAGTACAAGTTTAAAGGCAAATGTTATATCCGTGACAAAGAGGGACATCGGGCCAAAGATTGCCATAGCAAACGCAAAGGCAAAGAAAGATCAAGCAAGAAGCCTGCTCAAGCCAATATGACCGAAATGGACAAAATTTCCAATGGTGTTGATGACATAAATCTTTCTGCAGTTGTTTCCGAGGCAAACCTTATCGGAAATCCTAAGGAATGGTGGGTGGACACTGGTGCTACTCGCCACATCTATGCCGACAAAAAGATGTTCACATCTTATTCAGTGGTGGACAATGGTGAACAACTTTTTATGGGCAACTCCTCGACTTCTAAAGTTGAAGGACAAGGAAAGATTATTCTGAAGATGACATCTGGAAAGGAACTCACTCTCAACAATGTACTGCATGTACTGGACATTCGCCAGAACCTTGTTTCCGGATCTTTGTTGAGTAAAAATGGGTTTAGACTAGTTTTTGAAAGTGACAAGTTTGTACTTACCAAAACGGGATGTATGCAAGAAAATGTTACATGTCTGATGGCCTTTTCAAAATAAATGTAATGACTGTTGTACCCTCTGTTATTAATAAAAATACATCTTCTTTTAATTGCTTGAGTCTTCAAATTTATGGCATGGTAGACTTGGACATGTTAATTTTGGATCTTTGCGTAGATTAATTAATATGGAATGTTTACCTAAATTTGACATTGATTTAAATCATAAATGTGAAATTTGTGTTGAGGCAAAATTATCCAAAACTCCTTTTCATACAATTGAAAGAGGTACGAAACCACTTGAATTAATTCATAGTGACATTTGTGATTTTAAATCAATTCAAACTAGAGGTGAGAAAAAATATTTTATCACTTTCATAGATGACTATACTAGATATAGTTATGTTTATTTAATTCGAGCCAATGACGAAGCTTTGGAAACTTTCATTCAATACAAAAATGAAGTTGAAAATCAACTTGGTAAGAAAATTAAGAAACTTAGAAGTGATAGAGGTGGTGAATATGAATCACATTTTGGTGAGTTTTGTAAAGAACGTGGAATAATTCATCAAACCGCCGCTCCTTACTCACCTCGGCAAAATGGAATTGTTGAAAGGAAAAATAGGACTTTAAAAGAAATTATGAATGTCATGTTAATAAGTTATGGATTACCTCAGAACTCGTGGGGGGAAGCAATACTTTCTGCTAATTATATATTTAATAAAGTACCCCAAAAGAAAGTGAATCAAACACCTTATGAATTGTGCCATGGGAGAATACCATCTTACAAATACTTAAAAGTGTGGGGGTGTTTGGCTAAAGTGGTTATTCCTAGTCTTAGAAAGAATAAGATAGGTCCTAAAACCAATAATTGCATTTTCATGGGTAATGCTAAGAATATTTGTCCCTAATTGGAAACACAGGGGTGCATCATTTGCGTTAGTTAGGTAATTCACAAACACATGGGACTTTTCAGAGTATAAGAAATCCCAAAGGACTAAACAGATTATAAGTTAAGGAAATGTGATTTATTAGTGTTTCACTCTATTTGTCTCATGTCAATTTGAAATTTGTATTTTGAGTTATATTAACTTAATATTTCATATTTTGTCAATTTAATCCAATTGATACTATTTACTATGAAATTAATTAGACATATATCAATGACAATTCAAAAGGAAATAACACTTTGGATGACAATACCTGAATTACTTTGAAAAGAGTAAATGAATTATTTTATTTATTAATTTCAATTAATTTGAAAAGTGACATTATCAATTAGACTGAATAGATATAATATGAAAATTTTAAAGATAAAATTAATATAATCAAAATTAAAATGATAAAATTGAGTCAAACAAATAAATGATGAGTAGTTGTGTAATTTGTCCAAATTTGCATGGTAATACTCTTCTATTCTTTTTCATAAACCTTTTTCATAAAAGGAGTTGAATAGATAGAGATGGGTTATGTTGTTGAAGCAATAATGGAGCTATAAGGGGAAGGGATGGGAGGGAGGGAGAGAGAGAGAGTTACTACAGAAAAAAGGACGTATTGCAACATTTTGTTTATGGAGTTTATGAAAACGCCATTATAGATTAATTAAACACAACATTTTGAAAACATTGTCTCTGATCTCAGTTAAACGGCGTCGTATTGGGTCAATTTATTGACCGTCCAAAACTTTGTCTCTTTCAAAATGTCTTTCACTTTCTCTGTCTCTTCCACAACTCAGTCTCTTTCTTTTCCAAAACCCTCGATTTGAAGCTCTAGCTAATTTGCAAGGCTCTCACTGTCACTTTCACTCTCATTCTCAAACAAACTCACCCTCTCTCGTTCAATTTCAAACACACACACACACACACACACACACACACACACACACACACACACTCTCTCTCTCTCTCTCTCTCTCTCTCTCGCTGGGTTTCAAACAGTCTCGCTCACTCGATTGTAGATTTTGCATTGTATGTTTATCACTCCCTCTCACAGATCTCACTCTCACATACCACTCTTCTCTCTTGCAATCGAACTCTCTAGCTGTTCTTCATCGATCTCTATCGCTCGAGGGCTTTGCTTTAGCTGTTCTTCATCGAACTCAAACTCAAACTTGATCTGTTCTTCATCAAATCACAGATCGAAAATCGATATCATTCTTGAACCAGATCGATCTTTCTTGCTCTTATCTCAGGTACATTTTTCATTCTCTTAATCGATGTTCGAGTGTGAACTATCATCTTCTCTAATTTCTCACTGTCAAATCTACTGATTAACTCTCTAATTTTTTCATTGTCAGATTAGATTAGATCGGATCGTTATCATTCTTGAACCAGATTGATCTTTCTTGCTCTTCATCTCAGGTACATTTTTCAAATCAATTAATTCTTAGATTTCGTTTGCTAATAAATTCATGTCTACATGTTGGGAGAATCATTTTATCCTCTTTGTCCTGACACAGTTTGAGTTGTAACCTAGTTTAAATAATTTAGTTTTTTTTTAAAAAAAAAAAAAAACTAGTTTATATAATGTGATGATCTTGCTATTCTAGTTCTTTAGATTATTTATGATTTTAGCATTGCAATCTATTTTAAGGGGAAAACTAGTTAATAATCACTTGATCCCTGTCTTGAATTGGATGTTGTGTTTCATTGCTTGCTCGACGACTTCTCTTCTGAACTGTTAGTGGTAATTTTCTTCTTCCTTCACTACAAGAAATTGCACTTTTGGCGACAACGTCAATTTTTCGTAGCAAAAAGTATATTTTTGGCGACACAGTGATCAATTTCGTTGGGAAAAGTAGACCTTTACCAACGCAATTTACTTTTGTCGCTAAAAAAGCATAACATTGACTAGGCGCCAAAAATATTGGTTGGCGCCAAAATTTCATAAATTTTAGCTACGAGGCTTATTTTTTAGCAACGCAATAAGCGTCGCTATTAATATGCTTACTTTTGGCGACGACAAGTTGGTATGGGCAAAGAGTTAAATATTTAGCGACGATAATACTATTCGTCGGTAAAAGTTTTGGTAGTGAAATGAGGTGATTTAGTTATTTGTATTTTTATTATAATTTTTGAAAAAGTTTTAAATATTCTAATTATTGAATTGTAAAATTAAAGTGATCATCGAATTAGATCACAAAATGAACCCATCAAGCCCAAAAACACCCTTAAGTTCAGATGGCTAATTTGAGATAATCTAAACTTTTTCAAAGAATGTGGTTAAATTATCAATTTCAATATGTTTGGTTTTATTTAGGGATGGCAATGAGAATCCTACCCTATGGATATCCATGGAGATCCAATCCAAATATATATATTTTCTCCATTTTTTTTATCCATCGGGTTAATTAAATGGTTTTTTTTTAAATACCCATAGTATATGGGTCGGGAATGGGCACCCGCTCATTTCCCCATATCTGTGTTTAGGGTTCTCATTCTCAATCTCAGTCTTCTCATTCTAATTCTCACATACACCATTCGATTCGCTGTCTACCAAATCCTTTACTCTCTCCCCGATCTCGATCTCTCTGTAAGAATCATTGCCTACGCCTTCATGATTCTTCTTCCATCACCAATTTTCTTGGAGAACAAATCCACGAATTGAATTTGTTCAAGGGTTCATTCTTGTCAGCGACGGCAACGATCTCCATCGGATTTGCGAAGGCAACGATCTAGCGGCGGCGATCTCCATCGGTGTTACCACGGTGGTTCTCTGACGTAGTGAGTTTCTCTATCTCGTTCTCTCTTTCTCTCTCGTTCTCTGCTGTATCAGAAGTGCTCACCAGTTCAAAATGTTCTGTAGTATACATATAACATTTTGTATAAAACTCAATTATGTACTTCAATTATAACAGTATGATAGAGAAATCAACCTAAGATTAAACAGCAGAACACAACAAAATTTGAAAATGAATTTAGTTACGCTACTATATATGTAACTGTAGACATCCATATAGTATATATTTATATGAAATATGATTTTTTTTTTCTTATTAATGATTGTTTTTCTTATATGGGTTTGATTTGAAGACGATGATGATTAGCTTCTTTTTGAAATTTTTGCTTCTCTGTTAAAGGAATTGTATAATTGAGTTGTTTGATGATGGGTAAGCTTGCTTGTTTGGTTGTGATGAATATGATGATGGCCTCTAATTCAAGTTGTTTGCTTCTTCTGAGATATTGTTAGACTGAAATTGGTTCACATCTAATTCAAGTTCTATTTGATTAAATTCATTCAAGTTCATATTTAATGCTTCACTTTAAATGTAAATGATATGGAGTGTTTACCTATATGATGTGTATTTGATTTTGTTGTTAAGTAAAAAAAAAAATTCAATTAAATGTATATTTATCTTTGGTTGTGAACCTTTAAAAAAAAAAAAAAGTCAAGTTAGGTTGGGGAAAATCCAAACCCATTAGGGGATGGGGTGGGTAGTATCCATGGAGAATGGGAAATGGGGAATGGGGAAAAATAATTATAGGGGAATGGGGATGGGAAATTAATAACCACCCCATTGCCCTCCATTGCCATCCCTAGTTTTATTTTCAGAAACTTTTTTCAGAATTTTTTTCTTCTAAAAAACTAAAAAAAAAAATTGGTGAAAAAATAAAAAAATACTTATTATTTTTGTATAATTTTTTTTAGGAGATCAAAATAATTTTTAAATTTTAAAAATATATTTTTGATTTTTATTGTTCAAATGAGTTAATTTCTTTTTATTTTATTTATAGCATTCATTCCAATTTTAATAGCCTTTTAAAAAAGTTGTAAAAGATCAGTTAAGTTTTCAAATAGCATTTTATTATTGTTATAATTGAAAAGATAAAGCTACGGAAAAGATAAAGCTACGGAAAACATTAAAACCAAAATCCCTAAAATTTTGGCGCGAACATTCCCCGCGGGTTTGGGTTCCTTATTCTCCTCTGATCATGGACGGTTCCCTTATTCCCCGCTGGTTTGGGTTCCCTTGTTCTTCTCTCAGTTCTTAGGGTTTTTGAAGCAAATCAATTTCAAAGAAAACTGAAGGTAATACTCTCTCGATCAATCGATCGATCGATCGATCGATTGATTTATTATATAAATATATATTGATTATATTTGCTGTTTATTTTGATATGAAGCATCAAAGACTATTTATTGATCTCAAGTCTCATAGAGAGAAGAAAGAGATTCTAGAATTAAACAGTGAGTATTTTTCAAAGATTTTATTGGAGTGATTTGGTACATGTTAATTTTTAGGTATATTTTATGCGTTATTTTGATTTTGGTTGTGCATGTATATTATATATATATATGTATGAATTAATGGTGGGTTCATAAAACCCTTTTCTTTGATTTGTAGAGAATTGAATTGAAAGAACATTGTGCTTGAGTTATTTGTCCCTTCCCAATAAATAAATAAACAAATAATTGGTGTGTTCTGTTCCTGAGCATCATTCTAAATGAACTGAATAAACCAGATTAATGTGGGTTTGACAGTCAGCTTGAATCAATGTGGTTTTAGATTCACTGAAGCACTTGTGTCAAAAAAAGAGCACTTTAAGCATTTTTAATCTCCAACAGGTCTGGTAGGTAATATTATGCGCACTCAATATGTCATATGTACCCATGGCATTTTACATAGTACATATTTTTCTAGCTATCTTCAGCTAAAAATTGATTTCTATTCATTTCACTTATCTTTTATGTTAATTGGATCAAGGGAAGTGGGAAACAAATTTCATATCAAATCAACAACACTCATTAGACTTCAAAATTCAAGAGCTGGAATAGGCATTGAACAGGAGAATGCCATACATGGGAATATGAGAGCAGATAATTTAACCACAGTTACCTGTTGGAGTAATGATCTGTTTTTCAGTCAAAGGAAAGTGGCCTAGTCCATGTTCCACGACTTGAAACGTCAATTCATTACCACATTATACTACATCTTGGATTATCCTAGACCATGTTCATTACCTAGACCATGTTCATCATCTGTTGGAGTAATTACTTGTTCATTACCTAGACCATGTTCATTACCTATACCATGTTCATTACATGTTGGAGTAATGATATGTTTTTAAGGTATTTAGTTTTTGTCCAGATTTTTGCATTCCATGATGCCAAGGATTTTGTAGGTTTTTAATGGTTTGATTTAATTCAAGTTTAAAATTTAAAATTTGTTTTTTTGAAAAGATTGAGACCCTCTTGGTTGTTTTTTGAAAAAATTGTTTTCTATAACTACTTGTTCTGTCAATAATCTTAGATAGTTTTATGGGTTATTGTTATTTCTTGTAAAGATTGAGATCCTCTTGGCTGTTTTCACTCATTTGGCTCTCAGCATTTGCAGAACATTTTTAAGTACAAAGAGTGGCATCGATGTTAAACGAAAGAAATCTAAATTGTTCCCATTTCGTCCCAACTTTTTTCTGATTGTTTTTTTGTTGTTGTTTTTGTTGTCATAGTTTTGTTTTTCTTTTTGTTTATGTTTTTCCTGCTCTAGTATTTTAAAACTTTTCAAGTCCCCAAAAAATAAAAGAAAAGTAAGAATCCAAACAAATTGAGGCCAAACAGGATTTGTCAGTTATCAAATGGTTCGAAATGCAAATGAAGGTATATTTATCTATTATAGCATTTAATCCTGGACTCATTTTAATATTTGGGTCTCAGGACATTTACTGTTTTTATTGATTACAAATTTTCTTCATCATCTAACGTGTGGCATTAAAGACATTTCCTGAGTTCCAATCTTGTAGCATATAACACTTCATATGCTCATTTGTACTCCACACAGCTCTTGATTAAGGAATAGTGGTTTTGATTGAGATTTAATAATTGCTACTGATTATAGTTGAAAGTAGTCATCAACTTGATGCATTATAATTTTGTGAAACTGAATGAAAATAAATACCATTGTCCTTGAAGTTTGTTTTATTCCAATAGGTGTGTTTTAATATTTCAAATGAATTTTTATTGGTGGATTGTTTCATGTTGACTCCCACTAGTTGATTGATCAATATTAAAGCAAGTGTTTCAGTGGAATTTCTTCCATGAAGTCCATAATAATTGAGTTTCTGATTATCTTTCCATTTTATAATTTAGTTATGTGAACAATAGCTGTTTGTTTGATGTGAAAAATTAAAACTTAGGAAATGGGTTCTGTTAAGAAGAGTCATTTTGTCAATTCAATATTGTTTAGGCGAAATTGGATGTCTTTAATGTAGTTTTTGCTTTTTCCAGAAAATAAATAAAACCCAAATCAATTAAGTTGAATTATGGACTAGGCATGACTGCCTGAGATGTTTTGGAATAGAGCATTTCAAGCCTTTCATATCATTTTCCTGTATAATAATGTACAATAAAAATATTAAAGATCTTTCCTTTATCCATAAGTGTTCATTCTGATTTTATTTTTTTTTTTCAATGAAGTTTAGAAATTTTACTTTAGTGAGCACTTCATGAACATACTTAACATGGATTTTTGGTCACAATCAAACGGAATTAATTGGATTGATACGTTTGGATGTAGTAGAGTAGTTGGGTGGATTATTATTATTTTTTGCCTAATGCATTTGCATTAGGTTGCATGGATTAGATGGAGGAGAGACAATGCCTAATAAGGTATGGTTTTGTAGTTAATAAAATGGAGAAAGATTCAAAAGAATGTTGGACTCAAATCTAACTCCATTCACAAAGACATTAAAATCTTCAAATCACTCAGGATACCCATGGCAAAGGACCCAAGTGGTTACCTGATAGTTGATTCAACACCTAGATGCCAATATTTTTTTTTTTCACTTTATCGTTCATCTAACATCGATGTGGCGAGATTAATTTCTTGCAATATATGACTGATATATTTCCATGTTAAGGAGACTTTAACTTGAGCCACTTTATTGCTGGGGTGTTCCGTGGGGGACTCTCGCTGCTTCATTAGCAAGGTTTATTTCCTATGTGTAGACTCTAGACTATTTGTAGTAGCATGCTACTATTTGATCATTGTTGTAACCTCAAATTAATCTAGATTAAATTTATTCCTTTTTTCTGTTGTCATTGATATAGTTTATATTACTTTCTGGATTGTTCCCTTTTGTTTTCTACCGATTAAAGCAATCAACAAGTAATGAAAAAATACTGAACTTCAAAGCTACTAAAATGCTTCCACGGCTCTGAATACTGTCTATTATTAGTCCGTAAAAGCAGAGTTACATCTTGATGATAATGGTTCTATTGCTCTTTTGCCACTTTCAGGTTGCCACTTTGACTTTATCTATGTTATTTGTGATTGATAATCTTATAGAATCAGTCATTGATGCCTTATTTCCTTTTTCTTCGTTTGAAAGGAACCAAAAATCAATCCCATACTAACCAAACTTTGTTGTAGGACCACAAATCGTTCATCGAGATATCAAAGCTAGCAATATTCTCCTCGAGAAAGACTTGACACCTAAATTTCAGATTTTGGTCTACCAAAACTTATCCCAACCAACATGACTCATGTCAGTACCCGTGTGGCAGGAACGATGTAAGTTCTAACAATAATGCATCCATTTTTTTAATCCATCTAAGCATAAGAGTTCATCTTCATTACGTTCTAACAATAGTGCAAATATGGACTTTACACTTTCTTAGGAATGTCTGTGTCTGTGAGTTAAATTTGATATGGAGGGAAACTAATATCTGTGCTGATCTCCTAGCTAAGAATGCAGCAGCTCGGCGTGAAACTTTTATGCTTATACATGATGCTCGCAAGACTCTTCTAACGTTATTGGCTAAAGATAGGATAGGTGTTGGGTGTTTGAGAAGGGTGCATTTGTGATCTTTGCTTTCTTTTGTTTTGGCTTCAGCCATCGTTTGGGGAAAAGAACCTTATAAAAAAGAGAATGTGATATAAATTTCCAAGTTCGTGATTAACTTCTTAGAACTGCAGATTTCCCACTCATTACCATTTATGCCACACTTTCATCATTTGCATCATTGTTTAGGATTATTTTCTTCGCCTTCTTTATTTATTTATCCCTTTTCTATTTTAGATATATCGAACAGTGTAAACATGTGCCCTAGTATTTCGCAGCTGTTTTTGTGTATTTCATGTGTTTGATATAGCTACTGGTACCTTTTTGGTGTGTCTTCACTACTTAAGTCTCAAAACTAGCAATTTAGTTTCTTTTTCATAGTTTTTTTTCAATTTTTTTTTTTAAGTATTCTCATTGTCATGACCCGAACCCGCCTCTATAGGTTAAGGACATAACCGGCCAGTAATCATGAGATTACCTACGGCCTCAAACCAAAATAGACGTAACTCAACAGAGTAAAAGGGCCAAACGGAAGCAAAAATTTAAAACTTTGTCCATAGAGCCGTGCTTATATGCACATCAAACAAACCATACTCGTATACGTTAATAACCCACATCAAAAGTACAGTAGCATAAACTTTCTTACAGACAGGATCATCCAACTAAGTCAACCCATAACAGACTATATACAAATATACATAAAGTCCTTGCCAGCAAGACAAAATATAAATACATAACAAAATGGCAATGATAGGTCTCGCGCGTGAGACACAAGGCTGACTTTCCCAAAACTCATATCGTTCCTAGCAGACTTCACTGGGGCTGGGTTTGGGCTTCCCTTGGCTCACCTACAAACACATGAATGAGCGTGAGCGATAGCCCAGTGAATAATATCAAATACAGAAGTTACATAACAATGTAGAACAGCAGGTTCCAAACGGCCTGGGGCCCAATTCATATTTCTATTTAACAGATATATAACTATATGAATTTCAAATCAAGTGACTTGTAGTTTCAATATTCTGGCCTTTGGCCCCTTTTCAGATTTCCATTCATGTCAGAACGGCCTTCGGCCCATTCATTATGTCAAAATGGCCTTCGGCCCGTTCATTCTTGTCAAAACGGCCTTCGGCCCGTTCGTTCTTGTCAAAACGGCCTACAGCCCACTCATTCATGTCAAAACGGCCTTCGACCCACTCATTCATGTCAAAACGACCTTCGATCCATTCACATAAGCCAAAACGACCTTTGGTCCATTCATATAAGTCAAAACGACCTTTGGTCCATTCATATATGTCAAAACGACCTTTGGTCCATTCATTTCTATCAAAACGACCTTCGGTCCATTCAATTTTTTCATGACGACCTTTGGTCTGTTCATGTTTATCAAAACGACCTTCGGTCCATTCATTTAATCTTGTCAGACTTTTGTCCACAATCCCAATTAGCAACTCATAAAGCTCATAAGGGAATAAACAATTGGACATTCACAAGCATTCGAATATCGATATTACTCACAATGATCGGCTTTTGGATTTGCCCTGGAGCTTGACCCTACACATTTCATGAACACAAAAGGGTCATTAATAATTCCATCCGTTCCTTAATTCACATAATCCTCTTTAGGCCTTATTCTTATCTCATTAACTCATTTACCATGCTTAACATATGCCTAAGAGTGCTTACAAGTGAAAGAGAACGGAAAACAGAACTCAGAATGCAAAAACAAAATTTCAGAAAACAGGGTCCCCGCTCGAGCGTGGGATTCCCCGCTCGAGCGGACCCTTAAGCCTGCAAAAGTACTGGTTACCTCAAATCCCCGCTCGAGCGTGAACCCTGCCGCTCGAGCGGACTGCCTGTCTACATAGCTCCCCGCTCGAGCGTCAAATCCACCGCTCGAGCGGGAGCCATGTCTGCCAAAAATGCTGGGAGCTCGAATTCTCCGCTCGAGCGGCACTTCCCCCGCTCGAGCGGACGTCAAAATTCTGGAAATTCCAGGTTGTGTTCTTGAGCTCCAATTCAATTTTCCAGCTACAATTCTTGCATACAATGGCTCAAATCTCAAATATAATCATGCTAACATGGTATAAACCTCAACTTATAACTCAATGAGGCTCAATTTCACAAATAAGTCACATGCATGCCCTAATCTCCCATCAAACTCATTAACAATATACAAATTCATGCATTCAAGCTCCCATTCACATAATATGTACATGCATGTGATGAATTAGCCACATTCTCATCTTAGACAACACAAATGGTGATCAAAACATGAGTTTCAACTAAAACTCTACATGAATCATGTATTTCAAGCTTACACATGCTATTTCAACACAATTTCATACATGCATGCTTATATCAAGCTTTAATTCCAACAAAACCAACTTAAATCATGCTCTTGAGTACAAACAACCCTTGAACACACAAGATCACACATTACTTTCATGAATTCAAGAGTCAATGGCTTACCTAGAAGCCCAATTCCTTCAATCTATGGTCCAATTTAGAGATGGACTTCAAATTCTTCAAGCTTGAGTCAAAATAACACAATTCTCTCCCTCTCTCTCTCTCTCTCTCTAACAGCCGACCCCCCTCTTTTTCTCTTAGAGTTTGCTCAGCCAAAGTCATATAAAAGGGAAAGAATTGAACTTAAGAAGGCTTATAATATAGCCCCACTCACATGCATTATTTAACATAAAATAATTGAGCATTACTCATTAATTAAATCTGATTAATCTGACCCGAATCAGTTTTCTAATTAAATTTCACCGTAGGCTCTAAAAATTACGCTAATCACAAAGGCGTAATCAATTTCGGGTTCTGTGGCCGATAAGGCCCTCAACTTAATTTTCAAAGCGGATTATTCAAACAGCTATTCCTACGGTGAACAGATAGAGTTCCAAAATCACATATATCCACATAATGGCACACAAAATCATATCAAAACATATAATCACATACGTATTAGGGACCAATTAACATAATACAGAACAGGGGTATCACACTCATGGTGCCCTAAATAATGATTTTGGTATTCCATATTTCTCAGAACAAATGCAAATTTCATTGAACCTACCTAACGTACTTGGCTAATCTTTTTGCATGCTTTACTTTGAAATGTGATTCACACATGCTTCTGTTCTGAGCTTATGGTTGCAGTCTCCATTTTTAACTCTGCAGAGATGTCTTCTGAGCTTGTGTCAGTATTGGTAGATATGATTTTCAAAACTTTGTGTTATTATGATGATCAAGGATCGAGGAAAGCTGTTGATGATATGATCACAAAAGCTTTGGGCGAAGTTACATTTATGAAGAGTTTTGCGGCAACCGTTGTACAGGTCATGGAAAAGCAAATAAAATTGCAGTCTCATGTAGGCTGCTACAGACTTCTCAAGTGGTCGTGTCTTCTACTAAGCAAGAGTCAATTTGCTTCAGTATCAAAGAATGCATTTTACAGAGTGGCTGCAGTGCAGGCATCACTTCTTCATATTGTTATTCAAGGATCTTTCCGTGAGAGAAGGGCTTGCAAACGAACATTTTTTCGTTTGTTCTCAGAGGTTTACCCCTCTAACATTTTTCCAGTTTTGATTAAATCATTTTTATGGATTTCTAGTTCTAAATTTCTTATGCATTTTATATTTTTAATTTTTTCAGTCATCATAAATCTACAAAACCTACATTGCAGAACTAAAGGATGCAAGGATCCCATACAAAGATAGCCCGGAACTTTTGAGGCTTTTACTAGAATTTTCAAGTTCAATTCCTTCTTTATTTGATCAATGGAAGGTAAGAAGCGCTTTCCTTTTAGCTGTTGTATCAGCAACAATATTCTTGTGGGCTATTGATGACCCTATCTAGTGCTGAAAATGATAAATTTTGGAGCTTCCTCTATTGAGTGCAATTTGGTAATGCAAAATTAGTTACTAATTAAATAATAAAATCCATTAAAGAGGGGGTCTAATTTTAAGATAGAGAAACTTGACTTTGCACAAAATGATGAACATGCTAAATGGAATATGATTTAAATTCTGATTTCAAGTGCCAAATTAACCGTTACATTTTGAAATTCTACAAATTTGGATGCTGACAGTGTTTAGTAATACTAAAATGGCACTAAAATTATCAATGTTGTCAAATATGATGTTAATGTTATGTCAGGTCCTGCGATTTTGGATTTTATGTTGCACTTATATTTAACGTCCCTCTAGCTGGTGTTTTGATTGATTGCTTTTTGTTGCACAGCCAACATTTCTTGATATGTATGTTAAATCAGTTCTGAATGCAAAAGAAAAGCCAGCTTAATGGGTCTCAGTGAAGCTTTCCTTCCACTATTTACTTATTTGTCGCATGAAGATTTTAAAAGTATTGTGGTCCCATCATCTGTTAAAAGTGAATTTGTATGACGAGCATCTATCCTTGTAAGTGTAGATTTACAAATTTGAACATACTAAATTCTAAATGTATAATTATTGTTTGACTACAATAATAGTGATTGCATTGAAATTCAATTTTTGTTACCAAAAGAAAGAAAATATGGCTTTATCTTTACTGCTTCCACTCGGTAACACACTACAATAGTGATTGCATTGTTGCTTAGATGTTCTTCATCTTTAATTCTGCTGGTCTGCTGGTCTGCTGCTGCTGCTTCCGGTGTGCTGCTGTTGCTGCAATGTTGCTGTGAAGCGGGCTGCTACTAGATGCTGGTCTGCTGCAAATTTGGGTTGTTGTTAGTTTCATGTTTTCATTTTGTTATCTGCTGTTTTTACTATGGGTTCACAATTTGGATGTATTTGAGTATTTTGGTGAGTTTACCCTTTCAGGTTTTATACATCGCTTCCAAAAGCATATTTTTCAGCAGTGTTTTTTTTGCCTACACATCAACTTTAGGTGATTTAATATCAATGTTATTAGTTTGTAATAGTAGTGCCTGAGGGATGCCTCTTGTAAATATGTAAATCTTATAAAAAAATATATATGATTTTCAATTTTTTTTGCTGCTGCAAATTTGTTATTGCCAAAAAGTAAAGCTTTCTCGACAAACAACTTGTCGGTACATGTGTAACCAAAAGTTTAGTTTTGCCCACTCATATTATGTTGCTAAAAGTGTATTTTTTGCCAATGCCAATTTGTCTTTGCCAAAAGTAAAGCTTTATCGACGACCAAATCATTGGCAAATGGCAACATTTACCGACGTAAATGTGTCGCTAAAAGTTTACTTTTGCCCACTCATATTGTGTTGGTAGAAGTGTATTTTTTGCCAATGCCAATTTGTCGTTGCCAAAAGTAAAGCTTTAGCGACAAACAAATCGTCGACAAATGGCAACATTTACCGACGTAAATGTGTCGCCAAAAGTTTACTTTTGCCGACGCATTTTTTGTTGCTAAAAGTATATTTTTTGCCCATGCAAATTTGTGTTGCGAAAAGTGCCACACAATCATCATATTTGAATGACTTTTACCGATGCAAGGTAAATTGCCGACGATGGATGAAAGCTTTTATCGATGACTATGTTCGTTGCTAAAGGCATTACTTTTACCAACGCAATGATAATTTTGTCGGCAAAAACTTTTGCCGACTCACTTTTGCCTACGGGTTGCCAACGTAGCATTGTGTATCGGCAAAACTCTTTGCCAACGAATTTTTCCTTTTAGCAACATATTTTGTTGCGTTGCGAAAAGTGCAATTTCTTGTAGTGCTTCTTGCTCTGTCTCTGTTTGAGAGAACTAAATGATGATGTGTTTGATTGCTTACTCAAGTAGTTGATCTCTGTTTCTGTTTCACATAAATAATTGAAACCCACTTGACAATATGCTTTGGTTGTTTTTATATTTTTTTTCTTTTGATTTCCTTAAAATAGTTTAAAATGATGGTTTCATTCACTATATTGAATTAATGCTCTGCTCAAGTAATGGAAGATGGAATAGGATTTTAATATCCAAGATGAGAATCACCAACTTGGCTGTTCTTTTGGAACAAGTCAAAAGAAAGTTGTCTTTAATGTTGTTTTTGAACATAGAAATGATGTAACACATAAAACAAATAAATTGTTACTATTACATTTCAATGACTTAGTTTTAATAATTGTAACTTAGATGGAAAGACCTATTTTGGATCATTCTCCTATTTAAATTTGAATGGTCTTATTTTGAAATGAATGTAAAAGTGTTGAAAATAGTATTGATGATAGAGTAATTTTTATTTTTGTTTTTTGGGTCTGATGAATACGGTAATTTGAGTTAGCCGTGAATCAATTTGTCCTAGAACAACCCATTTGTAAATTTCCTTGAGTTGCTTTTTGTATTCAATTCCCTGGAACAATTGTTAGTTTGTTCATTCATTTATCACTACTGTCATAGTTGTCAGAGCGGAGGGTGTTAGAATATGGATTTATAAAACGATGCAAAACATTTTTAACTGTGACACCAGTTGTTGGGTTGGTATCAAAAACAAGGAAACTGAGGAAAAAATTCTTGAAGAAGAAAAATAGGACACCTCTATTAATACGAAAATGAATTAGAAACACATTAAAAGAGGATTGGATTAAGTAGAACATTTGCTTGGAACATGTGTTTCAATGTATGCTTTGTTATGTGTATTGTGTAGGTGGACGCCCGAGACTTAATATCGGTATAACCCACTGTGAGTAATGCCTTTATAAAGTTATGTTTGAAAAGTATTTTCAATTGGTCAAGAATGATATTTTGAATCTTATTTTGTTATCTATTAATGAATGTTCTTTTTGAAATTGTAATCATGACATCTTTTAGTGAGGCCCTCACTGGGGGAAAATAATACTATGGCCCTTTAATTCATAGGCCCTCGCTTAGGGGAAATAATACCATGGCCCATTGGATTAATTGAAACACAGAGATCTTTGACATTAGACCTTAATGGTTCACATTGAATTATGGATTATTGATTGATCTGTTGTGCTCCCATTGGATTGACCCTTGCGGTTCTATTGGCTTCGGCATATTGTTACATTGCTACTCTATTGGATATACCACGTATAATGATTGAATGATTATTGTTATCGTATGGTATTGTTATAATTGGACATATGATTGTGAATCGAAATGTTTTGATTATTGAAATGAATTGTTTTGGGAAAATGAAAGATATGTTTCGAATCAAGTTGAACTTCATTCATATAAATCCTTTATATCAATATTACTCACTAGACTCCAACTCCCCATTTCTCCTTTGTATATATGTAGGTGAGCAAATGGAACATCAAGTCTAAGGAAGCCTCAGAGTCTATCCTTGTGAAGCTATTTTTGAAGTGCCTCAGTGATGGGGCACACTTGGTCTCGAGTGGAGCCAAACTTTGCCAAACCTTTCTTTTGTTTGACTTTGCTCTTGTTATTTTGGAACTTGTTTTGGATGGATATTATGTAATAGATTCTAAATTTGTTGTGATGTATCTATGTAAGAAGAATGGGGGTTTATTTATCAGAAGAGGTCTTTCATATATGCACTGCTCAATGGACTATCTTTTGTATTTGATATTGCTTCCTCCAAGCCCCGTTTACTATATATCTTATCATTGATTTTGTCTTTGAGGCCATAGGTAATCTGGGATTACTAGCTGATCATAACCTAAACCTACAGGGAAGAGTTTGAGTCGTGACAGTAGCACTTCAATATAACACTCCAAAAACGTAATACTCCAATATAACTATTAAAAAACTCCTTAGTGTAGTTTTCCCAAATATAACACTCCAATATAATACTCCAATATAACATATTAAAAAACTCCTTAATGTACTTTTCTCAAGCATTACACTCTAATGTAACATTTCCAAAAAACTTCGTAGTGTATTTTACTAAAACATAATACTCCAATCAATGTTACACACAAAAACTTCTTACTGTACTTTTTTTCCAAATGTAGTACTCTAATATAACACTTCAATGCAACACCATAAAATTATACTAACAAAAATGTAAATTTTCATGTTCGACAACCAACACTTCAGCCACCAATCCTTCCAAAAAGAATCTTTCACATCTCATCTTTCCATCTCCATCTCAAAAACAAATCAAAAAATTGAAAAAATAAATAACAAAAGGATATTCACTTAAACTCAAATGTCACCAAGTCAAATAAATTTAACTTTCCAAAATATAAAAAACTAATTGATTCATAAAAAAATTCTTAAGACTAAATGGATTAACATTCTCCCATATAGAATTCATGAATAAATTTTCCATAAAGGATTAAGGTTTCTAAACTTCTGAACTATTCAGCTTGTTTGGATTGAGTTTTCTGAATTCACTTTTCTAAAAATTGAAACTTTTTATTTCCCGCTTTTATTGTTTTCATTGAATTTTTTTTAACATTTTAAGCAATTTTTTTAAATTTTTAGATACATCTAACATAAATACACCTAAAAAGTATAGCATTTATAAAAATAAAATAAAATAAAAAAAATCTTTAAAAAATTCACTTTACCAAAAATATATAATAAAAAAAACTAAAATTTAGTACATTGTTTGTATTCTTGTGCATTTCTTAATTTTTTAAAATATATTTTTACAAATATTTATTTTTTAGATATATCTAAGTAAAAAAGTAAAAAAATTATTTAAAATTTTTAAAATATTTATTAAAAATAAAAAATTCAAAAAATAAAAAGACTCAATTTTTTAAAAATTAAAACCAAATACAATGAATTTTTTTTTTTTTTTTAAGTTTTGACAAAAAAAAAAAAAAAAAGGAAATGAGAACTTGCGTCCACGCAAAAGCAAGAGCAATTGGACAACCTAACTTCCAACAGAAAAGCTCACACAAACAACGTACTATGCATCCCTCAAAACTTGCCAACTGTCTTGTCATCCATTATTTTGATTATTATATTATGCTGCTATAAAAAATTATTTCATCTATATAAAAAATTCCCCCCCCCCCCCACACACACACAAATCCCTCAAATGATATAACAAGAAAAAGATAAATTAATCATCCACGCTCCTATACTTCTCTTCTTTTCTCAAAACTTTCCAACCAATCTTGCTACAATTCAGGGGAATTTGTGAAAGATGATTTTGTGTGAATGTAATGTAACACTACTAATTAATAATAATTCTATATTTTTCATACTTTTATACAATATATTTAGTCCATTCTATGAGTTGTCACTGATACCTTTGAAGCATAGTAGATAAATGATGAAATTTATTAATTTAATATAATAATAATAACTCAGATGGCAAATTATACTGTCCTAAATAATAAGATGCTTGTAACATTACTAGACAATAAGATGATTGTAACATTACTAGACAGACTAAACCTTAATTATTTTCTACTACTACAACTTTAATTTATCTATTCCATCTAGAAAGAAAACCAAGTAGAAAAATATCATTAAATTGATGTAAAAACACATGCTAATGCTTTGACAATAAAGATAATATATTTATACATGCATGCATAAATTGGAAAACAAAAGATAGAAAGACACGAAAGACGATTTTAATTTATTATTGATATATAAAAAGATCAATTTAAATTTGTTCACACTCTCTTTGAAAGTGTGTAACAAAATATATAATTTAATTAATTGAGTTAGTTCAGTTAATTACTTCAATACATGTCTTTTATATGAGAGGCTAGGGGATCAATCCTACCCCAATACACTTCTACATGAGAGGCTAAGAGGTCAATAGTAATGTGCTAAATAAATACATGACGTTAATAATAAGGAGATGGCGGACAAACTATCACATTTCATTGGTCGCACACATGAACATACAGTCTTCCTGACAGACTATATATAATTTATGCTCTATGGGGGTCTTTATTGGGTTAAATGTTGGGCTTTTTTAGTTATTGAACTATGATTATTCCAATGTAATTCTTTTTATATTGTAAGCCTCTTATCGATTGACAAAAAATCACAGAATTTAGTTAATTCAAAATTATAGGCACCATATTATTGATCCTACCTAAACTTATGAATTTCAATATTTTGAACCAATTAAAACTTGTATTTTATTTATTTATTTTGATAGTGTATGAATAAAATCCAACTTGGAAAAAATTGCGTGATTAAATTAATTTGATTTAGAGTCAGCACAGAAATGGACTTAGTATGTTTTCCAAGAAATGCATTATTGTTAATGATTCTTACTAAAAGAGCAAATTACTTTATCCCTTTAAATTAGTCAAGAAGGTTAGGACTTTTGATGTTGTGGGGGTAAGTAGGAAGACAAATGTGAAAGAGGTTCGACTCAATAAACCAATTAAAAGTTTGTTGAAATTTAAAATAACAAAAAAATGCCAAATGCAACTCTATTAGTAATTTCAATCATGTAATCAATCAGTTCAAAATCCGGACTTGTAATTTTCTAAACCCTTTTTTAGACTTGTTAATCAATCCACTCAAATTCAAGTCCAAAATAAGCTAACGTGTTCGATTTAAATTGATTAAACTGATTGTATAAAGTGACGTGGTGTAGTAAGACTATGACCATCACAAAAACCAACTTGAATGTCTATCACTAATGGCGGTGTTTGGGACGTTAAATTTAAGTTTTTTATGATTAAAATTTATAAAATAATAAAATAAGTTAAAATAGTTAATAAGATAATATAACATATCAAATCTCTAATCATTTAACTTTTTTTCTCACAAATATCATATTTAATTACAAAAAATTTAACATTATTCCCGAACACAAAAAATTTTTAGCCTACAAAAATAGCTAAAAAATAAAATAACTTACTAAAATAGTTAAGTTTCCAAACGAGACCAATATATCAACAATTTGGGTAATAATAATGCTATATAAATATATATAATTTTATACTATTAACTAGATATGACAATTTTCATTTCATATATTATTATAATGACTTCTCTTTTAAATTTTAAAATTATCATTACTATATATAAAATTACCTCCGTCTGCTGGGTTAAATTAGCAATTTCCCTTGTTGAAATAACAGCACATTCAGGCGTAGAGACATTGATCGGGATGGAGATGGTAAATCATCGTACTTACGGTCCAACCAATTGGAAGAGAATCACATGAGGTTCTCTTGTGCACCTCCGTCACTCGGCTTGCGCGCAACCCTGCCCCACTATGTTATGGAAGAATTGAGATTCTTGCTGGGCGGGTTATTTAGAGCTAACAATTGGTTGTCAGATTTTGTCCCGCAATTTAAAAAAAAAAAAAAAAAGAAAGACGAGAGGATTGTCTTCAACTGTGGTTTGGAAAGTATTGTTAGAGTTTGTGAGACACGTCATGATCTCACTCCAACAATCTAATCCATCGTAAGGTATGACAAAATTATATAATTATGAATGTCACTATATATATTTTTAATGGATGATCTATACATAAAACATTTTAAAATAAATAATTTAAATCGTGCACAAGTCACAATAGTAGATTGAATACAACTCTCTTTAAAAAATAAATAAATAAATTTGTAAATTTTGTTAGTTTGTGTAATGCTACTTTTTTTTTTTTTTCAAATTATCACTGTTTTTCTTCTATTAAATGCATTCGCACAAATCAAAAAAAATAATAACATTATAGTGTCTTGTCTTTTCAAAAATTGACAATCATTAAAAGATGGTTGAAATAATTGTGTCATAATGACAACATTTATGTATTATGTTTAATTTGTTAAGTGATATATCATCACTACAATAGTAATGAAAATGAATTCTAAAATTAATACAATAGTAATATATGAAATGATAAATAAAATACAATATATAAATATGATCCCATAGCATTATTGATTGAAGATGAGGTCTGTTAATTAAACTTTGAAACCTAATTTACTGTGGTCATATGTGGATGTAGGGGTATTAATTGGAGAGAGAGGGGGGGAGGGGGGTAAAGTGCATTAATTGAAAATGGAAAAATGATCTGGACCCTCACAGGGTCACCCCCACGACCTCCCTGGCCTATGACTGGCCTTTTTTTTTTTTTTTTTTTTTTATTCCTCCTCCTCCAATCACCGACCCTCACGCGCGCGTGTGTGTGTGCGCGTGCGTGTGTGGGGGGGGGATAGGGAGGGGGAGTCTCAATCACTTCCGTTGAAATTGTAAATAGATTAGCAACATCATGGAGAAAGATATTCGATAATATTTAAAATATGATTGTATTATCTGCTGCTCTATAAATATTTATTAATGTAATTTAAAATGGTTTTTTTAATAAAATATATTTTTAGGGAAAAAAATTCACCATCATTTAAAACACTTAAACTAACAAATTTCTTAATATATCTAAAATTAACACATGGCAACATGGTAAAAATCTATCACTACTAAATGACTGCACTTGGTAATCATATTTGGAAACTATTGATCAATAGTATGTAAGGCGCCGCATCAGATAATATCACCGTACCATTATTGAAAAAAGAATTATGCTTTATATTAGTATGATAAATATAATAATCTTACTCTCGTTCCTAAACATTTTTTAAAAAAAAACAATATTCTATATGCATTACTAATTGAATAATTCATATTTGATCCATTATATTCAATCTGTTAGGTTTTATTATTGGCAATCCTGTTTGACAAGGATTTCTATAAGAAATTGATTTTCTTCCAAAATTAGGATTACTTTTGTTTTCTTTAAGAAGTTGGCTTTCTTTCAAAATTAGGATTACTTTTGTTTTCTATAAGTAGTTGGTTTTTTTCCAAAACTAAATTAATTCCTCCAGATCTTCTTTTTAGTTCTTAAGGTTTATATCTGGGGATATTTTGTTAGTTTTCTTTGATGTTTTATTAAGTATTCAACTCATGGTTTAAAAAGAGTACATCAAAGGTTTTGTTTGTTATATACAAGAGAGAGAGAGAGTTGTTCTTCGGTGGATTCTGAAGAATTCGAGCCTGAAGCTTCGGTGGATTCTGGAGTGGCTCATCGTAAAGACAATTCCGAGGTGAAGACGGGGTTGGAAGAAGCACATAGAGGTTGGTTCAATTAGGCATGGATTCGCTAGGTAATTGAGAGTATACCTGTGTAATTTCTTTAAATCTTCTTAGTGGATTGTTTTGTGGCTGTTGCCCGTGATTTTTTAATCACAGTTGGAGGTGTCCAATTATGATTTTTCCACGTTAAAATCGTTGTGTTGATTTGTCTTGATTGTTTGATTGGGATTGTTATATACTGCTTAAAATTGTTACATAATCACAAATCAACATCTAGGGGATTTCTAGATTTTTCAATTGGTATCAGAGCAGGTCGTTCTATTTTTTTAAAAAAAATTCTTTTCGAACGAAATCTTGTTTGATTTGTGATAATGGATTCAATTCGTGAGGGAAATTTTATGGTTCGACCACCCCTACTTGACGAATCCTCGGAGAGTGATGATGAAGAGCTTGAGCAAACTTATGAAAAGTTGTATAAGGAGTCTCTTAACTTATTCAAATTAAATGACAAACTCACAAAGAAACTCAAAGCATGTGAAAGTGAGAATATCAAACTTAAGGAGGAGATTTCCGAGGCCAGGATTGATGCCATCAAGATAGCTGATGATCGACAAGCTCTTTGTGCAAAACTATTGACTTGTGAGACAGAGAGGAATGAGCTACAGGAAACCCATGCCATGGATGAAGAAAAGATTGAATCTCTCGAGATGTCACAAGTTGCTTTGGAAGAACTATTAATCAAGAAAGAAGGAGAGCTCAAGTGTGCTATTGCTACCATTGGTCTTTGGAACAAAGAATCAAAGACTTTGGAGGATATCATTGGGTCTCAACAAATGAGTTGTGACAAGAGTGGCATTGGCTTTGGTGATAACAAAGAGCAAAAACAGAGTGCATCTACATCTCATGATACAAGAACTCAAGGAAAAGGAGAACAAAAAATTTAACATGAGGATGGACTTCTCAAACTTCCTAGAGTTGGTAAAGTAAAAGAAAAAAAGGTACACCCTGTACATCCTGTTTTTATTTGTCATCATTGTGGTATGCATGGTCATATTCGCCCTTATTGTTATGAATTGCATGGGAGAATGTCTCATAGAGATGGAAGAAATTCTAATATCTCAAGGGATAGAAGACACTTCATTGGTCATAAGGAGGTTAAGGGTCATAATAAACCTTGCTATTTTGATTTGCTTGAGACCAAACATGAACAGAAGTTATGTTCACCTAGACCTAGGAATAGGAAGTTGAAAACCATGTCAAGACGGGTTCTCATTAAAGGGGAATGGAACCATAACGTCAAGACACCACCCAAAAACTGCAATTCTCACAACTTTGTTTATAAGCGGTTTGGGTGAGAAAACTTGACTTGTGTTAATTTGTTTATTTGTTTTAGTTTTTGGGTTTCTGTGTGCTTTTTTTTAATGAGAAAAAAATGTGTGCTTGTTCGTTTTCTGACATGTTTTGTTTTCTAAAAAAATAAAAAATAAAAAAAATGTGTGCATGTTCGTTTTTTGTCTTGCTTTGGTTAAGAAAAAAATGAAAAAAAAAAAAAAAAAAAAATCCAAAAAGATTTTCTTAGTATGGTTTTGCAAACTTGAATTTTTTTTTTTTGAGATGTCCTTGGTGCATATTGGAATTGATAAGAATATCCATTACATATTAATATGTGTGTGCTTTCTATGATCATTACTCATTTTTTTTAGATTGTGTGTTCTTTGATTAGTATGTCCCATTCTGTACACACTCTTGGATTAGCAAATTTTGGAGTTTTCCGTCTTAGTGATTATTTTTCTCTATGGACTTCTGGCATTGTATCTTTTGTTTTTCTTGAGGAATTGACATATACTAGCATATCATGGGTGATGTTGAGTCTCTTAACCATCTTCCATCTTTTTGCATCTCCATGGCTTTCCCCTCTATTCTTTGTAGTCCAGCCATGAGAAAAAGGCTACCTCAGAGTCGACCAACCAGGCCATCCTTATTATATACATGCTTCTCTGGTTCGGTTTCCATACTCTTGAGCATGTTAGCCACCAATGAGTGTGCAAAAGAAAGAAGAAAAAAAAATGTGAAAAAGAAAAAAAAAATGTGCAAAAGAAAGAAAAGAAAAAGATGTGAAAAAAATAAATAAATAAAGGATTCATTGATTGAGGGGGAGCCTCCGCTCTTACTCACCAAATATCCCTTGATTCCTAGTGGTTTGACTTTTCGTAGTTATGCTTAGATTCTCTTGTTGGAGGTCCAACTTTCAGATCACTACTAGGATTGAATCTAGTGTTTGTCGAACTCCAAGAGTCACACACACACCTTTATCATGAGATCTATGCTTTTCACATAATGCATCACTTTCTTTTATGAGGAATCTTCTCGAGGCTGTGCACATTGTGTTTTCTTGTAATGGTACTTCTTGGATAATCTTGTGTGTTTCAAGCTACAAATCAGAAATTCCTTACTTGCTCCACCATATTATTTTTGTCAGTTTGTTCTTGTTCATTGTTTTCAGTACAGTATTTGTGGTTGCTTTGAGTGAGAGGGAGTATGTGTCTTAGTTTTCAGGTTTTCATATTATATGTTCTTAAAATCTCCAAGTCGCATCTATTCATGTTTTCCATCTCATGCTTCAAATGCTTCAAGATAATCTAGCCATATATTTATTACTTTTTCATATACTCTTGTGAAACTAATAGTTGTTTTGGAGATTGTGGCACTAATAGCTATTTTGCAGATCTTAATCTTGAGAAAGAAGTTTGTGTTTGTTGGTTGTAATGGGTTGAGGTGATTAGGATTTTATTTGTTAAGTGTTTTTGTCACGGCATTGCCAAAGGGGAAGATTGTTAGGTTTTATTATTGGCAATCCCGTTTGACAAGGATTTCTATAAGAAATTGATTTTCTTCCAAAACTAGGATTACTTTTGTTTTCTTTAAGAAGTTGATTTTCTTTCAAAACGAGGATTACTTTTGTTTTCTATAAGTAGTTGGTTTTCTCCCAAAACTAAATTAATTCCTCCAGATCTTCTTTTTTGTTCTTAAGGTTTATATCTAGGGATATTTTGTTAGTTTTCTTTGATGTTTTATTGAGTATTCAACTCATGGTTTAAAAAGAGTACATCAAAGGTTTTGTTTGTTATATACAAGAGAGAGAGAGTTGTTCTTCGGTGGATTCTGAAGAATTCGAGCTTGAAGCTTCGGTGGATTCTGGAATGGCTCATGGTAAAGACAATTCCGAGGTGAAGACGGGGTTGGAAGAGGCACATAGAGATTGGTTCAATTAGGCGTGGATTCGCTAAGTAATTGAGAGTATACCTGTATAATTCCTTTAAATCTTCTTAGTGGATTGTTTTGTGGCTGTTACCCGTGGTTTTTTAATCACAGTTGGAGGTGTCCAATTGTGGTTTTTCCACGTTAAAATCGTTGTGTTGATTTGTCTTGATTGTTTGATTGAGATTGTTATATACTGCTTAAAATTATTACATAATCACAAATCAACATCTAGGGGATTTCTAAATTTTTCACAATCAATTCCCAAAAGCTAGAGGGTTTCATTAGAACGCTTTTGCCTTATCTTCTTGACAACATATGTGAAGCGACAATGGCTAATCTGATGGCAAAAGTTGAGATTCCCAGTTCAAAAAAACATTTGATACCAAATAAATTCAAACATAAATTATCTCTAACCAGCACTGAAGCAGGTTTACAAAAGTATAAAATGCCTCTCATCAACATTGTTCTCAATTAATCCCATTCTCATATTCCTTTTGATTTGGATGAAACGGTCTCCAAGGAAAAACAACGTACCTATCCAACTGCATATGTCACTCATTGTCAAACCCTAGTAGGGTCTATACCGTCTGCTACGGTTGCCATCGGCATTGCCACCGCTAGTTCCGCTTGAGCTATTGCTCCAATCATTTCTGCGAGGCCGTGAAAGCGGCATCTGTACTCCAAGCTGCTGCCTGTACAATTTGGAAGTCAGCAAAACCAAGAAGAATTTCTCAACTGTCAAGTCTCTTACAAATGGGGAAAAAAAAGAAAAAAAAATTACAGAACATAGCCAATTCGACCATCTGGAAGAACCATTGGTACCATATGCATCCCTTCCGGCATTGTTCCCCTACCGTATATCACAGGCTGTTCAAGGGTGCAAGTGCATGAGATGAAAGCTGATCAAATAAATTGCATAAAGGGAGATGAAAATTGATACCAGTCCACCGATATACCCGCTGAAACCCGGCGTTAGCGCCATATCCGGCCCCTAAAGAGCCATATGGATTTCCAAGAAAGCCACCATAGCCAGGATGGGGAATGTAATTTGGACAGGGGCCAGTAATGTATGGATTAGTCCAATCAAACTTCTTATCACTTTGAGGCTTAGCAAGACAAACTTCCAACTCCTGACCTGCAGTAAGCAGCCATTGCTCATATCATTTTCCTGGACAAAAGGATTTCAGAAACAAAAGCAACAGACAACTTAAAAGTTAAAAGTTTATATGTATTTTATGTTGTTTCTGTTTGTGTTTCACACCATCTACATTAGTTCAAGGCCCTTTACTAAAAGGGAGGTTGGTGTAATCATGACAATTATGAGATATTTTCTCCAAACACCAAAGGAGGTCAGAATAATTTAACCTAAAATTTACCATTCCAGCATTTTATATTCAGGGCATAACAACATCAGAATAAATAAATAAATAAAAAGACTAATGCAGTCATTACCACAACAAAGAATTGACATACACATCTTTTACTCATCATTTCAATGTCAATATTCTACAGCCTTTACTTGCTTTAAGTAATTGAATCAAATAATATGCAAGAACACTACCATCAATTTCATATTTCTCTGCATCTTTGACAGCCTTCAATGCACTTGACCTTTCTGCATAATGGACGAATCCAAAATTTCGTTTGCCACCAGATTTGGCAGGTGGCATAACAACTTTTGAAACTTCGCCATGGCGTTGAAATAGTTGCTTCACTTGTTCAGTAGGAGTGTTCTCGGGTATGTTCTTCACACAAAGAGCCTTATCCTGGAAACCAACATGGGTACACTTTGTATCTCAAGCTAGCAATGAAACTATTTTACTATGAAAGCAACTAGGGGCAAATAAGGTCTACTTTCCACATGCATGATTTAGAATGAACACTTTGATCTGTAGAAAGAGAATTTAATATTTCTCATGTATATCTTCCCCAATCTGCCTTTGATAGAGTCGAGTGCAGAAGAAAGATTCATGTAGCTGACTCTATTTGATGGGGACTTAAGGTTTGATTTGGTTTGATTTATATCTTCCCAAATCTAAAGAGGTTGGTTTAAAATAAGCTTTACAAGGGTGGGCAAGCCAATTCTTTCTCAGCAAGAGAAATGGAGCCTAGAATTCATTTCATTCTACCAGTTTGGGAAAAGATTAAAAAACTTTTTAAAGCTCTTAGAATGCACTTGGGTTCAAAAAAGCATGCTACTGCCAGAGGCTTAGGAGGTAGAGTTACAAAGTTAAGCTCTACATTGAATTAATTCTTCCAAATGAGTTCAGTACTTGCATTGCAGTGCTAGATTTGGTCGACATATGATGTTGTCCTCGGACACCTTGTAATCCCATTCACTATGCATGCATCAAGAACTCACCAGCGCATCCAATGTTGATAAAAGTAACACAACTTAAAAAAAATATAGGAAACGTTTAGCAGATCCCCCTCAACTCACACTCTAAACTATACATGACAGGGACACCAATTAAACTCATGACCAGTGAAAAATAACAGCCCTCCATTAGTTTGCTGCTAGTAAAAGTAACAAAAAATGAACGCGTGAATCACATGCAAATTTATAAACCAAAATATAACTATGTAGTCAAGTTCTCTCTTTGCCACTTTGAAATTGGGTTACATTTTAACATTTCAAGTACAAAAGGATTTTTTTTTTTTTTTCTAATTATTTTTGGTTGTTAGGACAAATATGCTGCAGTCTTACACATCCATGTAACAAGGATTCTAAGATGGAGGTCAAATAGAAGGTATTGAAGGCCAGCTTAAGCTGTAATAGTGTACCACGATAATGCCTTAAAGAAGTAGTCCAAATTAAATTTGAGTTGTAAGAGCTCAGACGGTTTCCATCCCATGGGAATTTACCTGAGAAATAGCAGCAGAATTATCAGGTACATTCTTTGGATTAGCCCAGCCGACAGTCGGGGCATTGCCATCCAGCTTAAAATTTGCACTCAACATTTTCTGTCTAGAATAGTCAGCACAGGCATTGTTGTAATACTCAACAAAAGCAAAGCCATGATTCTGGCTTGGATTTTGCAGATCCTGTTATTACAAGAAGACAATGGTACCAGCATTGTAGTAGTTATAGCTAGTTCATTATCAAGACAACTACACAATTATTCATAACATATGCAGTTCAAAATTTCAGAAATCAAAAAGCACCTTTATAAGCTCAATGTTTTCTGCCTCAGGACCAGTCACCTCAATGACTTTTCTAAACTCATCATCTGTCCAGGTCTTCGGAACATTACCAATAAACAACCTGTTTTTAGATTTAGAGAGTGAACACCTTAATGTTCTACCCTACAGTGATGAGACAAACAAAAAGTCACAAACTAAAACAGTATTGGGAATGCATTGCAATAACCATAGCCATTTTTATTTTGCTTACAAAAAATAAAAATAAAAAACTGAATAAGTGCATTTGAGGCCCCAAACATTTAATTTTTGCAAAGACCAATGTGTCCAAAAACAGGTCATACTGTTGTAAGCACAAAAATACCTTTAATTCTTTGTTGTGCAACTCTTCAATGGCCTGTTGTGCAACCTCCTTGGTTTTGAATGCTACAAAGGCAAAACTCTTACCTTCACCAGTATCCCTATTTTTCATCAACTTTATCTGCAAACGATTGAGACATTAAAACCATATAGGAATTGCAACAAATAAATTCCTAAATGATACAGGCAGAAAGATCATGATCCCCGGCACCCTTTTTCTTCCCCCTGGATTAGAATTGACCTAAAAAATCTTGTCCATTGATTCACAGAGATCCCTCAAATCTTCCTCTGAGACGTCTCGAGGAAGTCCACTAACAAAAATTTCAGACCCATGAGAAGAAAGGACAAGAAGCTCTGCACACTTCTCTTTGTCATCTTCATCAATTGAAACAGTAGTTTTTTTCTTCATCTTCCACGAGCTCATTGGCAATGTTGCTCCTACCTGCTTCAACTCTATCTACTTCTAGCAATTGGTCTTTCCCACTATCCTCACTTCTCAAGTCCTCATGTTGGTTTTCACCATTTTCATTGCCACCTCCTCTTGCTCCGTCATCCTCTATTTGTTCTTCAACTTCATCGTCCATTTCTTCAATGTAATTGTCATCGTCAAGATCCACCCGGTCCTCATTTTCTGTTCCCTCAGGCATGACTGCTTCACGTCCCAAGTCTTGTGATCCAAAGGACACACTTGACTTCCAACTAAGTTACCTAAAAACTTGCACTAAGGATACACAGAAGCTAAGAATCTTCTTAAATCATGATACAGTGATACCCATGCAGATGGATTGAAAGACACTATGCAAAGGTACATGCAAGTTAAGGAGAAATATAAGAATAGAAGTGCATAAAGTACTTCACAAATCCTCTGGGTTTCACATGCTGTGTGCAGACAGCAGAGTAAACACTGACCAGTTCTCAAATGCACCTTATTGCTGTTAATGATTTAATAAGAAAAGAAAAGAAAATTTATTGCTCTTTTGGCATCATTCTAAAAAACTATGTCTTGTTCCTAAAGAATATGTCATACAAGTTTTTGTTTGTATTGGCAGGCTGGGGAAATTCTCGAGTCTTTGTAATGGATTTTTTCCCTCAAGTTTCTAATTTCAGTCATTTTGGGATCTCATAAATAACCATCTATGGTCATGTTTCTAGGGAAATTTGGTTTGTTTCGCCTATGACTTCTCTATCCCTTTTCTTGCAGAAATGACTCCCCAAATTGGTTAATCCTTACTAGCTTTTTATATGGGCGTACTTGAAAAGCCTAGCCCACACTTCTCCATAAAACCCAGGTATTAAGAAGAGGGAAACTGAAAACTTATGACTAGCACAGATGTGGCAAGCCCAGGCGATGTAGAACACATTTCAACACACCCTCCTGGCCACAGCATACACTAGCCGGACAAACGACACTGTAGTTACAGGCCCAACTAAGCTCTGATACCAAATTGAAAAGTCCATCCCACACTTTTCCTTAAAACTCAAGTATTAAGGAGAGGGAAACTGAAACCTTATAACTAGCACAGATGGGGCAACTCTAGGCGATGTGAGATACATTCCAACAGGAATTTATGTTTATTTACTTGGTTTTGTTGGCTATGGTAATCAAAGCGTTCTTGCATGAAACACAAGTAATGTTGACAGCATTATTTGACTTCATTCACAGAATCACGGATTATTAATGGTCTTGTGACTTATGAGGTTTCATAATACAAATGACAATGAACAAGCACCTCCAATAAGTCAAAGACTACAAAGACTCCAGAGCAAGAATGGGAAGGATTATTTGTCTCCTAAAAAAGTTTGCAAACATACACAAACTCAAGTGGAAGGAAAATTGAAATCTCACATCTTACATGAATATCTTATAATATTCTAAGCCTCCATAGAAAAATAACATTTTCTGATAATATTCTAATAATACCATAGTTCCTTCATTTACCTCGAGTTTTGAGATACTTTGTAGTATGTGTAAAGAAAAACTCTCTCTGCAGTTCAGGATAGAAGCTGCAACGTCCTATGGGAAAGACCAATCACCAAGTCCAACTCCTAATATTGCATGACCGTAACAAAGCATGAATTCCACACCACACTTGGCTCTGACTTACTCATATAGCCATCTTCATCCATTAGGATGCTGAATAGGTCTGGAAATACATATTTGAGACAGCATCCCTGCACCAAGGATCATTCCAAAAATAATTCTATCATCTCCCTTTGTGTATCCAATCTGCTTTCAAAATTTCTCCGACCATAATTCCGCTCTTAATATCAACCAACCACATGAGAATGTCTCACCTAAATAGAGTCTGATCTACCCTTCCTGTATTTACCTATCACATCTTAAATGAATAACTAAACAAAAAATAACAAATAAGCAAATTGATTGTAGAAGATCAATGTTAAACAACATAGAAAACGGACCATTTTTTGACACAAACACTACACTATAATCAACTAAGCTAACAACAACTAATTTGGCAACAAACTGAACTAAATAATGATAGAACGATGTGGAGTAGGTTGTTCAAACCTGGAACCTTACATATTCCCAAGGTTGAAGGGGAATAGGATGGATGAAACAAGTAAATAACAAAGAACTTTCAAGCAACTGTTGATCTACCGTGTATCCTCCTAATTAGATATTCCTCCAAACCAGCAGCTGCTTCCACTATTCTTGTGTCAAGCATTATTTCTACCTTCAAAACCTCTTCGAAAACATTTCCCATTCTAACAGTTTCATACACCTCACAAATTCTAGGTACAATTTCCACCCAAGTATCCACTTGCGGGGCTTCCCCATGGCTCATCATTTCCACCAACATTCCGCAAGCTTCATTGACCTTACCAACATTACAGAAACCAATGATCAATGCATGAAAATTGAAAAATGTGGAGAAAACCCCTTCAGTATCATTTCTTTCATATAATTCTTGGCCTCGTCGTGCATGCCCTGATTGCATAAACCAATAACCAAAGTTCGATAAGACACCAAATTCGGTAAGCACCCATTTGATTGCATATCCTCTAGAACCTTACAAGCATCGAAAGCATGACCTTCCCTACAAAATCCCAAGATAACAGCATTGTAATGAACAATGTCAGGATTGCATCCTTCAACCTTCATCTTGCAAAGGAGCTTGTAAGCCTCTTTAAGCTTCTTCTTCCTACACAAACAGTTCAACAATGTGGTATAGCTCAAAGTATCTGGCACAAAACCTTTGTTCAACATATCTTCCAACAAGTCAACAACTTTGTTCACCTGACTCTTCCTACACAATCCTTGCATTAAAATTCGATAGGACTCAACATCAAGAGCAACATCTCTTTTAAACATCTGATTGAACAGGGAATACGCAATGCTGAGATGGCCATGAAAATAGAAGGCACGCATCAGAATGTTGTACGAGTTAGTGTTGGGTGATATTCCGAAGCGGTGAGCAGATGAACAAAGTTGGGAGTTAGTGTTGGATTCGAGCAGGGGACCTAATTGGGATTGTAGAAGGAGGAGGAGGAGGAGGAGGAGAAGGAGGAGGAGAAAGAACTACATGTTTTTGCATCTGTTTGAGTTGTTTCTGTTTCTGCCATTGATTATGGTCTTCTTGTTGTTGTTGTTGTTGGGGTGTTGAAGAGAAGAAAGAAAATTTTGGGAGTTTTAGCGGGAGAATAATGGAACAATGAATAACGGTGGTATCAATTTTGTAGGAACGAAGAAGAGAAAGAAGCAGTTGTTGTATTTTAATAGATCAATTAATGGTCAATTTCATAGTAAACAGGAATATTATTTGTTTGTGAAGGAGAAGAGGGTTTTTCGGATGTTTTCTTCTTTCTTAATATCATCAGGACAGCATGCATCTTTGTGCCAACTTTTCTGCCCTTCTCCAGCAGCTGCAGTATAACTATCACAATCGAAGCCAATGCAGTTGCTGACTATATTGCCAAATTAGCAGCTATCTCTCCTTTTTTTGTTGTTGATATTGCATATGTAATGGAATATCCTCAATGTAAAGACATTTTCTTAATTTGAAATAAGAATAAGTTCATTAGACTATTTTATAGCTATTAGATATGTAATTGACAGGACTAGGTTTGAGTTTTATAGGGAGGCTTTTTTTTCATATATATATATATATATATATTCAATCATAATTTCACTAGGTTCTTCAATTACAAAATCTTCATCAACTAAAAATGATCTCTCTACTTGTTTCTTGTTACCAAAAAACTTATCAATTGCACCCGACTGAGAGTGAATAAATTTGTCTACTTCTTGCTTCTTCTTTTTTTCTTTTTCTTTTTTCACATCCGGAACTATATCTCCAAGGAAGCATGACTATATAATAAAAAAAATCCACACAAATTCCACTGAATACGGAGAGCAAAGAAAGGCAGAAAGAGAAAGGAAGAGGCAGAGAAAGGGAGCAAAAACAACGGATGAAGGCAGGAGCAGATAAAGGGGAAAACAACAATACTGAAATCGAGAAGGGTTGTAAGGGAATCTTACCTTGCGATGAGTGGAGCGTGACGAAGGAGAAGGAGGAGGAGCGTTGGTAGCGAAGACGGTGGGTTGATGAAGAGGAGCCTGACAAAAGAGGAGGAGGAGGAGGAGCATCGGTTGTGATAGAGAGAGTGGGTTTTTTGCTTCTATTCAAGAAGAAGAATAGAGAGAGAGAGAGAGAGAGAGAGAGAGAGAGAGAGGGGGGGGGGGGGGGGGGGACGCTGGGGGGATGAGACGGGGAGGAGCGTCGGTTGTGAAGGGGGTGGGTTTTTTTGCTTATGTTCAAGAAGAATAGAGAGTGAGAGAGGGATAGAGAGGGAAGGTGTGTGTGTGTGTGTGTGTGTGTGTGTATGGGTGGGCGGGGGGGGGGGGGGGGGGGGGGGGGGGACGTTGGTAGATGGTAGGGGTGCAATTCGGGGGCTCTGAGTCCAGTGTGGATTTTTTTAGACAAAATATTTTTAAATTTGGTATGGATTTAAGTAAAAATTTAAAAATTTGAATTAAATTTAGACAGATTTGAGCAAAGACGTTAAGCCTCCGTTTGGGAAGTGGGTTGGCTTTTTGACTTTTTGATTTTTTTGGCTATTTTAACCTGGGGCTAAAAAGTCTGGTTTGGGAAGAGCTTTTTGACTTTTTTGACTTTTTGACTTTTTGGCGAGGTGGCTTCATGTTAAATTACAAAACTACCCTTCTACTATTTTTTGTGGAATGGACCTCATTGCCTCTTTTGTCCTCCACGTAAGATTAGCCATGAATGGACCGATTTTTATTTTTATTTTTATTTATTTATTTTTTTTTTGTAAATGGTTTTTTCAAGGGGTTTTTTATTTTGATTTTGATTTTAATTTTAATTTTTTTTTTATTTTTTGTAAAATGATAACAAGTGAGGTTTTATTTTATTATCCTGTATATTTTAATTTATTTTATTTTATTTTTTTTGCAAATGATTTTTTCATGTGTTTTGTATTTTAATTTTAAATTTTTTTAAAAATAGTAATAATAATACTAATTTTAATTTTAAATTATAATTTTAAAATAATAATAATGCTAATAATTTTAAAATAATAATAATAATAATAATATTAAAATAATAATAATAATAATTTTAATTTTTAGTTTTATTTTAGGAAAAATTACCAGTAAATCCTATATGGTAGAAAGTTAAACCATTTAGTCCTACAAGTTTTCTTATGCACCATTTAGTCCCACCAACATCAACAACATTATTAACATCATCAAACATTATTCTTCATACAAGGATCGAACATCACCAACATATATACTCATTTGAATGTTAAGACCCATTTATCAACATTATTCATCAAACTTTGATAATCATTATTCATCAAACATTAAGATCCAGCGAACATCAAACATCATCGCCAACATCAACATTATCAAACGTCAGACCAACAGAAGCAGTTATAAAAATAAAAAACAAAAAAATTCTGCATTCCCCTATTTTTTATGAATATATATATATATATATATATTTAATACCAAAAAAAAAAAAGAACAACGTCTGTGTTGTTGTCTCTCTCCGGCGAACTAGAGATCTCCAGCGGCAAAATCAAAGGCTCTCTCGAGAGTAAAATTTAAGATCAAACTCTGAACAAGAATCATATACGTCGATCGCCTCTCAATCTTCAACGACGCGGAGGGCTATGGATGTTTCTCACCTCTCTCTCCATCTTCCACGAAGCTTATGCCTTACTTTATTGTTTCCTACACTTTTTGGTTAATATTTCAATCAAATTATTATGATGTTCATTAGTTGTTTGATGAAATGTCTCAAAGAGCAAACATTCATGGATATTCAAATTTTTTGGCTACAACATCAAAACATCACTATGTTGAAGAACATCACTGTGTCCGACATTGAACTGACGGTGGGAACATCACTGTGTTGAAGAACATCACAAATCCGACATTCAAGAACATCAATGTGTTGAAGAACATCACAGATCCGAGATTCGATCCGATTTGAGGGAAGAACATCACTGTGTTGACGATATTTTGTTAATGTTGATCTGTTTTGATGTTGTTTTGACGATGTTTGATGTTCGAAAATTACCCCGAATTTTTTTTTTTCTTTTTCAAATTGCTTTTTTGCTTTGAAGGTCTGGAATGCCTACACATTGACCATTGTTTTTTTAGTGATGTATAATGTATATGTTGATGTTTGATGTATATTTTTTTAGTTTGATGCTATGATGTTGTGTTGTTGATGATGTGATGATGTTTGATGATGATGATGATGATGATATTGTGATGTTTAATGTTGTTTTAATGATGATGTTTGTGATATTTGATGTTGTTTTCATAATGATGTTTGATGTTATTTTGATGATGATGTTTTGATGTTGTTTTGATAATGATATTGTGATGTTTGATGTTGTTTTGATGATGATGTTTGATGTTATTTTGATAATGATGTTGTGATGTTTAATGTTGTTTTGATGATGATGATATTGTTTTGACGATGATGATGTTTGATGTTTAATGTTTAATGGTCATTAACATTGGAATAGGACCTAACGGTTCATAAGAAAATTCATAGGACCAAATGGGTTATAAGATACAAATTTGGGATTTATTGGTGCATCTGTATATTTTAATTTTTTAAATTTTATTTTCAAAAATGAGTTTTCATGTGTTATATTTATTTGTAAATCACGTAGTGAATGGTAAATTTAAGTGTTTATGTTTTTTTTTTATAAATATTTTTGAATGAGGCATATTTTGTCCTTATTTTTTTTTTAATTTACGTTTTTGTCATTTTTTTATTTGTACACATTAATTTTTTTTTATTTATTGTAAATTATGTGGCAAATGGTAATTTCTGTTTTTTTGATTTTTTTTTCCTTTTTTTTTGGAGGAGGCGTATTTTTGTCGTTTTTTTTAATTTACATTTCTGTAATTTTTTTATTTGTATACAATAATTTGTTTTTATATTTTCGAAATGGGTTTTTTTGTGTTTTATTTATTTGTAAATTACGTGGCAACTGGTAATTTTAAGTTTTTTTAAATTTAAGTTTTTTATTTATTTTCAGTTTTTTTTTTAAATTACGTGGCGAGGGTTTTCATGCGTTTTTTATTTATTTTGTTGTCCTGCGTATTTTAAATAATTTAATTTCAATTTATTTTTAAATATTTAATTTTAATTTTAATTTAATTTTTACTTTAATTTTAATTTTAATTTTAATTTTAATTTTAATTTTAATTTTAATTTTTATTTTAATTTTTATTTTTATTTTTATTTTTATTTTACTTTTAATTTTATTTTAAATATTTAAATAATGTAAATAATCTAAAAAATTTAATAAGCAAAAATTTAAAATAAATATTCAAAAATTTTAAATCGTAAAAATTTAAATAATTTAAATATGTAAAAAAATTATTTTAACAAAAAAATTTAAATGATTTAAATATTCAAAAAATTTAAATAATTTAAAATGTTAATATTTTAAATTTAAAAACAACTCTACACTAAAATCGTAACCAAACACATAAAATAAAACTCAATTAATAAATTATTTTTAAAACTCATAATCAAACATATAACTCGAAACTCCATACTACTTTCACAACTCTACACCTAAATCGTAACCAAATACATAACAAAAAAATTAAAATATTTAAAAATATTTTTATAAAATAGAGTTTGAATTTATTTTTATAAAATATTTTAACAAAAAAAAATGTTTTTAATTTTTTTTTTCAACTTTCTTTATTTTTTCTAGGAAAATGGTTTTTTTTTTTTTTTTACTTTCTGTGTGCAGGCGATGCCCCTCTTCATTTGAGGGTAGTTTCGTAAATTTGAGAATGAAATGGTTGTTGCCCAGCTCCTCACCTCCGTTTGTCTTTATGTGGCTAATTTAGACTTTTTTGTCTGTATGTGGCTAAATTAGCCCCACCCATGCTTCCCAAACACCACCTAAATAATTCGAGTAACTTGAAACGTGAATTATACATATATAGATATATAAAAATATTAATATACATATAAATTATTAACCATCACATGATATTAAATTAATTTATATTATTAAATCATATTGAATATATATTATATATACAAATAATATAAAATCTTACTTTTTTTTCTTTTTATTTTCACTCATAAATTGTAAATACTACTATAGTGACATTTCTCTTACATTATATAAATTATTTGTTTTGATGGTATTAATGATTTTCTATTAAAAAATATTGTAAATAGAATCAAATTTAATAATTTAATAACGTAATTGCTAAAAAAAAAAATCATTTACAATTCGAGCAACTTGGGCAATTCGGGTTTAACTCGGGTCGGGCTTAGGCAGACAACATCGGGTTACAATTCGAGCTTAGGCGGGTTTGGGCAGGTCTCAGCACAACTTGGGTTAGGCTTGGACAACCTTCCAACCCGACCGAACACGTCCGAGTTGCATCCCTAATAGATGGGTATATTTAGACGGCAATCATCATTCATCTGAATCAATCTGAACCATTGATATATACTTAAGATTTATCTCAGTTGTTAATATTAAATGTATCTCTGATACATTTTATATATTTTCAAAAACAATCTTGTTTTATTATATAGATGTTTCAAAAAACTAGATGATAGAAATTAGAGATTTCCATTAGGGCACATAAATAAGAGTTGGTTCCATTAGGGAACAGAAATTAGGGCACAGAAATTGTAAAACAAAAATTAGGGTAAAAACTCTTCCATTAAAATCTAAGAGAGAGAGAGAGAGAGGACTCACACAGTCACACTCATAGCCACCGGATTGCCTCTACCCCACCGTCTGAAACCAAGTGACGTCGCCGTTGCTGAAGAGTAGCGGTAACACTTCTGTCGATTTCAGTATAATTTTTTTGGCCTTTATACTAGGCCACAAACTGTAGTAGATTGGGCCCTGAACCCTCAACCCTGATCCAAAATTTTGAGCCCAAGGTAGAAGCCTCCCTTACCTTGCCTTTTTACTGGCGATTCTATTGAAACCCAAAATATGTCTCAGCATGGCTAATTTAAATTCATAAATTTCAATTACTAATATATCTTAATATGAATTTATTAATAAGGATAACACATATTAAACTCCAAAATAAATTTTTTTTTTTTTTCTCATGGTATACTCTAATCAGTTATTCCTATTCAAATATATGTATCTTCTTCCCCAAGAGATCAAAGTTATTTATTCTTATTCTTCTTCTTCTTCTTCTTCTTCCCTCCAAAACCAATCCAGCCTACCAAACCTTACCATCATTAACATCATTGTTTTTTATTATTTTGAAACCCTAAACCCTAGAAAAAAGTTTGAACAAAATCAAATAATGGATGAGAATAATAATCAAAATACTTTTTTGAAACAATCCATCAAAAAAGGGGTAAGCATTCATACAAAGGGGTTTTACAATTTTTGTAGAGCACTATCAATTGTTTTCTATATCGTTTTTTTGACAAAAATTAAAGGGCCCAGTAATTAAATTAACAATAACATATTATTGGAGTTATTCTTATTTTGTCATTTAACTAGTACATCATTTGAGAATTACTTTTTCTTTGCAGTGCGTGATACTTATGTGCTTATAAGTTTGGTTTTCACTTTTCCATGAGCATTCTTGTGAATAATTTATAATGTAAAAGTTTTTGTTCTGTATTAAAAAGTTTTATAATGCTTATGTAAAAGTTTGGTTTTTTGTTTTTTGTTTTTTGTTTTTTGTATTTGAGAATTATTTTCTGTATTGAAAAGATATGACATAATTTAGCTTTTTTTTAGTGTGTTTATTATTTATTATTTGGATTTACCTTGGTAACATGTTTGTCTAGACGGACTGGATAAGAGGGGATTAGAATCCATCGGATTGTAATCCTGGGATTCATAGTCCTGGGACTATTTGGTTGGATATGATATGTATCCCATGTTTGTTTAGTCATGGAATTAGATATCAGGATATGACTATTCGGTTGGATAGGAGATGAATCCTATCTTTGTTTGGGATATTAAAGAGAAGGATAAATACTCAAATGACTATTTAATCAAATGACTATTTTACTATTTAATAAGTAATAATAATATTAAACATATCTTTAATATTTTAATTATTTTTAGCTAGATTAAATAAAATTTTATTTTATTTTATTTTTTACACAATTAAATAATTTTTTATTAAAATTAAATAAAAAAAATATCAATAAAAATATATGCTGTTTTTTTTATTAAAATTTTAAATAATTTTATTTTTTAAAAAAATAATAATTAAATAAAAAATCTATAAAAATTTATTTTAAAAAATTAAATAAATAAAACATCAATAAAAAATTAAATAAAATTATTTTATTTTTAAATTGAGACTACTTTATTAAGTAAAATTAATAGCATGCGGAGAAAAATATTTAATATTAGAGGGCCAACAATGTAATTTGGCAACCTAATCACATGGGATGACTTATCCCATAGGGCTAAGCAAGAAATCCGTGAAATCCGTAATCCGATCTAACTCGGTCTAATCCAGTAGGTTTGGATTGGTTTTTTGAATCCGTGGTTCGATTCCGAATTGAAAAATTAAAAATCCGTAGTTCACGAATTGGTTCCGGATTGAACCCCACGGTTCCGGATTGGAATCGATCTGGACCGTATACAAATAGTCTATATTTTTATTATACACCCTCCTGCATAATATCTTCTCTTATTTCATATAAAACTTAAATCCAAACCTAAACTTGCATAGTATCTTATTTTATTTCTTTTTTTTTTTTGGCTAATTTTTTGTGTTAATTTGTAATGGTCTAAATACTTATGGTGGAACTAGCTTCCTTATGGTTGTTTAAATTCTAGAACAGTTTGTCGCTATTATGAAAAGACATGTTGCTATTGTAAAACTAATATGGTGCTATATTTATATTTTTATGAAAATAAAGTGTTATATATATTTTGTGTTATTTAATTATATAAATCCGTGGTCCTAAACCGATCCAATCCGTGTTTAAATGGATTGGTTCGGATTGGTTTCACGATTTAAACAGACTGGATTGGTTCCAATTTTTCAAGATCCGTAGATAATGGATTGGTCCTGGTTTTACTCTAATCCGAACCATGCTCACCCCTATTATCCCATGATTTGTGTCCCACCCCCCCTATGGGATACAATAGTCCAACAGATTTGGGATTAATAGTCCAGATAGACTATAAGTCCGGTGCAAAAAATTTGAAACAAACACCGGACTATTAGTCCGATCCCACCTTTCAATCCCACCAAACAAACATCTTGTGAGGGTAATTTGGGAAAAATAATAGGGTGTAATGAGAGAAAATAAATTTTTAAATAACTAAACAATGCGTACTTAAAAATTAGGAGTACTTAATAATTTTTTGGATGTAAATAGAATCCCCCAGATACGTAGCGCTCTTCCTCAGGCCATTCTACTTAGACTCCAAAATTTATTCCAGTATACCCGACTCAAATTTTAAATTTTTAATTCCTATTATATTGTAATGTAAATTTATTAATAAAAACAATACATATTAAATTTTAAAATAAAATATTATTTTTTCTCATGGTATACCTAATCAATTATACGTGTTTTTCATATTCAAATTTCTTCATTTTCTTCCCTAAATTTCTATTTTTTTTTCTTCTTCTTCACTCTAAAATTCAAATCCACCCCACCAAAACTCACCATTATCATCAACATCATTGTTTTTATTATATTATTACTTGCAAATAGAAGAAAGTTTGAACAAAATCAAATAATGAATGAAAGTAATAATCAAAACAATTTTTTGAGACAATTCATCAAAGAGGTTGTAAGTATTGACATAAATATCAAAGTACAATTATTGATTTATGTGTCTTTTTAATTTTTTTATTTTTTTCCATAAAAGTGAATATTGAGCTTGTTTTTCTTCATTATTATTCGAACTTTCAGAATCAAACAAAGTGAATTTGTTGGTTCTGGACGTCCGAATGCGAAGTTCACCCTCTCCTTCTCATTCGTCGTCCTTCTTTGCCGGTGCCGCTTTCACCACTGTCAAGTTCCCTAATCGTATTCCTTGTATGTACGTGAACAAAAAATAAAAAATAAAAAATAAATAAAAATTCAAAGGGTTTTTTGAAAGTAATTTGAATTTTTTAATTTGTTTAATATGAGTGTACCTCAAAAGGGTAATTTAAGAGAAGATAGGGTGTGCTGAGAATAATTGTAATCCTAAATAATTTAATAAGTTATACGGAAAAATTAGGCCCACTTAAACATTTTTTGGGTGTAAATGGAATTCCGTCTCTTCCTTCTCTACCATACTTAGGAATAATGCTAGGGACGCCAAATATTTTATCAAATGTTCTATCAAATGTCTCACATAAGTGTGAGACCTACACCATGTAGGTCCTATTTGAGTCTCACACCCAAGTGAAATATTTGATAAAACAGTTAGTAAAATATTTGGGGTCCGAACATTACTTCATACTTAGACAAGGTCATTCACTTAATGTCATTTATGATTTTTTATTGAGCGGCGGCGCAATCAATTTGTTTTCTTGAATTGTTGAACCTCAATATGCACCTTACGTGTGGCCAGATTTTTTTTTAATTATTTTATTTCATAATTGGTCAAACACATGTAAACATCTATCTATTATTTGCTCTGATATTATATTAAAGTGTTAATCACTAATTCATCTAAAAGATTAAACTGTTATATATGTACTTCGTTTTATTTTTAATGTTGATATTTTACATGGTTTAGTGCAAATTTGAACAAAAATATCCCTTCCATTATAAAATTTGGACAATAATAACCTTGTGGAACATTTTAATACAAAGTTGGATAAGTTTGAACCATTTTGACAATTGAAATATGAGATTAAGAAACTGAAATAAGGATTGAAACAAAACTATTTTATTAAGATTCATATAGAATTAAAATCCTTAATATGAATGATTTCAAATAAGTATTTCATATATAATTGTGGTTTCAAATCTATGACAATCCTCTCAAATTCAATCTTGACATTCATATGTAAATGAATATTATTTAAATTTGAATTTGAGTTAATCCTTGAATGAACGTTATCAAATTCCTTAACTTAACTTGGTACAAACTCTTGTGTCCTTGTAAACTCTTCCCGATTGACAATAGTAGCCTTTACTTGGGGCACAATGAACATCTTGGGATCATACACACAACCCTTCTAGAGCACAAGCCTCCTGGACCATTGTCAGTTCATTTTTCAATCCAAGTAATTGGTCTATCTAGTCGCTAGAGAAAATCCCTAATGGATCATACCTCGCCTTCACCTTCAAGAATTTTGTGTATTGTGTAGGTGGACGCCCGAGACTTAATATCGTTACAACCCACTGTGAGTAATGCCTTTATAAAGCTATGTTTGAAAAGTACTTTGAATTGGTCAAGAATGATATTTTGAATCTTATTTTAGTTATCTAGTACTAAATGTCCTTTTTGAAATTGTAATTATGACATATTTTAGTGAGGCCCTCACCTGTGGAAAATAATACTATGGCCCTTTAATTCATAGGCCCTCGCTTAGGGGAAACAATACCATGGCCCATTGGATTAATTGAAACACAGAGATCTCTGATGTTAGATCTTAATGGTCCACATTGAATTATGGATTGTTGATTGACCAGTTGTGCTCCTATTGGATTGGCCCTTGCGGTCCTATGGCTTCGGCATATTGTTACATTGCTATTCTATTGGATATATCACGTATAATGATTGAATGATTATTGTTATCATATGGTATTGTTATAATTGGACATATGATTGTCAATCGAAATGTTTTGATTATTGAAATGAATTGTTTTGGAAAAATGAAAGATATGTTTCGAATGAAGTTGAACTTCATTCATATAAATCCTTTATATTAATATTACTCACTGAACTCCAACTCACCCTTTTCTTTTATATATATGTAGGTGAGCAAGTGGAACGTCAAGTCTAAGGCAGCCTTAGAGTCTTTTCTTGTGAAGCTATTTTTGAAGTGCCTCCGTAATGGGGCGCGCTTGGTCTCGAGTGAAGCCAAACTTTGTCAAACCTTTCTTTTGTTTGACTTTGCTCTTGTTACTTTGGAACTTGTTTTGGATGGATGTTATGTAATAGATGTTTAAATTTGTTATGATGTATCTATGTAAGAAGAATGGGCGTTTCTTTATCAGAAAAGGTCTTTCATATATGCACTACTTAATGGACTATCTTTTGTATTTGATATTGCTTCAACCAAGCCCCATTTACTATCTTATGATTGAATTTGTCTTTGAGGTCGTAGGTAATCTAGGATTACTGGCTGATTATGACCTAAACCTACAGGGGAGAGTTCGAGTTATGACAGTAACACTTCAATATAACACTCCAAAAACGTAATACTCCAATATAATTCATTAAAAAACTCCTTAGTGTAGTTTTTCAAATATAACACTCCAATATAACACATTAACAAACTTCTTAGTGTACTTTTCTCAAACATTACACTCTAATGTAACATTCCCAAAAAACTTCTGAGTGTATTTTTCTCAAACGTAACACTCCAATCAATGTTACACACAAAAACTTCTTACTATACTTTTTTTTCCAAATGTAGCAATATAACGTAACATTTCAATGTAACACCATAAAATTACACTAACAAAAATATAGGTAGCGTTTGGTTGTGTTTTGTAAATGTGATTTGAGAGTATGAGTTGTATTTTGAGTTTGTGTATTGTGGAATTATGATTTGAGTGTAGAAAATTTGTTTGGTAAAGAGTTTTGAAAATAGTTTTGGAAAAGAGGTTGATTTGAGTGGGGAATTATTGATGTGACATTTGATATGTGATACAAAAATTTACAACTCGTAACTAAACATACAACTCAAAATTATTTTAAAGCACATAAAAAATTTAAAAAATTTCAGAAAATATTTGTCCCGATTATGTAAATCAATTGCAAAAAAAAAAAAAGAAAAAAAAAATCTGGAAATCAGCCGGACATCTGGGTGGACATTCGGGTGGTCTACCGGGTGGACAAGCGGGTGGACAAAAAAGGCGCCTGTGCATCAGAGTTCTCTCTGCAGAGTGTAGAAAATTGATTTGAAAACGAAACAAAACATCATGCTCCAACACACGGGTAGAAAATTGATTACAGAGCACAACCAAACAGAGCCATAGATTTTCACGTTCGATAACCAACACTTCAGCTACCAATCCTTCCAAAAAGAGTCTTCCATATCTCATCTTTCCATCTCCATCTCAAAAACAAATCAAAAAATTGAAAAAATAAATAACAAAAGGATATTCACTTAAATTCAAATGTCACCAAATCAAATAAATTTAACTTTCCAAAATATAAAAAACTAATTGATTCATAAAAAAAATTCTTAAGACTAAATGGATTAACATTCTCCCATATAGAATTCATGGATAAATTTTCCATAAGGATTAAGGTTTCTAAACTTTTGAACTATCCAGCTTGTTTGGTTTGAGTTTTTTGAATTCACTTTTCAGAAAATTGAAACTTTTTATTTTTCATTGATTTTTTTAACATTTAAGCAATTTGTTTTTTAATTTTTAGATATATCTAATATAAATACACCTAAAAAGTATAATATTTATAATAATAAAAAAAATCTTTTAAAAATTCACTAAATACCAAAAATATAAAAAAAAAACTCTAAAATTCAGTACATTGTTTATATTCTTGTGCATTTATTAATTTTTTAAAATATATTTTTACAAATATTTATTTTTTAGATATATCTAAGTAAAAAAGTAAAAAAATTATTTAAAAATTTAAAAATATTTATTAAAAATAAAAAATTCAAAAAATAAAAATACTCAATTTTTTAAAAATTAAACCAAATACAATGTTATTTTTTTATTTTTTTTATTTTTTAAAGTTTTGACATATAAAAAAACAAAAAAAAACAAAAAAAAAAACAAAAAAAGAGGAAATGAGAACATTCGTCCACGCAAAAGCAAGAGCACATGTACAACCCAACTTCCAACAGAAAAATAATTAGGAGGAGATTGATTGATGAAAGATCACACAAACAACGTACTATGCATCCCTCAAAGCTTGCCAACTGTCTTGTCATCCGTTATTTTGATTATTTTATTATGCTGCTATGAAAAATTATTTCATCTATGCAATTTTTTTTTTCACAAATCCCACTAATGAAATAACAAGAAAAAGATAAATTAATTATCCAAGCTCCTTATAAGAGGAGCTAATTTAATCCCACTAAATTAATTGGGCCCAATAGTCCAAGGATGGTGGTTCCGAATTTATTGCAAGTCCAAGATTGGTGGGTTCGGATTTATCGCTATCAAACGGGCTGAATCGCTCTAAGCCTCGAAAGGTTCAGATTCACGAACTTAGAGACTTACTTGGACCCTGGACTCGAAAGGGGATTGAGCAAGCCTAGAGATCTGAGGCACTCGGACTCGAAAGGATTCGGATCCACGAATCTAGAGATCCGAAGCACTTGGCTTCGAATAGATTCAAACGCAATCTAGAAGTCGCTCCGCTAATGAGTCCCAGAACACTTGCGGGTTCGGAGCTTTTCGGGATCTACGCACCAGAACCATGGGCGTAATGGAGTCTGAACAAAGGATCCAATCCCGAGGACAATGAGTGGAGATAAATTCACTCTTCAGTTAAACTAACTTATACCCGGGTCGATGTGGCACGATCTAGAGGGTCCCTGAGACTTGACAATATTTGCGGCATGGCATTCTCTTGAACTACCCCTGACCCTTCTGCGGCAAGGCGTCCTCTGGGACTACCCCTGACCATTTGGGATGATTGGGGATCATTGGTTAGGTGTGGCTAAAAAGAAGGGTTCGCCGAAAGGTTGATCTCCTCTTCGGGGTTTTCCTCATCCTCGGAGAGGTCACCTCCTCGGATAAGGTGGTTAGAGAGAATATTCTCCATGTGCCTTGCACATGGGCTCCATCCTACATCATGAGGTGCCTATAAATAACACCCACCCATAGCTTTACAAGGGATAGATTTTGGAGAGATGACTCTTGGGAAAGAACTATTTCCCTTCTCCATTGTTAACCTTGAGAGTGAAAGTGGGAGATCCATGGGAGAGCCTTGCTTTTATTCTCTCTCTAGCTACTTTGCCTTCTTCTTCACCCGATCTCTTATCTCTATCATCTTTTTGCTTTTGTGTTCTTAATTGAGACTATTGAAGAATCTAAGCCTCTCATCATCTTCTAGAGAATTCAAATTTTTCTTCAAGGATCTTCGAAGATCTTCGAATTTTTCAACGACGTTCTTTAACCCCCTCGTACATTTGGCGACTCCACTGGGGAGGCGAATTGGTTAATGGTCTCAACGAGATCTGGAACTCACACAACTCTAGCGAAGATGGCGGGAGAAAAAGAAGTTCATCAACAAGGCTCTTCCAATGGTGGTGATGAAAGGACTCAAGTTCAAGACCCACCTCTCATCCTAGAAGCCATTCAAGGACTCCAACACACTCAGCAAAAGATTCTCACGACCCTTCAAAATCTCACTCACACCATGTTGGTGATGGGTTTGAATTTCACACCACTAGCAACAAATGGAGGTCAAATCGGTGCCGGTAAGCATCAACAACTTCATGGTGATGTTGGGAATGGTCAAAACCATCAAGATCCACCCCAAATTCTCCATGAAGTTATACAAAATGGTATACAAAATCAAGTGCTAGGAGGAACAAGTCATGGCTAACCTGCGGCCCATGGAGCGCAAAATCAAGCACCTGGAGGATTGAGCCATGGTCCAGCGGTGGTTGGAGGGGTTTCCGGCGCGACGAATGGTGTTCCAGCGGCTGTGGAAGTTCAAAGAAAGCCTATAGAAATTTCTCTACAAAATGGTGCTCCATCCATGCTTAATTTTATTCCACCGATTGTAAATTCTACTCATGTACCGAGTGCGTCTCCTTTGGCTCCGATGCCGAGTTTGCAAGCCCAACCCGATACAGCTGTGGTGTATAATGGACTTTATGGGACCGAATGCAATGTTCTATCACCAAATGGCGTATCCATAGGTGCCGATGGCCAATATCATCATGTGTCTTCACCGATGGTGAATTCTCAGCACCCAAATGGCCAAGTTGCTCCAAGCTCGGTCTTCGGGTCTACAAGTCAGGTTTCGGGAATACCACCATCAAGTTCTCTCCCTCAACAATTTCTCACTCTCACCGATGTACAAGCCATGTTCGATCTCGAATGGGGCAAAAGGACTTTACCCTCTTTGCCTGATCTGGATGTCAAGCCACCATACCCTATCGAGATGTTGAATTATCCATACCCGGAGCGGTACACGGTGGCAACGTTCATCAAATTCATTGGCAAGCAAGGAAATGCTCGAGAGCATGTTGTTCGGTTCATTGAGACTTTGGGGATTCATGGTACAAATCATGTCCTCTGACTAAGAGAATTCTTCAAGTCCCTCACCGACCGAGCATATAGTTGGTACGTTAACTTGGCTCCAAACTCTGTTCGAAGTTGGGAGGAGATGGTCAACAAATTCCACGGCAAATTCTTTCAAGCAGCTGAGAAGGTAACTGCACTCACCCTATGTAAGAAAAAGCAACGAGAGAGTGAAGACATTCTTGAATATGTGAAGAGGTTCCAAGACAAAGCCGTGGACTGTTATGAGGCTGTGGAGGAAAGCTACTTGGTCCAAATCTGTGTTGAAGGGGCATTGAACGGGTACAAGATGCTTCTTGTTAATCACAAGCTACCCACATTCTCGGCACTAATTGAAGCATCTCGGAACATCAACATACCTCAATCTCAGGAGATTGGGTTCGAGACTAGTTATAAAACCAGCTTCAAAACATCTCGAGGACCTTCTGTCACTGCGACTTCCGCGTCTTCTACTCGAAAGTCGCAGGGGAAGGAATTCAGAGGTTAGAAGAGGAAAAAACTGCGAAGATGACACTTCTTTTCCATGTAGTGTTGAGGAAGTGAAGGCCTTAGTTAAAGAATGGGTGGCAGATGGGGAATTGAAGTTGCCTCGTATCGAAGAGCTTTTGCCGAAGAAGGATCGCGAGGGCCCTAATTATTGTGTTTTCCACCGATCACTAGGACATCCTACAGAAAAGTGTCGGACGCTTAAGAAGATCTTCAGAAAGAAAGTCGACGCAGATGAGCTAGAGTTCAAAGAACAAGAGCCTTAGGATATCTTAGAAGACATGGCTATGATGACGTATGACGGCTATAACCCGAGCAGTTGGTGAAAGTTTTCCGAATGACCTTGCAACTCTAGGGACAAATGTCAACATTCCGTAGAAGAAGTCTATCTTTGACATTTACAATTTATATTTACTGCATTGTTCAAGAAGTTCTATCTTTCTTATGTTATGAAGAAATTTATTTTCTCTATATTGTGTATCTTCATTGTGTTATGTTGCTTGCGACAGTTTTCAATTTTTGGTGCCCCTCAAAGAAGAAAGAGGAATAGTAGACTCGGTTACCAACCTGAAGGGACTTTTCTTGACGCAGTAGAAGTGTACTCCCACTCGGAGAGGGACAACCTTTGCTTCCATTAATTGCCGAAATAGTGTGTGCTCCCATTTGGACCTTCGAAAAGCAGCCATTACTTCTATCAATGCAAGCTTCGAGGATCTTTCTTGCTAAAGTAAAGTGTGTGCTCCCACTCAAACTTCCGAAGAACAACCCTTACTTCCATCAGTGCAAGCTTCGAGGGTCTTTCTTGTTGAAGTAGAGTGTGTGCTCCTACTCGAACTTCTGAAGAACATCCCTTACTTCCATCAGTGCAAGCTTCGAGGGTCTTTCTTGTTGAAGTAGAGTGTGTGCTCCCACTCAAACTTTCGAAGAAGAGCCCCTTACTTCCATCAGTGCAAGCTTCGAGGGTCTCTCTTGTTGAAGCAGAATGTGTGTTCCCACTCGAACTTTCGAAGAACAGCCCTTACTTCTATCAGTGCAAGCTTTGAGGGTCTTTCTTGTTGAAGCAAAGTGTGTGTTTCCACTCGGACTTCTGAATAATAGTCCTTGTTTCTATCAATGCAAGCTTTGAGGGTCTTTCTTGTTGAAGTAAAGTGTGTGCTCCCACTCGAACTTCCGAAGAATAGCATTTACTTCCATCAGTACGAGCTTCGAGGGATCTTTTTTGCCAAAGAAAAGAGTGTGCTTCCACTCGGACTTTCGAGGGACAACCCTTGCTTCCATTTGGACTTCTAAGGAATAAACCTCGTTTCCATCAGTGCGAGTTTCGAGAATCTCTCTTGTTGAAGTAAAGTGTGTGCTCTCACTCAGACTTTCGAAGAGCAAATCTCATTTCCATTAGTGCGAGCTTCGAGGATCTTTCTTGTTGAAGTAGAGTATGTGCTCCCACTCAGACTTTCGAAGAACAAACCTATAGACGTCCTCGAACGTCCTGGGAGGGAATCCCGTTTTGTTCATTGGGCTCACTACAGTTCAGGACTCAATGTCACGGTCTTCTATCTAATCTCGCAGAGTGCAATGCAAGACCGATGAATCATCAAAGAGTCCAAATCTGACAAATCGTTTTTGAAAACAGATTTTTTTGAAAGAAGTGCCAAACATGGACTGCTTTGCCAGATACAGAGTTGCCACCTAAATATTTATTTCGGGGGAATTTAGGAAACCCTGACTCGTTGTCTAAGGCCACGTGTCCGTCATTTTGAAAGAAGTGCCAAACATGGACTGCTTTGCCAGATACAGAGTTGCCACCTAAATATTTATTTCGGGGGAATTTAGGAAACCCTGACTCGTTGTCTAAGGCCACGTGTCCGTCATCACCAAAGTTGCCTCGGCTCGGGAACTTGGGTACGATTGGGGAAGGTCACTTCGTGAGCACCCCCGCTCGCCCGATCAAAAATCGGTCTCTACTAACCATGATACCGAGTTTTGAAAACATTTTGTGCCCTTATTCCGGTTATTAGCCTAGAATTACTATGTGATGCGCACAGCATACAAGTATAGACTGGGTCGCCTGAATTGGAACAAAACATCTCATGTTTGTTTTTGAAAGCGGTTTGCTACTCGCAAGTAGGCTAAAATGCGGATTTTGCCACCCTCAAGTGGGCTTAGAAAACACGATGATTTGCCACTCTCAAGTGGGCTTAAAACTCGCAATCAATGAATTGTTCCAATTCAGATAATCCAACCTTCACCCACAGGCATTCAGGCAGATATATCACATAAGCAGTTAGCTTCATGGTAAGCATGCTATCATGGCAGTCACTCACACACATGCAAGGATGTTAAAGCATAAACACTTACCGAGTACTCCAAGCCAAAACAGAAACTAGTTAGTAATCATATGCATAATCCTAGTTCATGTTAAGATGGCTAATGCAACACATACAAAATGCAACTAAGATAGGTTCTGCTAATCTAAGAATGGCATGTGAAATGCAACAACTCGATACACGTATTTAAGTTGGAATTGAAGTACAATGCAGTTAGCATGATGCGCCGAGCCCGGTGCATGCAAAACAGATGAATGAATGCAAACATGCGAGCATAAGTATGCTAATTGAAACATGCCCTAAATTAACCATCATAAGTTGGTAAATAAAAGGGAGAAAGACGTGGGGTTGGAAGACATACATCACACACAAGCACACTTATTACAACTTTGCCTTCTCTCGGAGGGTCCGAATAAATAATACAGTCCAAATAGATAATTACAGTTCGAACAAATAATTAAATGTTACAAAACCCTAATTAATTAACAAATTAACTAGGAAAACAAAATAAACTAATATGCAAATCCATGGACCGCCTCAGCTCTGTTTTGAATGATGAAAGATGCATGCATGCTCGCGTCGCCTCGTCGGGAAATTCCTCGCGATGCCCCAATTTGCCTCTATTTGCAATTGATCCCGGAATGCTGTGCAAGGCTTTAGAAAGTTGTTGATTTCTGGTTTGCTGCAACAGAGAGCAAGAAAGGGGCATGGCAAAGTATTTTCACATATGTATGCACACCTCGATCCTCGTGCCACCAATCACGCATCTCGATGCATGATGGCCGAGGAGTCGAATTGCACGACTCGATGTGAAATGAATGCACATATAAACACAACAAGGCCTAGACTCCATCATGGTTAATCCGGAGTGTTGGCAACGGGGAATTGGGACATGTTTCGTCACTTGGAGTACGAAACGTCCCTCGTTTCCCGTGTTTGGACTAACCCTACTCCAAACACCAAGCGATGAGATGGCATACACAATGCGACTAACATGCAACCTAGCATACGCAATGCTATGGACTAAAATGGCATACACAATGCACGTGACATAACATGTCATACACAATGCTCTAACATGCAACCTAGCATACGCAATGCTATGGACTAAAATGGCATACACAATGCACGTGACATAACATATCATACACAATACTCTAACATGCAACCTAGCATACACAATGCTATGGACTAAAATGGCATACACAATGCACGATGAACTTACACCAATATGAGTGGACCTTAGCCACACTCACATCAGTGGCCAAATGATGAAAATGAGACAACCGAAATACATGCAAACATGCACGAATGCAAATGACCGATCCTAAGGCACAATATGCAACTCTAACAAGGCATGGCAAAGGATGAAATATGGCATACAAGCATACATTTTCCAGCTCTGAAACATGATGTACAATGGTCCCGAATCATGCAAATATGTTACCCAATGCATGTTAGATGGCCCGAATACCGAAACTAGTGAAGTGCATTACACTAGAGGTACACAAAGCAATGCATGAATGACAAAACCAACCCCAAACAGACCCTAGGCAGGTCTGAAACAGTGGGAAAATGGCCAAAAATGATGGTTCAAAGTGCATGGAAATGAAGCTCATTCATGGTCTGAAAACAAGGCATTCATGCACAACTCTCAAGCACACTTAAAGAGGAGAAAACATGAGGATATGGCATTCACATAGTGTCACGCCCCAAACCCGCCCCTAGAAGTTTGGGCATGACCACTTCAGAAACGAACACTTAACCTGTTATATATAACATATGGGGCCTGAGTGGAAGCATAAATTTTATATAATAACATGCAAGGAAAGAGCTACATCCATTGAGCGACCACTATCATGCCAGGATCACAAACAGATAGATAATAATAGTTACATACACATGTACAACCCCGCCCGTGTTTGAAAATTTAGAAGTTACAACATATTATAGACAATCAGAATCTAAGTCAAAACTTCACAAAACGGGTAGGCTTCACCCAAATGCAACCCCGCCCGTGTTTGAAAATTTAGAAGTTACAACATATTATAGACAATCAGAATCTAAGTCAAAACTTCACAAAACGGGTAGGCTTCACCCAAATGCTTGGACACACAGAGGCTAACAAAGGGAGACGAGCATTAAAAGTTGAGGCTGACCTCCAAACGCAGGACCTACGGAATCAGACAAAATACAGAGTGAGATAACCTCAGTGAATAATAGTACATGAATAACTCAATGTTCAACTTGAATGATAATGCAAATCAGAGTGTATATAATATAAAAGACAGGTAGTTAATCTGATTCTATACCAGTGACGGTACGGTCTTATTGGTTCATAAATTCATAGATTGGCCCTTGGCCTGGTGGGTTCACATATTCATAATTAGCCTTTGGCTTTATAGATTCATAACTGAGATTCATAACTTCACAACTTGGCCCTTGGCCCTTTGAATTCATAGTTTCACACGTTGGCCCTCGGCCTCATAAGTTCACAAATTCACAAGTTGGCCCTCGGCCTCATAAGTTCACAAATTCACAAGTTGGCCCTCGGCCTCATAAGTTCACAAATTCACAAGTCGGCCCTTGGCCTCATAAGTTCACAAATTCACAAGTCGGCCCTTGGCCTCATAAGTTCACAAATGGCTCTCGGCCTCATAGATTCATATTTCACAAATGGCTCTCGGCCTCATAGATTCATATTTCACAAATGGCTCTCGGCCTCATAACTTTCACATCGGCTTTAAGCTCAGTATACATATATATATATGGACTCAAGAGGTGGCTCGTACGGATTCTAGAGGTGGCTCCCACCAAAGTGTAGCACTTAGCTCCGTACAGCACTTTGCTCCATATCAGAAATAGTTCATACAGAAGCACATAGTTCCTTCTAATTATTCACATGAGTTAACATAGTTATGTTGCGTTCAACAAAGTGCTAATAGCAACTATTCACAGATTGAACTTCATAATGTAGTCACATCCCATTTGTTTGTCATGAATTAATGCCACTAGTTCATAGATATCAGAATGTTATTACATATTAACGAGTCCAGAGATACGAAGATACCGTAGTCTCGTAATGCACTTACATTCCACTTGTCCTTCATAAATCCATACAACAGTGTTAATATCCATTATCAACAATAAACAGAACGAGGTACACAATAATGCTCTTAGATCTTCCCATGGTTTCTCATAAGGTGACATAATTATCCCACAATAATAGAATAACATTATTAACAATAAACAGAAGGTATATGCTCCATTATATTAATAAGAGTGGAGCCATTCACATCATAACGTGAGTCACATAATTGTGTTATTGACATTCAATTCTTTCTCCGGATTGAGTCATTCAGAGGTTAATCCATTATTTAACATAATTCCACAATGGTCCTCATATAGCATACACCCTTGGTGTTTCCATAATTTCACAAATATTTCTTACGTAGCATACATAACATACATGTCAACATAATTCTTACGACGAAGATCATAACGTCAATAACAATAATCATTAACGGTTAAAGATACATCGAAATACTACTACTCACAGTGTTCAGGTGCTTGGTCCGCCCCTGTAGCTGACCCTATACAATTCACGTAATTCAAACATAATTTATCATGGTATATTCAATTCAATAATAGTTAACACAATATAATCCAACAAGGTCAACACCACTTAGGTTATTAACACCATTTGCAATTCAACATAATGCAACATAAATCCTTGAATCATATTCCAACATGCTAAAACCAAGTTCATATCATCTATATCATTAATAGATTATTTCCCCAATTTTCCCTTCACATTACAACATGAATTACAATGTTTATACCATAGTTCATTCGCAAATTTTAAACATAATTTTCAAGTATCACCAAATTCCAATTAAACTTGCACATATGTAATTCAACCTACTAATTTCATGATTCTATTTCCAATTTGGGCCAATCATCAATTAACATCATTACCCAACCTAGGGTTTCAAGAAAACATTGAAATTCAAACAAAAATTCAAACTTATTAACCCATCACTTTTCATTCCAATTTTTCCATTGATTAAACACCTAGGATACATGGTCCATCATTTTAACCCATCAATTTAACTCTCAAGATTCCTTACCTCAAGAATTAAGCAAGCCTTGGTGAGATTCCTCCATAATTTCGGAATTCCAATCGGTTGCAAATGTTGATCTTCATGCCTTCTTCATTCCTTGGTGGAAAATCTTGATCAAAACTTAGAGAAATGGTGAGGATTTGGGATCAAAACTCTAGGGTTTTCGGACCTAGGGAGAGAGGAGAGAAGAGGGGAAAAGGAAAGTGTGAGAAATGATCAAAAAAATCTCTTTTTAAGCTGCTGTCCCGTAATTCCCGCTCGAGCGGAGAAATTCCCGCTCGAGCGGACCTGTTTTCAGCACAGATTTCGAAACTTTGAACAGGTATAACTCTCCCATCCGGACTCCGTTTTAGGTCGTTCTTGTGTCCAAATTGAAGCCCCGGAAATAAGCTTTCCAATGGTTCTAACCTCACATCCAAATTCAAAGTGTGGAAAAAGAAAAGGGCAAAAGAGTGACGACTGATCGTAGATGAATCATTCAAATTAAAGCTTTTGGTTCCTTCCTACTTTACCTTCATTGTACCACCTCAACCCATATTCCAAAATAACATAAGAAGGTTCTAAGTACACTAATAAAATGTCAAGGACAATCTTACTTTCCACGCTCGAGCGCCACCTCACCCGCTCGAGCGCTCACAGACCAATAAAGCAGTCCGCTCGAGCGTCAACTTCTCCGCTCGAGCGGAGATTTACAACTTACAGAATCTCAGGCCGTCTGCGAATTTGCTGGGAACCCCAAAAGTCCGCTCGAGCGTTAACTCTTCCGCTCGAGCGGGGGGAAAAGTTCTGGGTCGTCACACATAGGCTCTAAAATATGATGTAAAATGACCCCAAAGCATGAAAACACCTCAGTATATGCATGCAATAGACCTCAAATCTCAAAGCTAGGCAAGTGTATTGAACTACAAGCATGCAAAACAAACATCATTCGACCATGAGACCCAAAAATAGAGCTAGGGCAGTCCAAAATATGCACAAAATCAGTTTAAGGCAAGGCCAAAAAGTGCTAAAATCAAGGGTCAACAAAGCATGCAAAATAAGCTAGTGAACCATGATTTGCACTACAACTATATGAAGCACATGAGAGCTCACCAAACCAGCCAAAAACAGAAGTATGCCATGCCAAATAATGCCCAGAAACCCACTGAAACTCAGTCAATGCATGCAAGAATGATGTGTCCCTTTGAAAGGCCAATAAGAGGGTTGTTCTACACATGCAAGATAGACATACAAATTGGAAAAACCACCTCTGGAAAGAGGTTATGAGGTCCCTAAAACTAACTGAAAAGGGCCTGAAATGAAGCTAGGAAGCATGCAAGTAAAAGCCCCTTTGAAAGGCCTTGAATAGGATTGCTCTACCCATGCATAATAGACATTCAAAATGGCCAAAAGGGCTCTGGACAGAGCTTATGCAGGTCATAAAACTCACAAATAATGGCCTGAAACATGGCTTCAAAACATGCAAATAGGGGCTCCTTTGTAAGGCCAATAAAGCTAGTAAACAAAACAAGGGGTGAGAGGGTCACCCCTCTCTGATTTTGAGGCTCAAAAACTCATGTTAGCCACTGAAAATCTACTAGATTTCAGTGGCTAAAAGGCCAAACCAAGGCCAACACAAATGCTCTAATGCATAGCCCAAAACATGAGGAAATGAAGCATGCAAGGGGGTAGATGACCCCCAAAAGAAAAATGGCCTTGAACAAACTTGAGGAGGAGCTCAAAACAAGACTTTTTTCAGTTTATGATGAAGCCCAAAAAAATGCTTTCAAATAGAGCTAAGATATGAAGCAAAATAATGCTACAAAGAGGGAAATAAAGACTTACCCTTGTAGAGAAGACCTCCAGCAACTTCTGGACCAAGGTAGGAACTCTTCAACCTTTGAAAATCAGCTCCAAGGTGCTTAGGTTGATAATGGAGGTGTTGTGCTTGGAGGTGTAGTGCAATGGGTGCAAGAACAATGGAGTTTGAAGCTTGAAGGAGAGAGATATGGAGGGAAGTGTATGTATGCTTGAGGCCAAAAATTCTAAACCTTGGCCAATGAAGAGGAGGGCCTCTCTTATAGAAGAAGAGGTTCAAGGCTTCTTGGAGAAGCTTCAAGCAAAGGGACCAAGCTTCTAAAGGAAGCTAAACCAAAAGGGTCAAGCTTCTTGAGGAAGCTAGACCAAAGGGGTCAAGCTTCCTCAAGAAGCTTAACAAAAGGTCAAGCTTCTCTTAGAAGCTAAGCATAAAGGGCCAAAGCTTCCTTAAGAAGCCTAAACAAGAGGGTTAAATCTCGGAGGATGGGGCAAATGCCTCTCAGCTGGCACAGCTGTATTGCACTCAGGGAGACAAAAAAGGAGATGGCTGGCCGACCAGTTCAAGTGGTCGGCCGACCACTTGTCCTAGTCGGCCGACCAGGGGTCAAAAGGGTCAAGTTGAAAATGTGGTCGGCCTACCCATATTGGTGGTCTCCCAGGTGAATGCAACACGGTGGTGATATGGGAGACTCAAAAATGTGGCTCAAAAGTGAGGGAGACCAAGGGGTCAAAAGGTTCAATCAACAAAGGTGGTCGGCCTACCCATATTGGTGGTCTCCCAGGTGAATGCAACTCAATGGTGGTATGGGAGACCCGAAATTGTGACTTAAAAGTGAGGGAGACCACCTACCTGTCAAGAAAAACCGGCCGACCGAGGAAAGGTGGTCTCCCACCCTACTACCACCTTCCTAACAATGAAACTAGGGTCCATGCCAAAAATGAACCCACACCGATGCAAAACGAGGGTTCGGGGGCCAAAACGCGCAGTCGGGTGCCCCAAAAACTGACTATTAAGCACCGGAGGTGGCGTATGACCACAAAGGTGGTCTCTCGGGCCACAGTGTCCCTCTAAGGAGAGGAAACAAGGTGTGTGCAAAAATTGGAGCAAACGGAGGTAGTTAAGCGGTCCCGAACCGAGGCACACGGCCGACGGCTATGAAAACCGGAAACTGGTCTCCAAACGGAAAAAATGGCCTACGACCACGAAACGTAGCCTATGGCCACTGAGAGATGGTCTACGAGACCTCTCCCTCCCTTCAGGAAGAGAAAACAGAGAAAACAAGACCTGGTTCGCAAACCGAGACAAATCACAAAAGAGTCCCGAAGTCCGGAGGCAAGGCTCTCAGTCGAGACTCCACAACCTCAAAACGAGCACAATATACGCAATCACCGAGCGCTCAATCGATGATGTTTAAGTCTTAAGGTCGGTCAAAAATGGGGTGTCTACAAGACCTCGCTTCCATCAGTGCGAGCCTTAAGGATCTTTCTTGCTGAAGTAGAGTGTGTTCTTCCACTTAGACTTTCAAAGAGTGTCAAGGATCTTTCTTGCTGAAGTAGAGTGTGTTCTCCCACTCAGACTTTCGAAGAACAGCCCTCAAGGTGGCCTATCAAAAGGGATCTTCTTGCCAAAGTAGGGTGTGTGCTACTATTCAAACTCTTGAGGGACAGCCTTGCTTCCATTTGGACTTCCGAGGGACAGCTCTTGCTCTCATTAGTGCGGGTCCGAAGAACAGCCCTTGCTTTCATCAATACGAGCTCCGAGGATCTTTCTTTTCAAAGTAGAGTGGATTCCTACTCGAACTCCCGAGGGATAGCCTTTGCTTCCATTAGCTGCCGAAGTAGAAGTGTGCATCCACTCGGACTTCCGAGGGACAGCCTTGTTTCTGCTCGGACTTCTGAGGGAGAGCCTTGTTTCCGCTCGAACTTCTAAGGGACAGCCTTGCTTCTGCTCAGACTTCTAAGAGACAATCTTTACTTCTGTTGGTGCAAGCTTAGTAGACTCGGTTGCCTTCCAGAGGGATCTTTCTTGTCGAAGTAGGGTGTACGCTACTTTCGGACTCCTGAGGGACAGTTTTGCTCTCATTCAGACTTCCGAAGGACAGCCCTTGCTCTCATTAGTGCAGGTTCTGAGGGCCCCGGGGTCATGGATTTCACACAAAAATTTATTTTCCTGAAATAGTAAAGCCGACAAACTAGACAAACAATATCGAGTTCAGATTATGATTCAAACATTACCGAAATAGAGGCGACATCAACAATAGTAATGATCTACTTAAGCTACAACAATTTTATTCCTCTGAGCGAGTTCATGAAAATGCAACAATCAAGGTTTTGTCTCTCCAGGCCGGTTCCTCTCAAGCCAACGTAAAGCTACAACGGTCACACAAAATTTTGGCATTAGCTACGTATTTCCCAAGCATCCACAAGATCAACAAAATGACAATCAATCATTCGACAACAAGATTTATATACAATATGAGGGCCTCATTTCCTCGGGTTTCATCGGCAACAACAACATTTATTTTATTTGTCCCATTCAAGCAAAGCTAGCAACAACACCAACAAGACTCAAAGGATTCAACTTATCTCTCTCTACACTAATGAATCTTTGCAACATTAATACTCCATCTGTGTTAGATTTATCAACACAAGGTTAAGCTCCAAAACATGAATTTCAGGATTACATTTCACATGCAAATCAAGATTCAATAGAAGCTTCAGCTATCTCAAGTTCAAAATTGATATACAACAATGCCCACAAATCTCAAAGGCCCAAATCAAATTTCTAGTACGGCTCGAAAATTCAGATTTCGTCAAAACAAGAGGTTCGAGAGTGGGTTTCGATAAAATACTTACAGATCTGAAGGCCATGCCCATGAGAGAGAGTGGCCAAGAACGGTACAAACCGAAATCGTGAGGAAGTGGCACCGGAGTGAGCAAATATTGAAGTTGGCGAGATGGACGGCCGATAGCGTTGAGTGATGACAGTGCTTGGAGCAGAGAAGCAAGGCAGGGCTGCGGTGCGAACAAGGTACACATGAGTCGACAGCACTCAGTTGAGTAGACCAGCGGCGCAAGACGCGAGCAGCATGCATAGGGCGAGCACAGGCAAGGCCGCGACGGAGAGGGCTGAGTTGCTGCGTCCCTAGGCTGTGGTTGACGGCGGCAGCAGGCTGTATGCAAGCGACGGAGTAGTTGGGCAGACTAACGCCGCGTTGAAAAGGCGGCGTGGTCAGCGTTGATCAAATCACGGCTGAAGGCAGTGGTAAGGTTGCAGGACATTAGCAGCACGAGCAAGCAGCAACCGTGACGAGCTGGTGCCGGTGCTGGCCAACCGTGGCAGTGGCGTGGGTATTAGGTGGAGTTGTTTGAAGCTGCGATGGCCAACATGCAAATGGTGGTGGTCCCTGTTTTGTTTAAGAAGAAAAAGGCTGGGTTGGTCTCGGTCAAGTGAGTCAAAAAAATTCAATGAAAACACGGTTTCAGAACTCGAAATCAAAAAGAAAATTGGGAAGAGTTCAGGAATTTCAAAGAGAGAAAAGCACACCCAGAGAGAGAGAGAAAAAGCCAAAATGGCTATATCAAAAAGGAAGGGGATATTGATTAGGGTTGTTGTCTTTTTCTTTAAATAGAAAAAAAAGTGATGTGACGCTTGGAATATTCCTTCAAGTATTCTATATATATATATATATAAGGGCCCTGCCGTATTTCCAAATCAAAAACAAAAGGGTATGAGCCTTACCTTTTTAATAATAATAAAAAAAGTGAGTGATTTATTTTTTATCTTTGACTTGAGTAAAGAAGGGGACTTCAGATATTCTAGAGAAATAAGAAAATTTGGAGTCATGCATGTTATTAAAGGAATTAAAGAATTGAGGTTGGACTTTCAAAAAAAAAAAAAACAAAAGCACAAAAATATGTTGGCCAAGCATGGCACACAAAAAAAAAGAGAAAAAAGAAAAGAAAAAATCTTATTTGTTACTTTTATCCGTAAATTTACGGTGAGTCCTCAGCTTTATCCATAGATTCTATCAAAATCAAATATTCCCGAAGACGTAATGTGAAGCATGGTTGACAAGGTGAAACTATGCATGCCCGAGAAAACTAAAATTTCTTATACACGCAAGGGGAAAATGTAAGAGGAGCTAATTTGAGCCCACTAAATTAATTGGGCCCAATAGTCCAAGGATGGTGGGCCCGAATTTATCGCAAGTCTAAGATTAGTGGGCCCGGATTTATCGCCATCAAACGGGCCGAATCGCTCTAAGCCTCGAAAAGGTTCAGATCCATGAACTTAGAGACTTACTCAGGCCCGGACTCGAAAGGGTTTTGAGCAAGCCTAGAGATCCGAGGCACTCGGACTCGAAAGGATTCGGATCCACGAATCTAGAGATCTGAAGCACTTGGCTTCGAATGGATTCAAACACAATCTAGAAGTCGCTCCGCTAATGAGTCCCAGAACACTTGCGGGTTCGGAGCTTTTCGGGATCTACGCACCAGAACCATGGGCGTAATGGAGTCCAAACAAAGGACCCGATCCCGAGGACGGTGAGTGGAGATAAATTCACTCTTTGGTTAAACTAGCCTATACCCGGGTTGAGGTGGCACGATCTAGGGGGTCCCTGAGACTCGGCAATATTTGCGGCTGTGATACCCCTGTTCCATAATATGCTAAATTGGTCCTTAATTTGTATATGGTTGTGTGTTTAACATGATTTTGTGTGCCATTGTGTGATGATATGCGATTTTGAATTCATATCTGTTCACCGTAGGGGTATGCATAATACCACCAAAACCGCCGAAACCGCCAAAACCGCACCGAGCCGCACCGCCAAGGCAAATTCGTTATTATTTGCCAATCGAACCGCCGGTTTTTGGGAAGAAAAATGGCAAATTCTAGTGACACTTTTATCAATCCGCGGTTTCTATTTTTCTTCCAAACCGCACTGACCCGCACCACTATTAAATCATGTTTTATAAGATTCTAAAATTATTTTTTACTTAAGTTTGCTTGTTGTTCTATACCTTAGAATATAGTATTACATTACTGCTCGAGGGGAATTCAAGATGTCAGTAATCCAAATAAAGTTGGATTCCAATTCACTTTTCAATCTCTTTTTTTTTTTTTTTTTTTTTTTTTTTTTTTTTTTTTCTGGCCATATTGCAAACTTGCATCAGCTCACTTTTCAATCTAAATACTTTTCAAGAGTAAACATTTTCAATATATTGTAAACCCTAAATGATATTAATTTTATGTATTGTATTTGATCATTGTAACTTCCACAGATGCTTGTAATGAACAAATGGCATAGTCGTTGATATTATTATGTTGTTGCTACACTTGCTGCATCAGAAGAAAGCTTTACAAGATGCTTAACATCACGGTATCTCTCGTCTTTTTTTAACTCTTTGATTTAAGTTTTGTAATTTGAATTATATTTTTTATAAACTGCCAATCCGCCCGAACCGCCAAGGCAAATCCGCCATTATTTGCCAATCGAACCGCCGGTTTTTGATAAGGAAAATGGCAAATTCTAGTGACACTTTTATCAATCCACCACCCACTATACGGTTTCTATTTTTCTCTCAAACCGTACCGACCCGCACCGTGCACACCCCTAGTTCACCGTAGGAATATCTGTTTGAATAATCTGCTTTGGAAATTAAATTGAAGGCCTTATCGGCCACAGAACCCAAAATTGATTACGCCATTGTAATTGGCATAATTTTTAGAGCTTACGGTGAAATTTAATTAGGAATTGATTCTGGTCGGATTAAACTGATTAAATTGATGATCTGAATGCCCTATTATTTTATATTAGAATAAAATGTTAGTGGGGCTTGTTGGATGTTAGCATATACTCTCCTTTAACTCTATTCAACTCAAACATCTGAGTTATTCACTTGAGAGAGAGAGAGATTCGGCCTTAGAGAGAGAACATGGAGAAGAATTATGCAAGTTTGGCTTAAAGCTTGGGAGTTTGAAGAGTAAGCTCAAGATTTGGCTAGAACTTGGGTGTTTAAGGCTTCTAGGTGAGTAATTATCCCTTGAATCATGGATTCTTGTTTGCTAATTGTAAATTCAGAGTTGAACAAGGAGAAAGAGCATGAGTTGAATTAATTTTGTTGAATTGAGCTTAATATGTGCATGCATGTAAGAAATTATCTTGAAATTGCATGTTTGAGCACAAATATGTATAATCCATGTGAAATGTTAAGGGAAACTCATGTTTTGACCCCCTCTTCACCATATGAGTTGAGAATAGTGAGCATCTCCCACATGCAAGTACAAATTATGGGAGAGTAAGTCTTGAACATTTGAATTTGAGTATGTTGGTGATGAGTTTGTCATATTTTGGGGGCATGCATGTGAATTAATTGTGAATTGAGCTTCATAATGTTATAATCTTGCAATGGTACCATGTTAGTATGATTATATTTGAGATTTGAGCCATTGCATGCAAGTAATGTAGCTGGGAAATCGATTTGAAGCTCAAGAATGCAATTCTGGGTTTTCCAGAAATTTGAGGCCCACTCGAGCGGGAAACACTCCGCTTGAGCGTGAAAATCGTGCTCCCAGCACTTTTTGCAGAGTTGGACCTTCGCTCGAGCGGGATGTTTCACGCTCGAGTGGGGAGCTATGTAGACAGGCAGTCCGCTCGAGCGGCAGGGTTCACGCTCGAGCAGTTATTTGGGGTAACCAGTACTTTTGCAGGCTTAAGGGTCCGCTCGAGCGGGGAATCCCACGCTCGAGCAGGGACCCTGTTTTCTGAATTTTTTTTTTTGCATTCTGAGTTCTGTTTTCCGTTCTCTTTCACTTGTAAGCACTCTTAGGCATATATTAAGCATGGTAAATGAGTTAATGAGATAAGAATAAGGCCTAAAGAGGATTATGTGAATTAGGGAACGGATGGAATTATTAATGGCCCTTTTGTGTTCATGAAATGTGTAGGGTCAAGCTCCAGGGCAAATTCGCAAGCCGATCACTGTAAGTAATATCGATATCTGAATGCTTGTGAATGTCCAATTGTTTATTCCCTTATAAGCTTTATGAACTGCTAATTGGGATTGTGGACAAAAGTCTGACATGAATGAATGAATGGACCGAAGGTCATTTTGATAGAAATGAATGGACCTAAGGTCGTTTTGACATGAATGAGTGGGCCAAAGGCCGTTTTGATACGAATGTATGGGCCGAAGGCCGTTTTGACATAAATGATTGGGCCGAAGGCCGTTTTGACATAAAAGATTGGGCCGAAGGCCGTTTTGACATAAATGATTGGGCCGAAGGCCGTTTTAACATAAATGATTGGGCCGAAGGCCGTTTTGACATGACTAAATGGGCCGAAGGCCGTTTTGACATGATTGAATGGGCCGAAGGCCATTTTGACATAATCGAATGGGCCGAAGGCCGTTTTGACAAGAATGGAAATCTGAATGGGCCAAAGGCCAGAATGTTTGGAATTACAGTCACTTGATTTGTATTTCGTATAATTATATATATGTTAAATAGAAATATGAATTGGGCCCAAGGCCGTTTGGAATATGTTGTTCTACAATGTTATGTAAATTCTGTATTTGATATTATTCACTGGGCTATCGCTCACGCTCATTCATGTAATTGTAGGTGAGCCAAGAGATGCACAAACCCAACCCCAGTGAAGGTTGCCAGGAACAACATGAGTTTTGGAGAGTCAGCCTTGTGTCTCACACACGAGACCCATCCTTGCCATATTTGCTATGTGTTTATGTTTTGTCTTATAGGCAAGGACTCTGTTTGTGTCTGTACATAGTCTGTTGTGGGCTGACTCGTTTTGGATGATCCTGTCTGTAAAGAATTTTATGGAACTGTATCTTTGAGGTGGGTTATTAACGTGTATGTGTATGGTCTGCTTGGAGTGTATATAAGCACGGCTCTATGGACAAAGTTTTTAATTATTGCTTCCGTTTGGCCCCTTTACTCTATTGAGTTCGTCTGTTTTAAATTTGATGCCGTAGGTAATCTCAGGATTACTGGTCGATTATGTCCTTAACCCATAGGGGTGGGTTCGTGTCATGACAGCGGCAGGGCGTTCTCTTGAACTACCCCTGACCCTTCTGTGGCAGGGCATCCTCTGGGACTGCCCCTGACCCTTTGGGATGATTGGGGATCATTGGTTAGGTGTGACTAAGAAGAAGGGTTCGCCGAAAGGCTGATCTCCTCTTCGGGGTTTTCCTCACCCTCGGAGAGGTCACCTCATCGGGCAAGGTGGTTAGAGAGAATATTCCCCATGTGCCTTGCACATGGGCTCCATCCTACATCATGAGGTGACTATAAATAGCACCCACCCATAGCTTTACAAGGGATGGATTTTGGAGAGATGACTAAGAAGAAGGGCTAAGAAGAACGGTTCGCCGATAGGTTGATCTCCTCTTCGGGGTTTTCCTCATCCTCGGAGAGGTCACCTCCTCGGACAAGGTGGTTAGCGAGAATATTCCCTATGTGCCTTGCATATGGGCTCCATCCTACATCATGAGGTGCCTATAAATAGCACCCACCCATAGCTTTACAATGGATGGATTTTGGAGAGATGACTCTTGGGAAAGAACTATTTCCCTTCTCCATTATCAACCTTGAGAGTGAAAGTGGGAGATCCATGGGAGAGCCTTGCCTTTATTCTCTCTCTAGCTACTTTGCCTTATTCTTCACCCAATCTCTTATCTCCATCATCTCTTTGCTTTTGTGTTCTTAGTTGAGACTATTGAAGAATCTAAGCCTCTCATCATTTTCTAGAGAATTTGAATTTTTCTTCAAGGATCTTCGAATTTTCCAACGATGTTCTTGACCCCCCTCGTACACTCCTATACTTCTCTTCTTTTCTCAAAATTCTCCAACCAATCTTGCTGCAATTCAAGGGAATTTGTGGAAGATGATTTTGTGTGAATGTAACACTACTAATTAATAATAATTCTATATTTTTCATACTTTTATACAATATATTTAGTCCATTTTATGAGTTGTCACTGATACATTTAAAACATAATAGATAAATGATGAAATTTATTAAATTAATATAATAACAATAACTCAGATGGTAAATTATACTGTCCAAAATAATAAGATGATTGTAAGATTACTAGACAGACTAAACCTTAATTATTTGCTACTACTACAACTTTAATTTATCTATTCCATCTAGAAAGAAAACCAAGTAGAAAAATATCATTAAATTGATGTAAAAACACATACTATTGCTTCGACAATAAAGATAATATATTTATACATGCATGCATAAATTGGAAAACAAAAGATAGAAAGACACGAAAGACGATTTTAATTTATTACACATATATTGAAAAGATCAATTTAAATTTGTTCACACTCTCTTTGAAAGTGTGTAACAAAATATATAATTTAATTAATTGAGTTAGTTCAGTTGACTACTTAAATACACTTCTTTTATATGTGAGGCTAGGGGATCAATCCTACCCCAATACACTTCTATATGAGAGGCTAAGAGGTCAATAGTAATGTGCTAAATGAATACATGATGTTAATAACAAGGAAATGTTGGACAAATTATCACATTTCATTGGTCGGACACATGAACATACAGTCTTCCTGACAATAATGCCATAAACAAGTAGTCAAAATTTAATTTGAGTTGTAAGAGCTCAGACGGTTTCCATCCCATGGGAATTTACTTAAGGAACAGCAGTAGAATTATCAGGTACATTCTTTGGATCAACCCAGCTAACAGTCGGGGCATTGCTATCCAGCTTAAAATTTGCACTCAACATTTTCTGTCTAGAATAGTCAGCACAGGCATTGTTGTAACACTCAACAAAAGCAAAGCCACGATTCTGGCTTGGATTTTGCAGATCCTGTTATTACAAGACAATGGTACTAGCATTGTAGTAGTTATAGCTAGTTCATTATCAAGACAACTACACAATTATTCATAACATATGCAGTTCAAAATTTCAAAAATCAAAAAGCACCTTTATAAGCTCAATGTTTTTTGCCCCAGGACCAGTCAACTCAATGACTTTTCTAAACTCATCATCTGTCCAGGTCTTTGAAACATTACCAATAAACAACCTGTGTTTAGCTTCGGAGAGTGAACACCTAAATGTTCTACCCTACAGTGATGAGACACAAAAAGTAACAAACTAAAACAGTATTGGGAATGCATCGGAATAACCATGCCCATTTTGATTTTGCTTATAAAAAATAAAAACAAAAAACTGAATAAGTACGTCTGAGGCCCCAAACATTCAATTTTTGCAAAGACCAATTTGTCCAAAAACAGGTCGTACTGTTGTAAGCCCAAAAATACCTTGAATTCTTTGTTGTGTAACTCTTCAATGGCTTGTTGTGCAACCTCCTTTGTTTTGAATGCTACAAAGGCAAAACTCTTACCTTCACCAGTATCCCTATTTTTCATCAACTTTATCTGCAAACGATTGAGACATTAAAACCATATAGGAATTGCAACAAATAAATTCCTAAATGATACAGGCAGAAAGATCATGATCCCTGACACCCTTTTTTCTTTCCCCTGGATTAGAACTGACCTAAAAAATCTTGTCCATTGATTCATAGAGATCCCTCAAATCTTCCTCTGAGACGTCTCGAGGAAGTCCACCAACCAAAATTTCAAACCCATAAGAAGGAAGGGCAAGAAGCTCTGCACACTTCTCTCTGTCATCTTCATCAATTGAAACAATAGTTTTTTCTTTATCTTCCATGAGCTCATTGGCAATGTTGCTTCTATCTGCTTCATCTCTATCTACTTCTAGCAATTGGTCTTTTTCCACTATCCTCACTTCTCAAGTCCTCATGTTGGTTTTCACCATTTTCATTGCCACCTTCTCCTGCTCCGTCGTCCTCTATTGGTTCTTCAACTTCATCGTCCATTTCTTCAATGTAATTGTCATCGTCAAGATCCACCCGGTCCTCATTTTCCGTTCCCTCAGGCATGACTGTTTCACGTCCCAAGTCTTGTGATCCAAAGGACACACTGGACTTCTAAGTAAGTTACCTGAAAACTTGCACTAAGGATACACAGAAGCTAAGAATTTGCTTAAATCATGGTACAGTGATACCCATGCAGATGGATTGAAAAACACTATGCAAAGGTAAGTGCAAGTTAAGGAGAAATATAAGAATAGAAGTGCATAAAGTGCTTCACAAATCCTCTAGGTTTTGCATGCTGTGTGCAGACAGCAGAGTAAATACTGACCAATTCTCAAATGCACGTTATTGCTGTTAATGATTTAATAGGAAAAGAAAAGAAAATTTATTGCTCTTTTGGCATCATTCTAAAAAACTATTTCCTGTTCTTGAAAAATATGTCATACAAGTTTTTGTTTGTATTGACAGGCTGGGGAAATTCTCTAGTCTCTGTATTGGATTTTTTCCCCCAAGTTTCTAATTTCAGTCATTTTGGGATCTCCTAACCAACCATCTATGGTCATGTTTCTAGGGGAATTTGGTTTGTTTCACCTATGACTTCTATATCTGTAGACGTCCCCGAATGCCCCGGGAGGCTTAAGTCCCGTTCTGTTCATATTGGGGTCACTACAGTTCAAGGACTCAAATGTCACGGTTCTCAATCTTGAACCAAAGAGTCCAAATCCGGCAAATCGTTTTGAAAACAGATTTTTGAAAGAAGTGCCAAACATGGACTGCTTCGCCAGATACAGAGTCGCCACCTAAATATTTTTAAAAATGGGAAATTTAGGAAACCCTGACTCGGTGCCAAAGGCCACGTGTCCGTCATCACCAAAGTTGCCTCGGCTCGGGAACTTGGTACGATTGGGGAAGGTCACTTCGTGAGCACCCCCGCTCGCCCGGTCAAAGACCGGCCTCTACTAACCATGATATCTGTTTTTGAAAACATTGTATGCTCTTATTCCGATTATTAGCCTAGGTTACTATGTGATGCTCGCAACAGACAAGTATAGACTGGGTCGCCTGAATTGGAACAAAACATTTCATGTTTGTTTGTTTGAAAATGGTTTGATGGTGCTACCCGCAGGTAGGCTAAGACGTGGATTTGCCACCCTCAGGTGGGCTTAGAAAAACATGATTTTGCCACTATCTAGTGGGCTTAAAACAAACATTTGATGAATTGTCCAATCCAAGTAACTTAACCTCCACCCACAGGCATTCAAGACAGTTATATCACATAAGCATATAGCCTCATGGTAAGCATGCTATTCATGGCAACACTCACACGCATGCAAGGATGCTAAAGCATAAGACTCACCGAGTACTCCAAGCCAAAAACAAAAATTGATTAGAAATCATGCATGATCCTAAATATACAGGAATGCCTAATGCAACACATGCAATAATGCAACTATAGCAGGCTCGGCTATTCTAAACATGGCATATGAAATGCTACAACTAACACGTATTCAATTTGGAATTGAAATACAAATGCAGTTTGTATGATGCGCCGAGCCTGGTGCGTGCAAAACAGATGAATGATGCAAACATGCTGTCATACTGTATGCTAATTGAAACATGCCCTATATCTAACCATCGTAAGCGGGTAAATAAAAGGGAGAAAGAAATGGGGGTTGGAAGACATACATCACACTCACCCACACTTATTACAGTTTTGCCCTCGCGCAGAGGGTCCGAATAAATAATAATACAGTCCGAATAAAAGAATAATACAGTCCGAAATTACAGTCCGAATAATACAGATTTCTAATTAATTAACAAGTTAAACTAAGAAAGCTTTAAACTGGCATGCAAGCCAGGGGCTGCCTCGCTTCTGATGAATGATGTATGCTGGGCTGCCTTTGCGCAGAAATCCACTGTGATGCCCAATTTAGCCTCTGTTTGCAATGTTCTCGAAATGCGCGCCAGACTCTGAAAAGTTGCTGATTCCTTATTTTGCTGCGACAGAGAGCAGGAAAAGGGCATAGCAATGTATTTCACAAATATATGCATGCCTCGATTCTCGTGCCACCAATCACGCATATCGATGCATGATGGCCGAGGAATCGGATTGCACAACTCAATATTGGGTGCAATGCAGATGAATGCTACAACAAAACCTAACTCCATCATGGGTAATCCGGAGTGTCGGCGACTTGGGAATTGAGACCCGTTCCATCACTCGGAGTACGAAACGTGCCTCGTTTCCCGTGCCCGGGCTAACTCCTATCCCGAACACGATGCGATATGCATGATATGCATGAAATGCGACTAATATGCAACCCTAAACATGCACAATGCTATGAAAATGAGACGCCTCGGAGTGCGTGCCAGACGGGCACGCGAACCGAGGCGATGATCCTAAGGCATGAAATAGCATACACAATGCAATTGGACTTACACTAACACGAGTGGACTTCAACCACACTCACATAAGAGGCCGTCGGATAAAAAATGAAGTGCCTCGAAATGCGTGCCCGCGGGCGCACAAACCGAGGCGATGCATACGGAATGCAAAATGACATGGAAATGATATATAATGAGGCTAAAATGAAATGCCTCGAAGTGCGTGCCCACGGGCACGCACACCGAGAGAATGGCATACGGAATGCAATGATGCGAATAATGGCATACAGAATGCAAAATGGACTTATACCAACATGAGAGGGCCTCAGCCACTCTCATACGGGAGGCCGTCGGATAAAAAATGAAGTGCCTCGAAATGCGTGCCCACGGGCGCGCAAACCGAGGCGATGCATATGCAATGCAAATGACATACACAATGCAATGAGATTAAAATGACATACATAATGCGAAATGGACTTATATCAACATGAGTGAGCCTCAGCCACACTCACACGGGAGGCCGTCGGATGAAAATGAGATGCCTCGAAATGCGTGCACACGGGCACGCAAACCGAGGCAATGTATTTAAGCATGAAACAACATATAAAATGCAAATGATGGGCTTATACCAATATGAGAGGGCCTCGGCCACACTCACACGGGAGGCCGTCGGATAAAAAAGAGATGCCTCGAAATGCGTGCCCGCGGGCGCGCAAACCGAGGCAATGCATACGGAATGCAAAATGAGACGTGGCATATGGCATATGGGAAATGCAAATTTCAGCAGCCAAAATGATGCAAAAACAGCCCCCGAATTGTAGCAAAATTACACCCGATGCCCGAAATGCAATGTTATGCACCCGAAATGGCCTACAGCTATGCCAAACATGCACAATATGGACATAACATGTAAAACAGTAGCAAGGCAGCCCCTAAACTAGCATTTTTTCAGTACAAAGAATGGCCAAACAACAATCACAAGTATGGCAAAAATAGCATGCAAAAATGGGGGAAAAGAGGGGAATAATGAAGCAAGTGATATATACAATGCTCAAACTGAAAAACACAGTTCTACAACATTGAAGAGGAACCAAAAATATGCACATTTACAGTAGATTATATCCCCCAATTCAGTATGTAGATATGCTTAACACAGCATGCAAAATATGAGCCAAAAGAAGACTATAACATGAGGTATCAAAAGGATGGACCAAACAACCTTGGACCCTTAACAAAACATGAGGAATGGGTCATTTTAAGACACTTTCTAAGCCTGATGAAGGCTGAAAACAGAAGCCAAGAAAGCCTAACAAAGCATGCAATTTTACGGAATCAAAGATGGTATTACATGAAGTACCAAAAGCATGCACCAAATAGCCTAATACCCTTAACAAAACATGACAAGAAGGCCAAAACAAGGCTCTTTCCAGGCCTGATGAAGACTCAAAACAGAAGCTAGGTAAGCTCAAAAAGGCATGCAAAATGGGGTCAAAGAGAGATATAAAGGCAAGTATAACATGGAGACCCCAAACAAGATTGATCCCTTCTACAATGTTGTATAGGGACCTAAAATAAGCTCAATATCAGTTAATGGCATGCTCAAAATCAGACTTCAAATAGGCTAAAGAAACCATGCAATTTTACGGTAAATTGGAAGAATTACAAAGCAAGTGCATGATAGAACCACCAAACATGGTTGAGCCCTTCTTAAATATTGAAGAGGGGCTAAAAATAAGCCCACTCACAGTATATTGCATGCTCTAAAACAGATCACTCAAAAGCCAAACAAAGCATGCAATTTATTGGCCTAAAGAGTGATATTGAAAGAGGTGCATGATAGAGATGCCAAACAAGGTTGAGCCCTTCTACAATGTTGTATAGGGGCTCAAAATAAGCCTAAAATCAGTAGGGGTCGGAGCCCAAAACAGTGAGCAAGTAGGGTAAAGAATTGAAGCAAAATTGTGCAAGAAAAAAGGAATTAGAGGCTTACCCTTGGAGACAAGTCTTTTATGGCTTCTTGGCTTCAATTTGTTGCTTCTTAGCCTCTGGAAAACCCTCCTTTGCTGCTGGAATGGAGGTGGTGATGGTGATGCTTAGGGTTGATGAAGAAAGGGGCTAGAAACTTGAAGCTTTTTAGGGTTTTTGGAGGTGAAAATGGAGGCAAAGGGAGAGAAGCTCTCGAGATGAAATTTTCTAACCCTAACAAAGAAGCTAGCCAGCCCCTTAAATGGACCAAAAGGGGTGTAAAAGGGGAGGGAAATGCACCCAAGCTTTCCCTCCCAAAATATCCCCCGGAGGGCTGAGATATTTTGAAAAACAGCTGGACAGCTGTAAAGTGGTCAAAAGGGGGAATCAGGCCGGCCAGGTACTTTTCTTGAAGATGGCCGGCCAGCCACTCCCCATGGCCGGCCAGCTAGGGTCAAAAATGAAAACAACAATTACTGGCCGACCACCACTTTTTAGGGTCCTCCCAGGTGTGTAGAACAAGGTTCTAAGGTTGGAATTTGGCAACTGTGAAACAGGAGTCACAACAATGCACTTGAAGGAGAGGCTCAAAAATGAAAACAACAATTACTGGCCGACCACCACTTTTTAGGGTCCTCCCAGGTCCCCTCATCACAGATATGTGGTTCTGGCTCGAAGAAAATAGGCCTAGGGTGTTCAACATTAGCCCGGAAGCGAGAAAAACGGGCGCCGGAAGAGCAAAACTGGTTTTCTGAGATAATTGCTGGCCTCCCGCCCTCCAGTGATCTTCCTGGTGCTAAAACAGAGGTACCTGCCAAAATTGAACAAAAACTAATGCAAAATGAATGCTCGGGGGCCAAACCGCGAGGTTCGGGGCCCAAAAACCGGCTGTAAGCACCGAAAGTGGCATTCAGCCACGAAGTGGGTATCTAAGACCCCAGTGTGCCTCGTTATGATAAAACAGAGGTACCTGCCAAGAACCGGAGGAATCGGAGATGGTTGGGTGGTCCCGAACCGAGGCACACAGCCTGACGGCTCCGAAAACCGGGAACCGGACTCCGAAATAAGCAAAATGGCCTACGGCCACGAAAAGTAGCGCACGGCCACCGAGAGATGGTCTACGGGACCTCTCCCTTCCCTCAGGAAAGAAAACAGAGAAAACGGAGTCTGGTTCGCAAACCGAGGCAAGGCACAAAAGAGGGTTCGGAAGTCCGGAGGCAGGGCGCACGGCCGCGACTCTGAGACTTCTGAACGAGCACAACATGCAACATCACCGAGCGCTCAATCGGTGACGTCTGAGTCTTAAGGTCGGTCAAAAATGGGGTGTCTACAGTTGCCCCTCTTTGACAGAACTCGGAAGTCACAAGTGACGGGAGTGAATGTCAAAGCCCAGAGACGACCCATTTTTGACAAGGCCGAAGACTTAGACAATCATACAAGATAAACAGAGATATGCCCGCAGGCGTGCCCGTAGGCAGGGGGCAAAATGCAAAGTGATAGGCACGGAGCCAGGTGATCATGCAAATGCAGCAAGCTGTAATGAGGCAAGTATTGACAAATAGATGCAACAGTTCTAAGCAAGAATGCCAAGCAACAACTATATTTCATGCAGTTAGGAATGCGGAGAATCATTCAATTCTCGTCGCGTCTCACACGGAGAAAATACGATACCTGCGCGATTCGTCTGGTCGCACCAGCCTCAAATGAACCGTACATACAATATCGTGCCTGCAAAATAGAGAAATTCAACAAGAACAATATGCTAACAACATATATTCAATGTGATTCCTGTGGTTGCGAAAGTTTGACACACGCAGTGTCGGCGAGTGAATGCATCGAGTAGTGTGATACGGGTAAGGTGCGCAAGATAACGCGATGCAACACACTAACAAGTGCAGGTGAGATGCGCAGAATAGCACGATAAAAAGCATGCACAACGCAAGTAATGTGCACAAAATAGTGCGATGCGCAAAATAGCGCGAGTGAAATGTAATGCACTAACAAGTACAGGTGAGATGCGCAAGATAGCGCAAATGATATAATGCAAAAAATAGTGCGATAAGTTAAACAGCGTGAGTGATTTGAAATGCACAAGATAGTGCGATGTGATATGCAAAGCACAGAACAATGCGATTGAGGTGCGCAAAATAGCGCAAATGCAAACTGCGCAAGATAGTGCGAATGATAAATTGCACAAAACAGTGCGATACGCTAAACAGCGCGAGTGAAATAGAAATGCACAAGATAGTGCGATTCAGGTGCGCAAAATAGCGCGAATGTAAACTGCACAAAACAGTGCGATTGAGGTGCGCAAGATAGCGCGAATGGTAAACTGCACAAAATAGTGCGATGCGCAAAATAGCGTGAACGTAAACTGCACAAAACAGTGCGATTGAGGTGCGCAAAATAGCGCGAATGGTAAACTGCACAAAATAGTGCGATGCGCAAAATAGCGCGAACTTAAACTGCACAAAACAGTGCGATTGAGGTGCGCAAAATAGCGCGAACTTAAACTGCACAAAACAGTGCGATTGAGGTGCGCAAAATAGCGCGAATGGTAAACTGCACAAAATAGTGCGATGCGCAAAATAGCGCGAACGTAAACTGCACAAAACAGTGCGATTGAGGTGCGCAAAATAGCGCGAATGGTGAACTGCACAAAATAGCGCGAACTTAAATTGCACAAAACAGTGCGATTGAGGTGCGCAAAATAGCGCGATAAATTTGAAATGCACAAGATAGTGCGATACGCTAAACAGCGCGATTGATATGCAATGCACAAGATAGTGCGAGTGAGATACAAACACAAGATGCACAAGACAGTGCAAGTGAGATATAAAGTGTAAGTGCACAAGACAGTGCGAGCGAGATAAAATGCACAAGAAAGTGCGATAAAATGCATCTTCTATGCAAGTATGGGGGCATCTTCTATGCAAAAGATACAGGCATTTTCTATGCAAGTATGGAAGCACATTCTATGCAATATTGAAAGCAAGCACATTCTATGCATGAAACAAGCAAAGCATATTCTATGCGGAATCGAAAGCAAGCATATTATATGCATGAATCAAAAGCAAGCATATTCTATGCGGAATCGAAAGCAAGCATATTCTATGCATGAATCAAAAGCAAGCATATTCTATGCATGAATCATAACGATGCGCGGCACGCATGCAACAGCAGTGTATAAGAAAGTTCACATTCTATGCAATAAAGGATCATCAAATATGTACTCTGGTGCCTCTGATTTGCCTCTTAAAGGACTTTGCAACACACTCAGCTCAAAAGGGCACACCCTGTTTATATTGGCGAGAGATAACATCCGCATGTGAAACCCTCGGGTGTTGCTTGGACTGCTATTCGGACTTGAAGCAGGCTTACACTTGGGGTTGAGATACACTCATACTCCAGAGAAACGGCGAGGCCTGAGAAGGTGCACCTGGAATGCAGTCTCGGATTTTGCTAAGGTTGAAACATACTAAGATGCTCCAAATTTTCCCTCTTTTCTTTTGCTTTGCAGTCCGGAACCTAAATAGCTTCAGATAGGCCCTTGTTCTACTGTTCACACTAATCGGGGGTGGAACCGTGTGGTTTTATGAAAGAACGAATCTTGTTTTGCACAAACGTGAAGAACGACACGGCACTCGGAGCACAAAACGATTTTATTTTTGAAATTGAGAAAAGGGTTCTCAACCGGGTATTGAGCCTACAACTGACCACAGCCAAAACGACTCAACACAGAAAAACAAAAGGTAAACGACCTAGACACATCGAGTAACACTCGAGACGACTCAAAACAAGAATCGAGATAAAACAAAAGACACGACACTCAGACGTGCGCAGGGAGCCTGTTTCACCGGGTAGTGTTTCCCGCCCTTTCTCATTTGTGATTCTCACATCACTCAGCCCTCAAGCTCTATTTTCTGAAAAAGCCCTTTTCTCACTTTTTCTCACATCGCACATCTCTCTATTCTTCAATCTCTCATTTTTTTATCCCTCCCCTGGGTGGTTGATGGATAAACAGGAAGTTGCGGGCTCTTGTCCCTAGCACCCAGCTAGATTCTTCTTCTTCTGCACACAGCCAGTGAGTTTCTCCCACAGAGGGGTTGTGCTACAAATGAGTGTGTAGCGAATTTGCAGCTGACATAGGTTGATGGTGCTCTGCCGGGGAGCTTGGACGTGGTTAGATCTGTCCAAATGAGGGAGTGGAATATCTTGCCCCATTCCAGTTCGTGTTTTGCGCTTGGCTTGATACCTCGTTGCTCGGAGGGTGAAAGAGCTTTCAGTCTTCCGTTATTAACCTCAGTTGTGCCCTTCTTGGCAAGCGCGTTGATAAAGGGAAAAGACAGAAAACCTGACTCAACTGTGCCCCTAGTTCATCATTTTGACCATTTTTTGTTTTTGCTTTCTATTAAAATAGTTTTGACCAACTTGAGAGTTAGATTAACATGCTTGTTCGATTTTTGATTTGAAATCATGCAAGTCAGGCTATAAGCACTGAAAATTTTCCTTTTTTGGGTCCAAGAAAATGGTCCAGTTTTGGAAAAGATGGAATAATTTTCGAGAAAATTAGTCAACCTCAGTAAAAATTCTCAAAAACTTTTTTTGCAAACGGCCACTGCTCAACGAGTGTAAAACCCACTCTTGAGATGTACAACCTCGGATCCAAAGGAAAACTGCCTCGTACTTGAAGAGAGCTGCATGGCGACGGAAAGTTGCCCCTTGTTTGAACGGCACTGCAGCGCATTGAATGGCAACGGAAAGTTGCCCCTTGTTTGAATGGCGCCGCAGCACACTGAATGGCAACGAAGAGTTGCCCCTTGTTTGAATGATGCCGCAGCGCATTGTAGTCAGTCCTCAGAGTGCTGAACGCAACCAAACTCTCGGATACAGTGAAGACAAAAATGACTAGAACCATTGCATGGACACAATCAAATTTGAAGTGTTTTACGGCTGGACTTCAGAATGAAGTTGCCTACGTATCCCAAAGATGGGAATCAAGCCTTACGTAGTTCGGGGTTAAGGTACACTCGGGTATTTAACCTCTCCTTTTTATGCTCTAACTTTTGCCAAGGCGCCTATTGTAGGTTTTCGACCTTGCGAGCTTTGTTCTTCTTTTTTTTCTTTTCTTTTCATTCCTTCTTCTTCTCTTTTTTTTTTCGCATTTTTCTGTTCTTTTCTTTTTTGCATTTTTTTGTATCTTTGCATTTTTTTCTTCTTTTTTTTATCTTTTTTCATTCTTTTCTTCGCTCTAACTTTTGCCTGGGTCGCCCTTCCGGGTTTTCGGCCCAGCGAGCCTCTCAAAGGGTAGAAGTGTAACAAGTCCATGCCAAATGGTTTTGAGATTGAAGCCCTCTGTATTCAGGAGAGTGACTGTTGTATTGATTTGCAGAAAGATCAACCTTTGGCTCTCCGAGCACATCGAATATATATTTTTTTTGCCCCTAGTTCGAGGGGTGCTTATGATCTAGCTTTGCAACCTTCTTCTGATGAGGTCTGATCTTCTTGATCTGACTTTCCTGGCCTCTTGTTCGAGGGCTGCTTCAAATCTGGCCACACAGGCCTCACATGGTAGTTGACCGTTGAACCTTCTGAATTCAAGTTCAAGGTTTGGAAGCAAAGGGGTTGAGTCTCGAGGCTGAGAGTGATCCTAGGCTGCACAATCTCAAGAGCGATTCCACACAGGTCTTCGCAGGACCGCGCAAAACATTTTTTGAAAGTTTTTAAGAAAGCGACAAATCGCTCGCGCTGAAGATAGTGTGAAACCAGTCTGGATCAAGCCAGGGTCCTTCTCAGTACTCACTCCAACAAGCATGATTTCATTCATTAATGGCTTAGCACGCCTCTCTTTCTCTCAATTGATCAAAGTTTTGTAAATCCCGAGGAATTCCTTCCTCTTCGTTTTTCACCACAGTGTCCAAAAAGTTTTGAAAAGCTTAGGTCATTACAATGACTTCAAGGCACAAGAGAGCATGTGGAATGCACTGCCATTTCATTCAAATTCAAGCACAACTAGCACACGGCAGAAGCAAATGCGAAGGCGCAAAAATCACTGCTGTTTCATTCAAAATCTGTTGGCATAACTGGCTCCCTGGCAGAAACAGACTCAAAACAAAACAAAAAGACAAACACGAAACAAAATGGTGACGCCCGAGGTAACACCCCCGGAATCACCCGACTCCCATACAATAGGACTGACTCGATACAACAAGACAGACCCAAAACAAAAGGACTGACCCAAAACAAAAGGACTGACTCAAAACAAAACAACAAGACTGACCCAATACCCAAGTCAGAATGCAAAATTAACAGCACTTGTACATTGCTCAAAACAGTGCATGCCATCCACCACAGCTGGAGTAATCTGAGCGCCATCCGCAGGTGGTTCATCCCTCGATCACATAATCACATTATCCCCCAAGTTCACTGACCCAGTGCCGATAGACTTTGCTGAGCTCGGCAGGAGGATGACCCCGTTGTCAAACAGATCCTGTACTTCATGGCGAAGACGGAAGCAGTTGTTGGTAGTATGGCCAGTTTTGCTGATGGTATGCGCATACTGGGTAGCATCATGCGTAGCCGGAAGAGGGTTCGGGAGAGGCGAGGCTCAAGGGTTTTTAGATGGCCTTGTCCAACAAGGATTCGGAAAGCTTTGGATAAAGCATGTGAAGGGCATGGAAGACCCTCTGACCTCGGGGTTGGGTACTTCAAGGTTTGTGGATTTTGCTTGATGCACCAGCAAAGGGATTGGCAGGTGCTAGCCTGGTTTGCCGATCTCTTCCGAGTGGAGGATTATAGCTGAAGGGAACATTCTTGGTAACAACGGCCCTTCTCCCTCGCCGGCTTGCCTCTCGATTCAAACTGCCTCCAACTTGAGTGGCAAAAGTGTCGTCCACAGTTTTTGTGACAACCGCGAGCACTTTGTTCTTTGTTCAGTCCCTCGGCTTTCAAAGCCTCACAGCCAACAGGAGATGCTCATGGGGATCCATGTCCGCCCCTACCTGTTCTTCTTTCCACTCGCTTCCACTTTGCCAAGGGATTGGCCTTCCTCAAATGCAGCCCGTCCCAAGACTGGGGAGCCTTTTGACATGAACTCCCTGGTAGGCGATGTGGTTGATGATGGAGCCAAAACTCCAAAGGCTAAATCCGCCACGTTCTTTGAAGATCTTCAATCATCCTCATCAGCTCGAAGTAGTGGGTTCATGGGTTTGAGATGATTGGGGTTCAGGTGCACCCATCATGCATAAGTCCATGCTTTCTGGGATAAACACCTCAGGCTTGGGTAGATGGGCCGGGGTGATGTATATGCTGGGGTCATAGGTGGATGGCAGTGTATGGATGAGATGGAGGTAGGTGGGAAATGTTTGGTCATTGGGGTCTGAAGGTGGGCTATCGTCCGGTTATCGATGAGATTTTGGACCTCATGACGAAGGCGGTAGCAACGGTCGGTGCCATGACCGCGCTGCTGATGGTACATACAGTACTTGGCAGGGTTATGTCTGGCTGGGAGTGGGTCGGGAAGAGGTTGAGATCGAGGGGTTTGAGATGCCCTTTTTCCATCAGGAGTTTTAGTGCGCTAGTCAGGCTCATATAGAGAGGGGTGAAAGTTCTGCCTTGGGCTCGGGCTGGGTCGGCTGTTTGTAGGCTTGGATTGGCAAAAGGGTTGGCTGTGACGACTGTATTGATTTCAGTGGGTTCGGGAATAGTGCTACTTCTGGCATTGGTACTCCTTGAAATCACCCTCATTGTCGGTTCACTTGTTCTGGGAATGATCCCACTGTCGAACGCATTCTCGACCTGAACCCCCAGTTCATGCAAACTTTTGAAAGTGAACAGTGGAGCCACTATCAACTTTTGCAACATATCATGCTCGAGGTTTCGCACCATCATCTGCACTTGATCCCTCTCAGAAGGGCGGCGATCTGTCATCTTGCTGCCTTTGCTCTCCACCTCGCAACAAATTTCACAAAAGGCTCTTTTGGGTTCTGGCAGGTTGCTTCAAGCTCTTGGATGGTCATTTCAACTTGGGTATTGTAGGAATACTGATCGACGAAGGCCTCAGCCAGTTCTTCCCATTTTGCTTCACTGTATCCTCCAATTTGGCATACCAAGTGGCTGCTACACCCGACAGGGTTCTTCCATACAGAGAGAGTTTCTGTGGCTTAGTCAAACCCATCGGCTTCAGGACATCCAAGAAAAGTCGGATATGTACCATTGGATCCCCAGACCCGTCGAAACGGTCAATATGTGGCATTTTGAATCTGTCTGGGAGCCGTACGGCAGTCTCGGTGTATCCATCCTCAATGTCGGGAATGGAGTTAAGGCCCTGTGCCTTTTTGAATTGCTTCTCAAGGTTCGCAATTTTCACTGCGTCAGATCGAGGTCATTAGCATCAAGGGGATAACGCCTCTCATTAGGCTGCACCAGGGGTCTGAAAACTTGGGCTTGAGCCAACCTTCTCGAGGATCCGGACCCTGCAAATCTTCAGCTGGCGGAATTGGGTCAAAGTTCGGCTGGGGTCCCAAAGCTGGATGTGAGGCAGATGCCCCAGATGGGCGCTGCGTTTCAATACTGGTCTCAGCCTGCATGGCAGTTCCCTGATTCAACGCTGCTACACGGCCACAAATTCTTCCGAACCCTGTGCCATCACGGTCTGCTGAGTCCGAACAAAAGTGATGTGACTGGTGACTGACGGATCAGATGAACCGTGAGCCCTGACTGGCCTTTCTTTGCCTTGCCTCAGCGACAGAACACTGTTTGCCCTTGAATCGAATTTCTGACCTAACAAAGTCTATCAGCACTAGTCCAATGTACCCGGGGGATATCGGAGCCTTCTGAAGCTATGGTTCCAGGCTACCTAGCAAAAGGAAAACATGCAGCATCTCAGCCTAACTTCACCAAAACAGATACGAGCATAGTCGGATGACTGTGCCCTCTACTGAATTCTGCCCCCAAAATTCTGCCTGTAAACTGTTACCCTCAGGTAAACTGAATCCCAAATACTGAACTGGTGCCCGCAGGCCTGATGCCCAAACTCGCGAACTGATACATGCATTCCTGTAGAGACGCACTCTAAAGCACATAACAGCAAGTGAGAGCCAAAACACCCCTATGTTGGGGTAGGGTTTCCCTGTCCTATTTTGTCAGGAGCTAGGGTTTCACTACGCACGCAGCGGTTTCAAACAACCTATAAACGGGTAAGCAACCTGTCCTAGTTTGGAATGGTCACTATGGATCCGAATATGCACTAGGTCGAATGGTCAAAAAGGGTGCCCCGGTAAAACCGGGGTTTGTGTTCCCATGCTGTCAGAGCCCAGCCGATCAGCCTTATGGACATGCCTTGACAAGACAAGCCTCCGGCAAATCGTTCGGGAATGGCATATGGCAAACACGGTGTCCTAGGCGCACCAATGCAAATGCAATGCAAAGAAACACACAAGTGTAGTCAAAACAGATATCATGAGTTCGAGTCAAGTTCTCTAAATCCCCAGCAGAGTCGCCAGAAACTGTAGACGTCCCCGAACGCCCCGGGAGGGTTAAGTCCCGTTCTGTTCATATTGGGTCACTACAGTTCAAGGACTCAAATGTCACGGTTCTTAATCTTGAACCAAAGAGTCCAAATCCGGCAAATCGTTTTGAAAACAGATTTTTGAAAGAAGTGCCAAACATGGACTGCTTTGCCAGATACAGAGTCGCCACCTAAATATTTTTAAAATGGGAAATTTAGGAAACCCTGACTCGGTGCCAAAGGCCACGTGTCCGTCATCACCAAAGTTGCCTCGGCTCGGGAACTTGGGTACGATTGGGGAAGGTCACTTCGTGAGCACCCCCGCTCGCCCGGTCAAAGACCGGCCTCTACTAACCATGATATCTGTTTTTGAAAACATTGTATGCTCTTATTCCGGTTATTAGCCTAGGTTACTATGTGATGCTCGCAGCAAACAAGTATAGACTGGGTCGCCTGAATTGGAACAAAACATTTCATGTTTGTTTGTTTGAAAATGGTTTGATGGTGCTACCCGCAGGTAGGCTAAGACGCGGATTTGCCACCCTCAGGTGGGCTTAGAAAACATGATTTTGCCACTATCTAGTGGGCTTAAAACAAACATTTGATGAATTGTCCCATCCAAGTAACTCAACCTCCACCCACAGGCATTCAAGGCAGTTATATCACATAAGCATATAGCCTCATGGTAAGCATGCTATTCATGGCAACACTCACACGCATGCAAGGATGCTAAAGCATAAAACTCACCGAGTACTCCAAGCCAAAAACAAACTTGATTAGAAATCATGCATGATCCTAAATATACAGAATGCCTAATGCAACACATGCAATAATGCAACTATAGCAGGCTCGGCTATTCTAAACATGGCATATGAACTACAACTAACACGTATTCAATTTGGAATTGAAATACAAATGCAGTTTGTATGATGCGCCGAGCCCGGTGCGTGCAAAACAGATGAATGATGCAAACATGCTGTCATACTGTATGCTAATTGAAATATGCCCCCTATATCTAACCATCGTAAGCGGGTAAATAAAAGGGAGAAAGAAATGGGGTTGGAAGACATACATCACACTCACCCACACTTATTACAGTTATGCCCTCGCGCAGAGGGTCCGAATAAATATAATACAGTCCGAATAAAGAATAATACAGTCCGAAATTACAGTCCGAATAATACAGATTTCTAATTAATTAACAAATTAAACTAAGAAAGCTTTAAACTGGCATGCAAGCCAGGGGCTGCCTCGCTTCTGATGAATGATGTATGCTGGGCTGCCTTTGCGCAAATCCACTGGATGCCCAATTTAGCCTCTGTTTGCAATGTTTCTCGAAATGCGCGCCAGACTCCGAAAAGTTGCTGATTCCTTATTTTGCTGCAACAGAGAGCAGGAAAGGGCATAGCAATGTATTTCACAAATATATGCATGCCCGATTCTCGTGCCACCAATCACGCATATCGATGCATGATGGCCGAGGAATCGGATTGCACAACTCAATATAGGGTGCAATGCAGATGAATGCTACAACAAAACCTAACTCCATCATGGGTACCGGAGTGTCGGTGACTTGGGAATTGAGACCCGTTCCGTCACTCGGAGTACGAAACGTGCCTCGTTTCCCGTGCCCGGGCTAACTCCTATCCCGAACACGATGCGATATGCATGATATGCATGAAATGCGACTAATATGCACCTAACATGCACAATGCTATGAAAATGAGATGCCTCGAAGTGCGTGCAGACGGGCACGCGAACCGAGGCGATGATCCTAAGGCATGAAAAGCATACACAATGCAATTGGACTTACACTAACACGAGTGGACCTCAGCCACACTCACATAAGAGGCCGTCGGATAAAAAATGAAGTGCCTCGAAATGCGTGCCCGCGGGCGCACAAACCGAGGCGATGCATACGGATGCAAAATGACATGGAAATGATATATAATGAGGCTAAATGAAATGCCTCGAAGTGCGTGCCCACGGGCACGCAAACCGAGAGAATGGCATACGGAATGCAATGATGCAATATGGCATACAGAATGCAAAATGGACTTATACCACATGAGAGGGCCTCAGCCACTCTCATACGGGAGGCCGTCGGATAAAAATGAAGTGCCTCGAAATGCGTGCCCACGGGCGCGCAAACCGAGGCAATGCTATGCAATGCAATGACATAAATGCAGAGATAAAATGACATACATAATGCGAAATGGACTTATATCAACATGAGTGAGCCTCAGCCACACTCACACGGAGGCCGTCGGATGAAAATGAGATGCCTCGAAATGCGTGCACACGGGCACGCAAACCGAGGCAATGTATTTAAGCATGAAACAACATATAAATTGCAAATGATGGGCTTATACCAATATGAAGGGCCTCGGCCACACTCACACGGGAGGCCGTCGGATAAAAAAGAGATGCCTCGAAATGCGTGCCCGCGGGCGCGCAAACCGAGGCAATGCATACGGATGCAAAATGAGACGTGGCATATGGCATATGGAATGCAAATTTCAGCAGCCAAAATGATGCAAAACAGCCCCGAATTGTAGCAAAATTACACCCGATGCCCGAAATGCAATGTTATGCACCCGAAATGGCCTACAGCTATGCCAAACATGCACAATATGGACATAACATGTAAACAGTAGCAAGGCAGCCCCTAAACTAGCATTTTTTCAGTACAAAAATGGCCAAACAACAATCACAAGTATGGCAAAAATAGCATGCAAAAATGGGGGAAAAGAGGGGAATAATGAGCAAGTGATATATACAATGCTCAAACTGAAAAACACAGTTCTACAACATTGAAGAGGAACCAAAATATGCACATTTACAGTAGATTATATCCCCCAATTCAGTATGTAGATATGCTTAACACAGCATGCAAAATATGAGCCAAAAGAGACTATAACATGAGGTATCAAAAGGATGACCAAACAACCTTGGACCCTTAAAAAACATGAGGAATGGGTCATTTAAGACACTTTCTAAGCCTGATGAAGGCTGAAAACAGAAAGCCAAGAAAGCCTAACAAAGCATGCAATTTTACGGAATCAAAGATGGTATTATGAAGTACCAAAAGCATGCACCAAATAGCAATACCCTTAACAAAACATGACAATAGGGCCAAAACAAGCTCTTTTCAGGCTGATGAAGACTCAAAACAGAAGCTAGGTAAGCTCAAAAAGGCATGCAAAATGGGGTCAAAGAGAGATATAAGGCAAGTAATAACATGGAACCCCAAACAAGATTGATCCCTTCTAAAATGTTGTATAGGGACCTAAAATAAGCTCAATCTCAGTTAATGGAATGCTCAAAATCAGACTTCAAATAGGCTAAAGAAACCATGCAATTTTACGGTAAATTGGAAGAATTACAAAGCAAGTGCATGATAGAACCACCAAAAATGGTTGAGCCCTTCTTCAATATTTAAGAGGGGCTCAAAATAAGCCCACTCACAGTATATTTTATGCTCGAAAACAGATCACTCAAAAGCAAACAAAGCATGCAATTTATTGGCCTAAAGAGTGATATTGAAAGAGGTGCATGATAGAGATGCCAAACAAGGTTGAGCCCTTCTACAATGTTGTATAGGGGCTCAAAATAAGCCTAAAATCAGTAGGGGTCGGAGCCCAAAATAGTGAGCAAGTAGGGTAAAGAATTGAAGCAAAATTGTGCAAGAAAAAGGAATTAGAGGCTTACCCTTGGAGACAAGTCTTTTATGGCTTCTTGGCTTCAATTTGTTGCTTCTTAGCCTCTGGAAAACCCTCCTTTGCTGCTGGAATGGAGGTGGTGATGGTGATGCTTAGGGTTGATGAAGAAAGGGCTAGAAACTTGAAGCTTTTTAGGGTTTTTGAGGTGAAATGGAGGCAAAGGGAGAAAGCTCTCGAGATGAAATTTTCTAACCCTAACAAAAGCTAGCCAGCCCCTTAAATGGACCAAAAGGGGTGTAAAAGGGAAGGGAAATGCACCCAAGCTTTCCCTCCCAAAATATCCCCCGGAGGGCTGAGATATTTTGAAAAACAGCTGGACAGCTGTAAAGTGGTCAAAAGGGGGAATCAGGCCGGCCAGGTACTTTTCTTGAAGATGGCCGGCCAGCCACTCCCCATGGCCGGCCAGCTAGGGTCAAAAATGAAAACAACAATTATTGGCCGACCACCACTTTTTAGGGTCCTCCCAGGTGTGTAGAACAAGGTTCCAAGGTTGGAATTTGGCAACTGTGAAACAGGAGTCACAACATGCACTTGAAGGAGAGGCTCAAAAATGAAAACAATAATTACTGGCCGACCACCACTTTTTAGGGTCCTCCCAGGTCCCCTCATCACAATATGTGGTTCTGGCTCGAAGAAAATAGGCCTAGGGTGTTCAACATTAGCCCGGAAGCGAGAAAAACGGGCGCCGGAAGAGCAAACTGGTTTTCTGAGATAATTGCTGGCCTCCCCGCCTCCAGTGATCTTCCTGGTGCTAAAACAGAGGTACCTGCCAAAATTGAACAAAAACTAATGCAAAATGAATGCTCGGGGCCAAACCGCGAGGTTCGGGGCCCGAAAACCGGCTGTAAGCACCGAAAGTGGCATTCAGCCACGAAGTGGGTATCTAAGACCCCAGTGTGCCTCGTTATGATAAAACAGAGGTACCTGCCAAGAACCGGAGGAATCGGAGATGGTTGGGTGGTCCCGAACCGAGGCACACAGCCTGACGGCTCCGAAAACCGAGAACCGGACTCCGAAATGGGCAAAATGGCCTACGGCCACGAAAAGTAGCGCACGGCCACCGAGAGATGGTCTACGGGACCTCTCCCTCCCCTCAGGAAAGAAAACAGAGAAAACCGAGTCTGGTTCACAAACCGAGGCAAGGCACAAAGAGGGTTCGGAAGTCCGAGGCAGGGCGCACGGCCGCGACTCTGAGACTTCTGAACGAGCACAACATGCAACATCACCGAGCGCTCAATCGGTGACGTCTGAGTCTTAAGGTCGGTCAAAATGGGGTGTCTACAGTTGCCCCTCTTTGACAGAACTCGGAAGTCACAAGTGACGGGAGTGAATGTCAAAGCCCAGAGACGACCCATTTTTGACAAGGTCGAAGACTTAGACAATCATACAAGATAAACAGAGATATGCCCGCAGGCGTGCCCGTAGGCAGGGGCAAAATGCAAAGTGATAGGCACGGACCAGGTGATCATGCAAATGCAGCAAGCTGTAATGAGGCAAGTATTGACAATAGATGCAACAGTTCTAAGCAAGAATGCCAAACAAGCAACAACTACATTTCATGCAGTTAGGAATGCGGAGAATCATTCAATTCTCGTCGCGTCTCACACGGAGAATCATTTTTGACCGCCCTTAAGACTTAGACGTCACCACTTGAACACTCGGTGATCATCCATGTTTGTGTTCGTCTTGAGGTCCCGGAGGTCTTGGCTACGCGCCTTGCCTCAGGATCTCTCGACTCGACTGTTTTGTGTCTGGTTTTGCACCAAACACTTGTGTTTTGCCTTTGAGAGGCAGTAGGGCTTGTAGACCATCCCTACCCATCACCGGCCAGGGCTTGAGGCCACCGGCTGTGTTTTGTGGGCCACCGGCCAAATGTTTGGCCGGCCGGCACTATAGATGGCCGGCGGCTATCTTTTATGGTCAATTGCATCTCTTTGGCCGGTCGACTACTGTGCATTGCTTTTGAGATATTTCTCACAGCTGGCATGCATTGGCTCCCCTCTATACACGTGTATAGAGGGATCTCTCTCTTTAGAAGCTTGTTGTAAGCTTTACAAGACAAAAAGCTCTCTAAAGAGAGGTCTTCTCTCTTGTTTGAGGGGTTAGACATTTTTAGAACAGCCATTTTTAGGGTTTGAGTTCTAGGGTTAGGGTTTGGTACTCCTATCTCTATCTCCTCTAGTGTGTGTTTTGTCTCATTTTTGCTCACAAAACCCACCATCACACATCTCTTGAGCTGAGGGCCCTTGAGGGTTGTTTTTAGAGTTTGGAGCTGGTTTCAACCTAAAGAAGCTGCTGGAGCTCCATTGTTGAAGAGGGTCTTCAAGGGTAAGAAGCTTGTCCCTTTATTCCCCATTTTGCAAAGCTTTCTACCTATCTGCAGTGTTTTTGGCTTTGCATATAACACATTAAAAGTTCTAATTTTAAGGCCTCTAAATAGTTTGTTAAGAGTGTTTAAGCTTGGGGTTGTTTGACCCCTCTTAAGCCTTGTTTGGCCCTTGTTTTGTGCTATTTGTGTGAGCTCCGGGACCATAGTGTTTGGGCCTCCTCACCACTAAAATCTTGAGGGATTTCAGAGGTGAGGATGGTGCCTTGAGGTCCTAGGAAGGAGAGGGCCACCCCCTCTCCTTGATGTCCTTGAAAAGGACCATTTTTGCCTCTTGAGGGAGCACCATGTTTAAATGCGTGTTGGCCATCCCTTAGCTGATTTTTGTGCTTATTATGTTATAATATGCCTCTGTTTTTAGTTGGTTTTGGTACACCATGCTTGCTTAGCATACATGCCTTGTAATGCCATTTTGTGTGCCTTAACATGCATCTAGGTTTTAACCCTTATTCAAGCATGTATTAGGCCTAGCTTTGTGAAGCTTTTGCACTTGTTTTGCCATGTTTAAGCTCTGTCGTGGCTATTTGGTCAACCAAGGCTCCCATTGTATAGTTCTTTTGCATTTTGGCTTGTTAGCCTTAAGTTTTGGACCATTGTTGCATGTTTAGCCTATCTTGTTTGCTTGGTTTGGCACCATCTTAACATGATTCAGAGCTTATATTGCATGTCATTAGTCCATGCTTAGCCTCTTTTAAGTGTGCTTGAAAGTTGCCTTTGTTTGCTTAAGTGTTGGCTCATTAACAATGCATTCTTGCATGTGGTTTGGTCCCATTTCTTGAGCTTTGGCCACTTTTAGGCTAGTTAGGGCTACTAAATCATGTTTAAGTCATCTCTTTGCTTGTTGCATATGCTCCTTGTATGTTGTAGCATATTGGTGAGTTGTTGATGTTTGAACTTGCATGATTGAATGAAGTCACATGCTTGTTGCATGTTAACACCTACATTGTACCTTGCATGCTTTGTCGGTTGCATTGTCTCATGCCTTGCATGTTTTGTATGCTTCTTTGCATTTCCATGTGCATGCTAGCCAACATGCTTAGGATTGCATACATAAGCATGCATGTTAGACCTCTTGAAATGAGTATGATAGAGATTGGGCCTCCTTGTGTGTTTATTTAGTTTGCATTTCATTTGAAATTGAAGTTGCATACTTGATTCTTTGGGCCATCATGCATGGAAATGAGTGATTGGTGGTCCGAGAATCGAGGCTCATGTCCCTTTGAGTCATAAACATGATAAGGGATATGATTGGTGCATACATTGCTTGAAATGCATTGCCATGCCAAGTATTGCCTCTGCTGCTGTCAAACCAGATTCTGCAGGAACTTTTGTCTGACTGGCCACATAGTGCCGACCGGCCACCATTGTTGGCCGATGGATCAAGTTTGTGGCCGGTGACCATTCTACATGGCCGTGTGTCCTCCTTCAGTCGGTGTGTTCCCTGGAATCCATAGAGCAAACCCTGAGACTTTGGCAGTCATCAGAGGAGCAGAGCAGGGAAAAACAGAGGCATCTGAGCATGACAGGGATTTCCGGGGCGAAACCGAGCGCTATAGCATCAAGCCCTCTCCCCGAGGCTGCTGTTGTGGTGCCGAATAAATGGCAAGGATGCTGAGGTATATCTTAAGAGCTATACTCTAGCCGGCGTACATCCCGCATAGACATGGAGGCCGAATAGGGAAGGATCCCTAGAGCCGAATAATGGAAAATAATAATGATTGAAAAAGTAGGCTCTGGTCCCGAGGATCATAAAAAGAACAAGTATAAATATAGAGGCAACGAACTAGAAAAGGTATGTAAGAAAATCACTTCTAAAAACTTAGTAAACAAGCTTTCTTGAGGAAAACTGACTTGTCCGTCGGAGTGCTAATTCCGGCACCCCCGACCGGAGTATTGTGTTTGCAGGTGACTAGCAGAGGATCATCAGCGTCTCCCAGGATCGAAGAGTATTTCCAACCCATTTCCCCACAATTGGCGCCGTCTGTGGGAATACTCGAATACATCCATGGAAGACGTGACCGAAGATCCTCCGATAGCCACCGACGCGACCACACAGGTAGACGACCTCACCCCAGCTAACATGCTCGGAAAAGAGACCATCGCGGCACGACGCGCCCTGAACTTCGATTCGCCAACGACCTCAGCGCAAGAAACAATGCAGGCTATTATAGAACAAGCAAAGCAGAACGAACAGAGGCTCGAGAACATGATCGCTGAGAACGAACGACTCCGTCAGGATTTGGCCCTGGAGGTAGCAAAATCGAGAGAGGCCATGCGCGAGGAACCAGAGCGACCTCCGAAGGCGGACGGACAAAGACCTCGGGCCCGACCAAAAGATACCAGTAGCAACTCCAACTCATCATCCACGGAGCTCGACGCAAGGGGACGGTCCGAAACCTCCAGCTCCCCGAAAAAGATCTGCGAACAAGGAACAAGCGCAGGAGAATCAGCTCAAACGAGGAAGACCAGCACGATCCTTTCGTTCGACGGATCGCAAGGGCATCCCTGCCCAAGAAAATTCAAAGCCCCGTCATTCACTCTTTACGACGGAAAATCAGACCCCACTGATCATATCCGTCATTACAAACAGGCCATGACGCTACACGCAGACAATGAAGCCCTCATGTGCCGAATATTCCCTAGCAGCCTAGGTCCACTAGCCGTCAGGTGGTATTACAAGTTGGAGCCAGCTTCGGTTAAAAGCTTCCGACAACTGCAGAAATCCTTCAGGGCCAGGTTTATCACCAACGAGGTACAACCGAAACAGGCCGACTCCCTCTGGGCTATGCAGATCCAGGGGAGAGACGCTCAGAGCGTATTCGGCGCGATATTGGGAGTGCTTCAATCTTGTTGACGACGCTTGCAACGACTCCATGGCCATCACCGCCTTCAAAATGGGTTTACATCCTGACAGTGCTCTGCGCAGTTCCCTGACCAGAAGGCCCCCCAAAACAGTTTGGGCACTAATGAAGAAGGTTGAAGAATACTGTAAGGTCGAAGATGATGCCATAAGAATAAAAGCCGGACAAACCTCCAGCAAAACGGCCCTCCCCGAAATCGCTCGACCAATAAGCTCCGTACCGCCACCGAGCCCTGAGCCCCGGCAACGAGCCAAGCGGGATAAGAGGCGGGACTCCCGCCGATCGAGCGATCAGTGCTCCCACCGAATGAACGAACAACTACAAGTCGACAGCAGACGCTCAAGGCGAACCGACAAAAAATATACGGAGTTAACAGAGCCGATCGCAGCAATAATGACCAAAGTCCAGCACCTTCCATTTTTCAAGTGGCCGTCAAAGATGGTGGGGCCTCCCGACACACGGAGGAGGGACAGACGATGCGAATACCACAAAGATCACGGCCACGAAACCGAGAGTTGTTATGCGCTAAAGGATCATCTGGAGGAACTAGTACAAGATGGTCGATTGCAACAATACGTGGGCAAGGGGAAGCCAACCAAAGCATTAGCCCTGAGACAGGATTCACCCCGCTTGGTGTGATCCACATAATCTACAGTTTGCCGGCATCCCGACCGTGCATACAATCCAATCACACCCGATCCTCCAAAAGAATAACTTGTCAACTGGCAAGCCCAGAGAAACTCAGACAATTAAGTTCAATGACTCCGACCTCGTTGGAACGAAGGCCAGCCACGTCGATCCTTTGGTCGTCAAATTACGCGTACGACAGTTCAGCGTTGAACGCATTCTCGTAGATCCAGGCAGCACTTCGGAAATTTTGTACTACAGAACTTTTGTTGAACTCGGTCTCAACGAGTCGGACCTATCCCGTCCTCTCAACCACTGTTCGGCTTCAACGCGAATCCAGAGTACCCATTGGGGAAGGTCGTGCTCCCTGTTCGAGCGGGCTCAAAAACGGTTGACGTGGAATTCTTGGTTGTTAAGCTTCCGTCACCATATAACGCCATCATGGGACGTCCCTGGTTGCACCTCATGAAGGCTGTCCCAAGCACCTACCATCAGCTTATGCGCTTCCCAACAGACCGCGGCGTTGAGGAAATCCGTGGCTCACCGCAATTCCTGCCAACATAGTCTTAGGGAGATCCATTTACGGACCCGACTTGTGGGATCCGATGCTTGTACTGATGCCACGTTTTAATGAAACATCGACTTTTTTCACTCTCTTCAGGAACCTAGGGCCGCGAAAAGTCTCCGGATTCGGAGCGCCCTTCGTGGATATCACGATTGGCCAAAATAAGTCTCCGGATTCGGAGCCCCCTTTGGTGCATGACACCTTAGGGCCGAATAAGTCTCCGGATTCGGAGCGCCCTTCGTGGATATCACGATTGGCCAAATAAGTCTCCGGATTCGGAGCCCCCTTTGGTGCATGACACCTTAGGGCCGAACAAGTCTCCGGATTCGGAGCGCCCTTCGTGGATATCACGATTGGCCAAATAAGTCTCCGGATTCGGAGCCCCCTTTGGTGCATGACACCTTAGGGCCGAATAAGTCTCCGGATTCGGAGCCCTTGGTGCATGACACCGGGCCAAACAAGTCTCCGGATTCGGAGCGCCCTTCGTGGATATCACGATTGGCCAAAATAAGTCTCCGGATTCGGAGCCCCCTTTGGTGCATGACACCTTAGGGCCGAATAAGTCTCCGGATTCGGAGCGCCCTTCGTGGATATCACGATTGGCCAAATAAGTCTCCGGATTCGGAGCCCCCTTTGGTGCATGACACCTTAGGGCCGAACATAAGTCTCCGGATTCGGAGCGCCCTTCGTGGATATCACGATTGGCCGAATAAGTCTCCGGATTCGGAGCCCCCTTTGGTGCATGACACCTTAGGGCCAAATAAGTCTCCGGATTCGGAGCCCCCTTTGGTGCATGACACCTTAGGGCCGAATAAGTCTCCGGATTCGGAGCCCCCTTTGGTGTATGATACCTTAGGGCCGAATAAGTCTCCGGATTCGGAGCGCCCTTCGTGGATATCACGATTGGCCAAAATAAGTCTCCGGATTCGGAGCCCCCTTTGGTGCATGACACCTTAGGGCCGAACAAGTCTCCGAATTCGGAGCGCCCTTCGTGGATATCACGATTGGCCAAAATAAGTCTCCGGATTCGGAGCCCCCTTTGGTGCATGACACCTTAGGGCCGAACAAGTCTCCGGATTCGGAGCGCCCTTCGTGGATATCACGATTGGCCAAAAAAGTCTCTGGATTCGGAGCCCCCTTTGGTGCATGACACCTTAGGGCCAAACAAGTCTCCGAATTCGGAGCCCCTTTGGTGCATGACCTTAGGGCCGAATAAGTCTCCGGATTCGGAGCCCCCTTTGGTGCATGATACCTTAGGCCGAACAAGTCTCCGGATTCGGAGCGCCCTTCGTGGATATCACGATTGGCCAATAAAGTCTCCGGATTCGGAGCCCCCTTTGGTGCATGACACCTTGGGCCGAACAAGTCTCCGGATTCGGAGCCCTTCGTGATATCACGATTGGCCAAAACAAGTCTCCGGATTCGGAGCCCCCTTTGTGCATGACACCTTAGGGCCAAAAGTCTCCGGATTCGGAGCCCCCTTTGGTGATGACACTTGGCCAAAATAAGTCTCCGGATTCGGAGCCCCCTTTGGTGCATGACACCTTAGGGCCGAAAAGTCTCCGAATTCGGAGCGCCCTTCGTGGATATCACGATTGGCCAAAATAAGTCTCCGGATTCGGAGCCCCCTTTGGTGCATGACACCTTAGGGCCGAACAAGTCTCCGGATTCGGAGCGCCCTTCGTGGATATCACGATTGGCCAAAACAAGTCTCCGGATTCGGAGCCCCCTTTGGTGCATGACACCTTAGGGCCGAACAAGTCTCCGGATTCGGAGCCCCCTTTGGTGATACACGAGGGCCAAAATAAGTCTCCGGATTCGGAGCCCCCTTTGGTGCATGACACCTTAGGGCCGAAAAGTCTCCGGATTCGGAGCCCCTTTGGTGATGACCTTAGGGAAATAAGTCTCCGGATTCGGAGCGCCCTTCGTGGATATCACGATTGGCCAAAATAAGTCTCCGGATTCGGAGCCCCCTTTGGTGCATGACACCTTAGGGCCGAACAAGTCTCCGAATTCGGAGCGCCCTTCGTGGATATCACGATTGGCCAAAATAAGTCTCCGGATTCGGAGCCCCCTTTGGTGCATGACACCTTAGGGCCGAACAAGTCTCCGAATTCGGAGCGCCCTTCGTGATATCACGATTGGCCAAAATAAGTCTCCGGATTCGGAGCCCCCTTTGGTGCATGACACCTTAGGGCCGAACAAGTCTCCGATTCGGAGCCCCCTTTGGTGCATGACACCTTAGGGCCGAACAAGTCTCCGATTCGGAGCGCCCTTCGTGGATATCACGATTGGCCAAAATAAGTCTCCGGATTCGGAGCCCCTTTGGTGCATGACACCTTAGGGCCGAACAAGTCTCCGGATTCGGAGCCCCCTTTGGTGCATGACACCTTAGGGCCGAAACAAGTCTCCGGATTCGGAGCGCCCTTCGTGGATATCACGATTGGCCAAACAAGTCTCCGATTCGGAGCCCCTTTGGTGCATGACCTTGGCCGAAAGTCTCCGGATTCGGAGCCCCTTTGGTGCATGACACCTTAGGGCCAAATAAGTCTCCGGATTCGGAGCCCCCTTTGGTGCATGACACCTTAGGGCCGAATAAGTCTCCGGATTCGGAGCCCCTTTGGTGTATGTACCTTGGCCAATAAGTCTCCGGATTCGGAGCGCCCTTCGTGGATATCACGATTGGCCAAAATAAGTCTCCGGATTCGGAGCCCCCTTTGGTGCATGACACCTTAGGGCCGAATAAGTACTGTTCGCCAGACAAGGCATGTCTTATTCGGCCCACGAGGACGACCCATTAAGGTTTAATCCACGTTCCGCCTGAAGCAAGGGCCGATTCCTGAACGAAGGAAAAATATTTAAGCAGAAATATCTAAGCTATACAAACGTTCCGGTAGCAAGCTGTTAAACCATACGAAATGACCTGCCTAATCATTAAAAGTTGGAATTAGGAACGTCCATCTGGCATAACTAAACAAAGATTTTCTTCAGAGTGAGACTCAATCATATAAAATAATTTTTTATTTGATTTAAAAGTTGTTACATAGACGCAATCCGCGTTCAAACATTACAATATCTATCTCTAACTTCTAAGACAAATCACGCATCGATCTAGCCGCGCCCGAATCGGCATGTCGCTGGGCCTCTGACACCATCGACAATGTCAAGGCCAAGATCCAAGACAAGAGAGGTTAGGGGCAACGGTCGTCGTGTCTCCTTTCGGGGCGATCTGCTTCAACGACCTGGAGATTGACGTGTTTCCAGTTTCTCCTTTCAGCGGTCCACCTCCTACATCGGAGAATCCCCCGCCGCAAACCGTGTGAGCGCCAGGTTCAGCCGGAATCTCAGCCCCTGCGACTATCATCACCACCTGATGGTGACAACACTTGACCACCCCACGCGATAGATGTTTGATTGCATGAGGCGCTCCTACCGCTTTTATTCTCAATAAAGGCCGCGATCTCGAGGCCCAAATCCCGAGGCGATTTTATCAATGTTAAATCCCACGAGACAAGCGTCGGTCAACATTCTCCACGACCTAGTTAACCCAACGGTTGGCAAAAACGCACGCGCACAGGCTGCAAGGCCAAAGATTTACCCACTCAATCCAATCGGCCAGACTTCTTCAAAATTTCAACGACATACGCCGCAATGGCTTTATTAAAAAGTAAACGGCCATTGCATGCGTTCCGACCACGCACAACAAATCAAAGTATCAATTTAACACGCCGAATGCAGTCAACAAAGCGTTTTCTTCTTTTTTATATATATACGACCAACCAAAATTACATAATAGCAAACGCGACCAGCGTTCGAACTTTACAATAATTAAAGTCAGACGGCATCGCCCTCATCCTCACTCTTTTCAACCTCGAAAGCAGAAAACGGAAAATCCTCATTGTGATAGAGAGGTGACGCCGCATCAATGCCTGACAAGCGAAGAGATTCGGCGACTTGAGATGCCTTGATCCAACCGTGCCTGAACCCACGATTTTCACATCGGCAAACCTCTTCGGCAAGCGTCTCCTTAGTCTTTTGGATTCCAACCAAGCGCCCCTCATGAAAACCTTTTTCATAAGACCTCCCCTTGGCGGACTCCAATGCGAACATGCTGGCCGTTTCTCGATCGGCAATGGCAGCACTTATAAGCCGACTGGTAACCCTCTCTTCCACGATTGGATTCGGATTCACCTGCCCAGCCGGTTGCGGCTGAGCCGCTCTGATCTCTCTTAACTCACGTTCAGCCGCCTCCACGCGAGCCTCTAAACTACGGATACGCTCTTCCTTCTTCTCCATTTCTCGACGGGCGGCGCGCAATCGCATTCCGACTTCATAAGCCGTATAGAGCCCTTTCACCGCCCCATGAATGCCCTCGCGAAATACTTCGTAGTCCTGACGACCGACCATTGACTGCTGCACTTCCGGAGGAAATATTTGTCGAGCAAATTCGACAGCCACGTCTGGATCTCGAACGATCGAGTCCGCTTCTGTCATAGGTTTATTCCTCACAAATACTGCGAAACTTAATGGGCGCGGATTCGCGTCTGGTCTCCTATCAACTTGGGCGTGTGGCGATTTCCCCTGGGACTGCCTATCCCGTCTGGGCGACCTACTACGACGTCTAGGAGACTGACGCCTCTGTCGACCCATAGCACTCTTACTCCCAGCTCGCAAGGGCGCACCACGGTGTTCACTTTGCCTCATGTCACCACCAAGCTCAGCCAATGTCTTGGCTTCCCCTTTGCTGTTAAAGAAGAGTTTGTTGGACATTCGTACAATTGATATTCTCTCAGGAGTCTTAATCAGATAAGATACCAGACTCTTAAAAGCTATCCCTTTAATCATTTAACGCTCGCACAGGCAGCACGATCGAGGCAAGTTCATTAATCGCGACACCCAATCGACTGACGCCGACTAAGTTAAGGGCCGAGGATCAGTAGGCAGTGAAATTGCAAATGGTGATTTTGATGGAATATGTATTGAATCTGCAGAAAACTAAAGTTTGGATAAACAATATGCAATATACGGCTTGTTTAGAATAGTAACCCCCTGGGGCAAGGGCAGATTCATCCATGTGTACGGCCAAACTACCCCAGCCGGCTCACGAATCGATCCAGAAGTCCTTATCATAAACCCCCTGGGGCAAGGGCAGATTCATCCATGTGTACGGCCAAACTACCCCAGCCGGCTCACGAATCGATCCAGAAGTCCTTATCATAAACCCCCTGGGGCAAGGGCCGATTCGTCAATATAAGGGCCGAAGATCAGTAGGCAGTGAATTGCAATGGGAAGACATTCGTCAATATAAGGGCCGAAGATCAGTAGGCAGTGAAATTGCAAATGGTGATTTTGATGGAATATGCATTGAATCTGCAGAAAACTAAAGATAAACAATAGTTCCAAATAAAATCACTCGGACCAAATTCAGGGTTTCCCCACAATATATGCAATCCCATTTTACCAAATGCATTGATGAACACAGCATTCATTCATTAAAGTTAAACCACAGAACTCCTTTATACAAAGCGTGCGGCGGTAAAGCAAAAAATTACAAGGAAAATTTTCATCAATAAATTGCGCACAGATGTTAACCAATTTATACATGAAAACTACCCTGGATCAACAAAGCATTATCCAAAAGAAGGAAAAACAAAAACAAAAAGACGGCTGCCTAATAAACGGCCCCCAGATCACTCGTCGGTATCAGATTCAAGTGGCTCAACATCCACCTGTTCATAAGGTATCGGCAAGTCCAATGTAACCTCAGCGGCGGCAAGGGCCCTAAGCCAGCCATGTTTGAACCCGCGATTCTCAAACTTGGACACTTCTTCAACATATTCTGATAGAGCGGCCCCCCTCCCTGCTTCGAAGGCCTCCGATTCAGCTTTTTCGCGGACCGCCTTAAGCTCCTCTAACTGAGCTTCCGCCTCAGCAAGTGCCTCCTTGGAAAGTTTGAGCGACTCCGCGCTCACATTCGCTCTACCCTCAACATCAATACGAAGCTGTTCGGCCACACGAGCCCTCTCTTTCTCCGCTTCGGCCCTCGCGCTCTCCATTTCAGCTCTCATAATTTCGAACTCGGCCCTGCTTTTTTGACCCTGCACCTCTGTTTGCAAATGGTCAATTCTCCCGAGAGCATCACGAAGACGGCGACCCAAGTCGGTGATCCTTCCGACCGTCTGCAAAACAACTCGGTATGATTAGACGCGTTCAACAAAGAAGGCGAAATAAAGATGACCTACCAGGAGTGCCGATTGAGCAGTTAGGGCAACGGCCATAATGTCAGGCACGGCACCAAAGGCTTTGTTGTCAGCCGGCAGAGAAATCGAAGCCGCCAAGCTCAGAGCCACGGCCGGATCCTCGGCGGCTGAAGCGTCGGATAAAATCGGCATATCCCTGATTTTTGGCTGAATAACGAACGGAGCGATCGCGTCCGTTTCTTCAAGCCGAGGCCGTTTGCTAGCAGAGCCAGCTTCTGAACTCGCTTCCCCTTCGGCACCGCGTTTTTGGCCTTGCTCCGGAATCGGCCGTTTCTCATCAATTTGTCCTCACCCTCTTTTTCCGTATCGGACGCAACGACCACTATCTCCTCCGAATCGGGTACGGACGGCTTGATCGAGCTGGGATCTAATACGGCACATTCAGCCTTCTTTCGGGCGGCCATGCGCTCCGCATTTCTTTTGCGGGCCATCTGCGTCAGGCTTTCCTTCGCCATACCCTCAAAGAAATCGCCGGGTAGATCCCCCAAATTTGCAAAAATATCCCCGGAAGAGAAATCTGTTCGTCCCGAGGCGGATGGCTCGGTGGCCTCAAATGCCGAGCGTATAACCTCGTCGCCTTCTACTATTCTCTCAGTAGACCCCCCCTCCGGATCGGCGACCACTTCAACGCTGGGCTCGGCGTCTTCTCCCGAATCAGGAGCTACGAGACCGATCTGCCTAAGGTTTTTGAAGCTGGGGAAGATAAGCGCCGAGAGCTGTTGATCGCCGACTGGAATCGGAATGTTATCTGCGGCCGAGAAAGTAGTATAAGTGGGTTCGTACCGAAGGAGAATATGGGCGGCTCTCCCCTGCCGTTGTACGTTTGGACGACCGAAATACCTGAGTGCAGTCTTGACTTCCCCAAGAACCGCGTCGTCAACCGAAGTCAGAATCTTCTTCAACCTATTACCTGCGGAAAACGAAAAGCGATTTAGAAGAAAAAGCCGAATAAGAGGCAGACCAACAAACAGGACATCGCGTGGCAACCTGGATCGCCCTTATGTCTGGGAATAGGGTCCAGGCGATCCTCTCCTTCAGCGAACTCCCAATTACCTCGAACGTTGACCATCACGTCGTCAACCCGTTTGCCAGAACTGGCAAGCATAGTCACCAAGTGATGGTCGGTATCTTTGGCCCTGAGAAAGTATCGCCCCAGCCGACCGGAGGATTTGGCTAGGGAGTAACAATGCCGAATGGCCGGAATCCCAAGGTTAATCCTAAGGCGTCGGTTCAACTCTAAGATCCCCATAATGATTCGAAAGAAATTTACGTTGGGTTGAGAGGGAATCAAACCCCAATATCGAAGAACGGCCCTAAGGAGCGGGTGTAGGGGAAAACGGACACCGCCCTCCGCAATGGATAAAAGAGGGAATACGATCGTGTTCTGATCTTCCCTCTCCATGTCAAGAGCATTGTCCGTTACAAGGGATAAATGGACATCGTCAGGAATGGAAAAATGCTGCCGGAAGCCGGAGACGCGACCCTCAGAAAGGAGGTCTTTCAAATGTTTGGCCATCCTAGCAAGGAGCTAAGTATTCGCCGAAGCTAAAATAGCAAATAGAAAAATAGGATTACAAAGAAGGAATAAGAAAACTTACGAAGAACAGATGAGACAAAGGAAGGCGGGAGAAGCTGCAGAAGACGCGAGTCACGGAGGGATATGCACTGGCAATCCAAAAGTCTCAAAAAGATCGACGAAATATGAATCCGAAAGGGCCAAAGTTTCAAATCGCAATAAATGCTGAGGTATACATGAATAGAGCGGGAAAGCGCAATGATGAGCAAAAGGCGCGTGCTTCCTGACATGTTGGGGCGCGCGAAGCCGCCTGACACTAAATTCCTCAAATTCCGAACCAAACACGCCGATTTACTGACCGTCAACAGGGAGTTCGGGGGGCAATTGTGGTGGCCGAATAAATGGCAAGGATGCTGAGGTATATCTTAAGAGCTATACTCTAGCCGGCGTACATCCCGCATAGACATGGAGGCCGAATAGGGAAGGATCCCTAGGCCGAATAATGGAAAATAATAATGATTGAAAAAGTAGGCTCTGGTCCCGAGGATCATAAAAAGAACAAGTATAAATATAGAGGCAACGAACTAGAAAAGGTATGTAAGAAAATCACTTCTAATAACTTAGTAAACAAGCTTTCTGAGGAAAACTGACTTGTCCGTCGGAGTGCTAATTCCGGCACCCCCGACCGGAGTACTTGTGTCTTTGCAGGTGACTAGTAGAGGATCATCAGCGTCTCCCAGGATCCGAAGAGTATTTCCACCCATTTCCCCACAGCTGTTTATTGCTTTCTTAGATTAATTATTTTGCTTAATTAATTTAGTTGGTCTGTAATAATTAATTAGCTAGGATAGTTAATCATTATTCGAATTGTATTATTTTTGGTCCCTCCGAGCGAGGGCAAATTTGTAATAAGTGTGGGTGAGTGTGTGTATGTCTTCCAACCCCCACTTCTTTCTCCCTTTTACTTACCTGCTTTGATGGTTAGTATTAGGGCATGTTTACTTTAGCATATTCTATTCTATGCATGCGTGCATCATTCATCAATATTGTATGCACCGGGCTCGGCGCATCATGCTAATTGCATTATATTTCAAAACAAATTTGAATACATGCTACTTGTACATTTCACATGTCATCCTTAGATTAGCCGAGCCTATTCTAAGTGACATTTTGTATGCGATGCATTAGGCACTTAACATGGACTTGGATCATGCATTGATTGCTAACATGTTCTTGTTTTGGCACGGAGTATGATGTAAGTATTTATGCTTTAGCATAACGCATGCGTGTGAATGCTACCATGACAGCATGCTTACCATGAGGCTAGTTGCTTATGTGACATAACTGCCTGAATGCTTGTGGGTGAAGGTTGGATTGTTTGAGTTGGAACAACTCACTGAAATCCATATTAGCCTACTTGCGAGTAGCAAATTTCAAAACATTTCCAAACAAACGGATATGCAATGCTTTGTTTCCAAATTAGGCGATCTAGTCTATACTTGTTTACTGTGCGCAGAACATAGTAATTCTAGGCTAATAACTGGAACAAGAACGCATAAAGTTTTCAAAATAGGATATCATGGTTAGTAGAGGCCGATCTTCGGATCGGGCGAGAGGGGGTGCTCATAGCTGACCTTCCCCAATCGTACCCAAGTTCCCGAGCCGAGGCAACTTTGGTGATGACGGACACGTGGCCTTGGCATTGAGTCAGGGTTTCCTAAATTTTCCAAAATAAAATATTTAGGTGGCGATGTATCTGGCAAAGCAGTCCATGTTTGGCACTTCTTTCAAAATTTGTTTTCTCAAACGATTTGCTGGATTTGGACTCTTGGTTCAGATTTAGAACCACAACAAAAACGGGGGAGTCCGAACTTGTAGCACCGAGGTCCCTCGCGGGCTTGTTACACATAGATGTGGCAACTCCAGGCGATGTGGGACACATTCCAACACACCTTCTTGGCCCTAACATACACTAGCCGGACAAACGGCACACCAGTTATTGTCCTAACAAAGCTCTAATACCAAAATTGAAAAGCCCAGCCCACATTTCTCCTTAAAACTCAAGTATTAAGGAGAGGGAAACTGAAACGTTACAACTAGCACAGATGGGCAACTCCAGGCGATGTGGGACACATTCAACAGGAATTTATGTTTATTTACCTATTTTTGTTGGCTATGGTAATCAAAACACTCTTGCATGAAACACAAGTAATGTTGACAGCATTATTTGACTTCATTCACAGAATCACGGATTATTAATGGTCTTGTGACTTGTGAGGTTTATAATACAAATGACAGTGAACAAACACCTCCAATAGGTCAAAGACTACAAAGACTCCAAAGCAAGAATGGGAAGGATTATTTGTCCCCTAAATAAGTTTGCAAACATACATAGACTCAAGTGGAAGGAAAATTGATCTCTCACATCTTACATGAATATTGATAATATTCTAAGCCTCCATAGAAAAATAACATTTTCTAATAATATTCTAATAATACCATAGTTCCTTCACTTACCTCGAGTTTTGAGATACTTTGTAGTATGTGTAAAGACAAACTCTTCTGCATTTTAGGATAGAAGCTGCAATGTCCTATGGGAAAGACTAATCACCAAGTCCAACTCCTAATATTGCATGATCGTAACAAAGCATGAATTCACACCACAGTCGGCTCTGACTTACTCATATAGCCATCTTCATCCGTTAGGATGCTTAATAGGTCTGGAAATACACATTTGAGACAACATCTCTGCACCAAGGATCATTCCAAAAATAAATCTACCATCTCCCTTTGTGTATCCAATATGCTTTCAAAATTTCTCAGACCATAATTTCGCTCTCAATATCAAACAGCCACATGAGAATGTCTCATCTAATTAGTGTCTGATCTACCCTGCCCATATTTTGCTATCACATCTTAAATGAATATCTAAACAAAAAAAAACAAATAAGCAAATTGATTGTAGAAGATTAATGTTAAACAAAATAGAAAATGGACCATTTTTTGACACAAACACTACACTATAATCAACTAAGCTAACAACAACTAAATTGGCAACAAACTAAACTAAATAATGATAGAACCATGTGGAGTAGGTTGTTCAAACCCTAAACCTTACTGTTAGGTTTTTATTCTTGGCAATTCCATTTGACAAATCTCCTTTCAGTTGTAATTTTATTCGTTCTTTTATTTCAGTGAGCCTATGAGTTTTTAGATGCGAATTCAACCGAAATTGTGCCTATGCAGAGGAGTGTGTGATCTTAATCCTATCATGTTTTCCACTTCGCTGACTATATTAGGGATCGCAACCTTTTAGAAGTTTCACTTGCCTACAAAAATACTGGGAGTTGTATTTTTCCGCTTGAACGGCCATTCCTGCACTCGAGTGTAGATCCGTGTTCTGAAACACGCGTTTTAGTCAGTCCGCTCGAGCAGCCATTCTTGCACTCGATGGAGGTTGCGATTCTGTTTGCTATAAAAGGTGCAGTTCAGTCAGATTTTAGGGTACGGCTTCTAGATCTTATTCTTGGATATTAGGGTTTTCTTCTGGAGCTTCTTTGTTAGTTTCTTTGATGTTGGTTTGAGTTTAACTCATGGTTTGAGAAGTATACATCAAAGGATTGTTTGTTTTATTTTATACAAAAGAAAGACTTCTTCGGTGGATTCTGTGGAATTTGGGCCTGAAGCTTTAGTGGATTTCGGAGTGGTTCATCATCATGATTCGACATCGGTGTTGTGGCTTCAACATTGGGCAAGACAATTCTGAGGTGAAGACGGGTCTGCAAGAGGCACATAGGGGTCGGCTCGATTCAGGCGCGGATTCGCTAGCTAATTTAGAGTACACTTTTGTAATTCCTTTATGTCTTCTTAGTGGATTGTTTTGTGGCTTTTGCCCATGGTTTTTTTTTATTTATTTATCACAATTGGAGGCGCTCCAATTGTGATTTTTTCACGTAAAATCGTTGTTTCAATTTGTCTTTGATTGTTTGATTGGGATTGCTATTTACTTGTTAAAATTGATATATAATCACAAATCAATATCTCAGGAATTATTAGATTTTTCACTTACATATTCCCAAGGTTGAAGGGGAATAGAATGGATGAAACAAGTAAATAACAAAGAACTTTCAAGCAACTCTTGATCTACCAAGTATCCTCCTAATTAGATATTCCTCCAAACCAGCAGCTGCCTCCACTATTCTTGTGTTAGGCATTATTTCTACCTTCAAAACCTCTTTAAAAACATTTCACATTCTAACAGTTTCATACACCTCACAAATTCTAGGTATAATTTTCACCCAAGTATCCACATGCAGGGCTTTCCCATGGCCCAACATTTCCACCAAAATTCCACAAGCTTCATTGACCTTACCAACATTACTAAAACCAATGATCAAGGCATGAAAGATTGAAAAATGTGAAGAAAGCCCCTTCAATATCATTTCTTTCATATGATTCTTGGCCTTGTCGTACATTTCCTGATTGCATAAACCAGTAACCAAAGTTCGATAAGACGCCAAATTCGATAAACACCCATTTGATTGCATATCCTCTAGAACCTTACAAGCATCAAAAGCACGACCTTCCCTGTAGAATCACAAGATGACAGCATTGTAATGAACAATGTCAGGATTGCATCCTTTAACCTTCATCATGCAAAGGAGCTTGTAAGCCTCCTTAAACTTCTTCTTCCTACACAAACGGTTCAACAATGTGGTATAGCTCAAAGTATCTGCCACAAAACCTTTGTTCAACATATCTTAACAAGTCAACAACTTTGTTCACTTGACTCTTCTTACACAATCCCTGCATTAAAATTCGATAGGACTCAACATTAAGAGCAACATCTCTTTTAAACATCTAATTAAACAAGGAATATGCAATGCTAAGAAGACCATTAAAACATAAGGCATGCATCAGAATGTTGTACGAGTTAGTGTTGGGTGATATTCCGAAACGGTGAGCGAATTTGAAAAGGTCAAAAGCAAGGCGGAGATAGGTGGGATGAGCGACAAGGACCTGGAGGACGAGGTTTAGGTGCTTGGGCAGGGGTTTGGTATTGAATTGGAGGATGGTGTAAAAGGTGTTAGGGACTTTGTCGGGAAGTTGAGCGTTGGCATATAATCGGATGATGTGAGAAAAGAGGGAAGGAGCGACAGGGCAGTCGTGGGCTTTGAGACGAGAGAGGAGGTTTTGCATGAGAGAGAAGTGACAAGAGCGGCCGAGTTTGAGAATGAGAGTGTGGAAGGAAGAGTAAGAGTGGTGGAAGTTGGGTTGGTGAGAGGCAAAGTTGAACATTTCTATGGCAAGGAGTGGGTCTAGTTGGGAAGCTATGAGCTTTTGGATTCGACCAGGGGACCTAATTGGGATTGCAGAAGGAGGAGGAGGAAGGAGGAGGAGGATGATGAGATGGAACTACATGTTTTTGCATCTATTTGAGTTGTTTCTATTTCTGCCATTGATTATGGTCTTGTTGTTGTTGTTGTTCTTGGGTGCTGAAGAGAAGAAAGAAAATTTTGGGAGTTTTAGCGGGAGAATAACAGAGCAATGAATAACGATGGTATCAATTTTGTAGGAACGAAGAAAAGGAAGAAGCAGTTGTTGCATTCTAATAGATCAATTAATGGTCAATTTCACAGTAAACAGGAATATTATTTGTTTGTGAAGGAGATGAGGGTTTTTTGGATGTTTTCTTCCTTCTTAATGTCATCAGGACGCATACATCTTTGTGCAAAGTTCTCTACCCTTCTCCAGCAGCTGTGGTATAACTATCACGATCGAAGCCAATGCAGTTGTTGACTGTATTGCCGAATTAGCAGCTATCTCTCCTTTTTCTGTTATTGTTATTGCATATGTAATGGAAGATCCTTAATGTAAAGACATTTTCTTAATTTGAAATAAGAATAAGTTCATAAGACTATTTTATAGCTATTAGATATGTAATTGACAGGACTAGGTTTGAGTTTTATAGGGGGTCTTTTTTTTCATATATATCCCTATATATATATATATATTCAATCATAATTTCACTAGGTTCTTTAATTACAAAATCTTCATCAACTAAAAATGATCTCTCTACTAGTTTCTTGTTACCAAAAAACTTATTAATTGCACCTGACTGAGAGTGAATAAATTTGTCTACTTTTTTTTTTCTTTTTTCTTTTTTTTCTTTTTTTCACATCTAGAACTATATTTCCAAGGAAGCATGACTATATAATAAAAAAATTCACACAAATTCACAATCCACTGAATACGAAGAGTAGAGAAAAGCAGAGAGAAAAGGGAAGAGGCAGAGAAATGGAGCAAAAACAATGGATAAAGAAAGGAGCAGATAAAGGGCAAAAAAAACAATACTGAAATCGAGAAGGGTTTTAAGGGAATCTTACCTTGCGATGAAATGGAGCGTGACGAAGGAGGAGGAGGAGGAGCATTGGTAGCGAAAGGGTGGATTGATGAAGAGGAGCGTGATAAAGGAGAAGGAGGAGCATTGGTTGTGATAGAGAGGGTGGGTTTCTTTGCTTCTATTCAAGAAGAAGAACAGAGAGAGAGAGAGAGAGAGAGAGAGAGAGAGAGAGAGATGAGACGTGGAGGAGCATCGATTGTGAAGAGGGTGGGTTTTTTGCATATGTTCAAGAAGAATAGAGAGGGAGAGTGAGAGTGAGAGTGAGAGTGAAAGTAAGTGAGAGAGAGAGATATAGAGAGAAGGTGGGAGGGATGGGGTCAGACGTGGGTAGATGGGTATATTTAGGCTGCAATCATCATTCATCTGAACCAATCTGAACCATTGTTATATACTTAAGATTCATCTCAGTCGTTAATATTAAATGTATCTCTGATATATTTTATATATTTTCAAAAACAGTCTTGTCTTATTATATAGATTAGCGTATGTCCGTACCTAAAGGTACGGTATAAATAATGTTAGGATTAAAATATAATTGTAATCTCAATACTATTTAAATTTATTTTTTAATTTGATAAATTCACAAATTTATTATAAAATTTTGGAGTTCTCATAAAATTCCTCACGAAAACTCATTTTTGCTTATACAATATATAGCTAGATCAAAAGATGTGTCTGGCATATATATAATTTCCACGAGCATACATACAATAATACTTTTGCTTATATAATTATATGGAAATTGTATGTATGCCCGTAATGTCCTAGTGTATTACGGGCATAAATATATTGTACGGAAATATGTGTAGAATATATTAAAAAAAAAAAAAAAATAGGCCTTACATTATAAGTGACGTACTTAAATTTATAAGAAAAAAAAAATTGACCAAAAATAATGATATTGTCCATAACTGTTGTATTTCAACCTAAAATTGTTTGGTTATATAAATTTAGACACCAAGAAACAAAAAATTAACAGTATTAAATCACTTGTATATTCTTGAGAATTTTCATGCAATCTTAAAAAAAAATTAACAACCATATATGATAGTCAAATGTGTTTTTCAAATCACTTGGTATCAAATGGGATAATAAAATCCAATCAAGAGGAGAAGAAATAAAAATAAAAATATCTAATAGATTTGTTTAGTCAAGAGGAGAAGAAATAACAATATAAACAACTAAAAAAAAAAAAGGTCAACCCAATGTCTACAATAATTTTTTTTAATCTTCATTTCATTGTTTACAATAGATGTACTTTAGAAATCACATTAAAACCCTTTCTAAGGAAAAAAAGAAATATTTAAAATGAGAAAATTAAATATTGAAATCAGCCCTAGCAACATGACAAATATTAATGGTATTAGAAATCAGAGCACATCAACTGTCCAAGTTTGGACCCTTCTCTTTCCCCACTGACTCCAATTTTATAAAGATGAAATTGAAATCAAAATCAAAACCCATTATAATTATAGGTATTTTGATTTCATCATAGACATATTGCAATCCATCAATGTAGAGAGAAATATGTAAAGAGAGAAAATGTAAAGCCATCACATTTGCAACTCCAAAAGACTTGTTTAGATACCCCTAATTTCTTTAGTTAAACAATTATCAACCAAATGATGGTTTAAAAAAAAAATGGCATGATTTCAATTTCTTTGGTTAAACAATTATCAACCAAATGATGGTTTAAAAAAGAAAATAGCATGATTTCATGACAACCCATAATCGACCACTATCTTTTCCTATTGATCGCTCGATTCAGTAACTGCAATGATTATCAAACTTTTTTATGGACAATAGGAAACTCTACACAACTTTGCTTCTAAATAAATAAATACTATTTGGAATACTTAAAAGTAAACAAAACACTCATAAAATACGTACAGTCAGAAGCAGGTGAGATGTCCCATAAGTTTTTCTTTGTTTTTTTCTTAAATAATTATAGAATTTATATAAAGATTAAAAAATTAAAAATAAACAATCTGAGATGCATTTTGATACTAAAAAATAAATAATAAATACCATTAGCAGCCCAAGTGATTTGTCAGTGGAAAGAAGTGGCCACTCAATCCTTTGCAGGCTCTGTCTTCCACATATTATTTTTTGCATTCCTATTGAAAAAAATAATAATATATCAACGCAATTTGATTATATAACATACATAAAGATTGAATATATAAAATACATAATGATTGAATATATAAAATACATAAAGATTGAATATATAAAATACATATTATTCTTCACCATGACTTCAACCAAAGATGAAGAAAAAGTTTATGAATTTCCACACTTCATTCAAGTATACAGAGATGGCAGAGTAGAAAGATTAATAGGCACCAATACAGTCCTCCCTCAACCAATTCCAACACTGGTGTCCAATCCAAAGACATTGTAATCGATCCAGAGACTAGCTTATCTATAAGGCTTATCTTCTGTGTCGAAACCGCCTTCTCTCTCAGCTATATAACCATCTCAATTCACTAACATCCAAAGCGAATGTTGTCATTGTATTGGTTGATTACAGAAGAGCCCCGGAGCATAAAAAAAATTCTTTTTTTCCTCAATTACTCCACCATTCCAGATCTGGATGGCTGGGTTGTAACGGCAATGGCAAGAGGTCATGGCGAGAGGTCATGAATAGTGACGAACTGAGAATCATCTCCGATGCTCTTTCGTTTTTTCGAATCCAAAAGTCGTTCTTCGTGTGAAGCTATATCGCCGACCAACTTGAATGGTCTACACTCCAAGGGGAGAGAGGGCGACTGGGAAAGGTCGCCTTTGGAGGAAGAGGGTTGCAGAGGGAAATCCGTGGTCGGCATCGACAATAGAATAAAAGAGAGATGAGTGAGCAGAGTGAGTAAGTTCTGTTTTGAGAGAGAAAGAGGAGCGTGAGTAGGGGCTTGGGGCAAGTGGTATGTTTTTCAAACAGATTTGGAAAACGTTTCGAGGAGAGAGAGAAAGTCGAAAGTGTATGGCGCGGGAAAAAAAGTAATCTAATCGGTTAATTTTTTGTTTAAAAAGATCTAGACCATTAAAACCAAATGTATCTCTGATACAGTTTGAATATTTTCAAAAACCTTTCTCCCATATTAAATAGATGTTTCAAAAAACTAGATGATAGAAATTAGAGATTTCCATTAGGGCACATAAATAAGAGTTGGTTCCATTAGGGAACAGAAATTAAGGTGTAGAAATTGTAAAACAAAAATTATGGCAAAAACTCTTCCATTAAAATCTAAGAAAGAGAGAGAGAGGACTCACACAGTCACACTCATAGCCGCCGGATTGCCTTTACCCTACTGTCAGAAATCAAGTGACGCCACTGCAGTTGAAGAGTAGCGGTAACGCTTCTGTCGATTTTAGTACAATTTTTTTGTCCTTTACACTGGGCCAAAAACTATAGTAGATTGGGCCCTGAACCCTCAACCCTGATCCAAATTTTGAAGCCCAAGGTAGAAGCCTCCCTTACCTTGCCTTTTCACCCGACCTGGTCTATTTCAACTAATGAAGAGGATCGAGATACGTAGGGGGGGTTCTATTTAAACCCAAAATATGTCTCAGTATGGCCAATTTAAATTCATAAATTTTAATTCCTAATATATCTTAATATGAATTTATTAATAAGGACAACACATATTAAACTCCAAAATAATTTTTTTTTCTCATGGTACACTCTAATCAGTTATTCCTATTCAAATATAGATATCTTCTTCTCCAAGAGATCAAAGTTATTTCTTCTTCTTCTTCTTCCTCCCTCCAAAACTCCAATCCAGCCTACGAAAACTCACCATCATCATCAATATCATTGTTTTTTATTATTTTGAAACTCTAAACCCTAGAAAAAAGTTTGAACAAAATCAAATAATGTATTACAGTACTAATCAAAATAGTTTTTTGAAACAATCTATCAAAAAGGAGGTAAGTATTCATACAAAGGGGTTTTACAATTTGTGTAGAGCACCATTAATTGTTTTCTATATCGTTTTTTTGACAAAAATTAAAGGGCCTAGTAATTAAATTAACAATAACATATTATTGGAGTTATTCTTATTTTGTCATTTAAATAGTATATCATTTGAGAACTACTCTTTCTTGGTAGTGTGCTTGATACTTATGTGTCTATAAGTTTGGTTTTTATTTTTCCACGAACATTCTTGTGGAAAATTTATAATGTAAAAGTGTTTTTTTTTTTTTTTTTTTTTTCCTGTATTAAGAGTTTTATAATGCTTATGTAAAAGTTTGTTTGTTTGTTTTTTTCTTTTTTCTTTCTTGTATTTATAATGCTTATGTGCTTATAAGTTTGTGTTTTTTTTTTTTTTTTTTTTTTTTTTTTTTTTTTTTTGTATTTGAGAATTATTTTCTGTATTGAAAAGATTTGAAATAATTTAGTTTTTTTAGTTTGTTTATTATTTATTATTTGGGTTTACTTGACAACATGTTTCTTTGGAAGGACTGGATAAGGGGGGATTGGAATCCATCGGATTGTAATCCTAGGATTCATAGTCCTGGGACTATTTGGTTGGATAGGATATGTATCCCATATTTGTTTAGTCATGAGATTAGATGTCAGGAAATGACTATTTTGTTGCATAGGATATGGATCCTATGTTTGTTTGGGATATTATAGAGAAGATAAATGCTCAAATGACTATTTTATCCTTTTTAATTGTTTACTAAGTAATAGCAATGTTAAACATATTTTTAATATTTTAATTATTTTTAGGCTAGATTAAATAAAATTTATTTTATTTTATTTTTTACACAATTAAAAATTAAATATCAAAAAAATATTCTATTTTTTAATTTATAAATTTTTAAATAAAAATTTATTTAAAAAATAATAATAATTAAATAAAACATCTATTAAAATTTAAATAATGAAATTAAATAAAATATTAGCCAAATTTTAAAATAAAAATCAATAAAATATTTATAAAAAATTATTTAAAAAAAATAACTAAATAAAACATCAATAAAAATTAAATTAAATTATTTTATTTTTAAATTGAGACTACTTTATTAAGTATAATTAATACCATGAGGAAAAAAATATTTAATGCTAGAGGATCAACAATGTAATTTGGCAACCTAATCCCATGGGATGAGTTATCCCATGATTTGTGCCCCCCCGGGATACAATAGTCCAACAGATTTGGGATTAATAGTCCGGATGGACTATTAGTTCGATGCAAAAAATTTGAAATAAACAACAGACTATCAGTCCAATCCCATCCTTCAATCCCACCAAACAAACATGTTGTGAGGGTAATGAGTGTAAAATAAAAATTTAAATAATTAAACAAGGTATACATAAAAATTAGGAGTACTTAATGATTTTTTGGGTGTAAATAGAATCCCCCAGATACGTAACGCTCTTCCTCGGGCCATTCTACTTAGACTCCAAAATTTATTCCAATATACCCGACTCAAATTTTAAATTTTTAATTCCTGTTATATTGTAATGTAAATTTATTAATAAAAACAATACATATTAAATTTTAAAATAAAATATTATTTTTTCTCATGGTATACCTAATCAATTATATGTATTTTTCATATTCAAAATTTTTTCATTTTCTTCCCTAAATTTCAATTATTTTTTTTCTTCTTCTTCACTCTAAAATTCAAATCCACCTCACCAAAACTCACCATTATCATCAATATCATTGTTTTTTATTATATTATTACTTGCAAAATAGAAGAAAGTTTGAACAAAATCAAACAATGAATGAGAGTAATAATCAAAACTGTTTTTTGAGACAATTCATCAAAGAGGATGTAAGTATTGACATAAATATCAAAGTACAATTATTGATTTGTGTCATTTTTTATATTTTTTTTTTTACATAAAAGTGAATATTGAGCTTGTTTTTCTTTATTATTATTATAATTTTCAGAATCGAACAAAGTGAATTTGTTCAGTTCTGGACGTCCGAACGCGAAGTTCACCCTCTCCTTCTCATTTGCCGTCCTTCTTCGCCGATGCCGCTTTCACCGGTGTCAGGTTCCCTAATTGTATTCCTTGTATGTACGTGAACCCAAAAAAAAAAAATTAGGGTTTTTCAAAAGTAACTTGAATCTTTTAGTTTGTTTAATTTGAGTGTACCTCAAAAGGGTAATTTGGGAGAAAAATAGGGTGTACTGAGAATAAATTATAATCCTAAATAATTTAATAAATTATACTAAAAAATTAGGCTCACTTAAACATTTTTTGGGTGTAAATAGAATTCCCTCTCTTCCTCATCTACCATACTTAGGAATAATGCTAGGGATGTCAAATATTTTATCAAATGTTCTACCAAATGTCTCACATAGGTGTGAGACCTACACCATGTAAATCCCATATGAGTATCACACCCATGTGAGATATTTGATAAAACAGTTAGTAAAATATTTGGGTTCCTAACATTACTTCATACTTAGACAAGGTCATTCACTTAATTTCATTTATGATTTTTTATTGCGCGGTGGCGCAATCAATTAGTTTTCTTGAATTGTTGACCTTCAATATGCGCCTTATGTGTGGTAATTTTTTTTATTTTTTTTTATTTTTTTTGTAAAAAAAATTTATTTCATAATTGGTCAAACACATGTAAACATTTATCTATTGTTTGCTCTGATATTATATTAAATTGTTAATCACTAATTCATCTAAAAGATTAAATTGTTATATATGTACTTCGTTTTATTTTTAATGTTGATATTTTACGTGGTTTAGTGCAAATTGGAACAAATATATCCCTTCCATTATAAAATTTGGACAATAATAACCTTGTGGAACATTTTAATACAAAGTTGGATAAGTTCGAACCATTTTGACAATTGAAATATGAGATTAAGAAACTGAAATAAGGATTGAAACAAAACTATTTTATTAAGATTCATATAGAATTATAATCCTTAATATGAATGATTTCAAATAAGTATTTCATATATAATTGTGGTTTCAAATCTATGACAATCCTCTCAAATTCAATCTTGACATTCATATGTAAATGAATATTATTTAAATTTGAATTTGAGTTAATCCTTGAATGAACATCATCAAATTCCTTAACTTAACTTGGTACAAACTCTTGCGTCCTTGTAAACTCTTCCCGATCAACAATAGTAGCCTTTACTTGGGGCACAATGAACATCTTGAGATCATACACACAACCCTTCTAGAGCACAACCCTCTTGGACCATTGTCACTCCATTTTTTAATCCAAGTAATTGGTCTGTCCAGTCGCTAGAGAAAATCCCTAATGGATCATACCTCGCCTTCACCTTCAAGAACTCTCCAACATTCTTGTATTTCTTGATTGCACCATCAAACGCCACGTTTTGATTCTTGCCCCAATGGGGCAACCCTCTGTATTTGAACGAGCCAAGCTGCTCCACCTCCTCAAGTATGTCTTCATAAAGCCTAGGGGTCATTGGGTCTTTGCTCTGATAATAAGTGATATCAAAGTCTACACCATCTTCTTGCTTGCCCAAGAAAGCACTTGAGGCCTTGACATACCTCATGAGGATTCCATTGTACAAGTCTAGGACACACAATGCGTTAGACTCCAAATCCACTAGTTTTTGCACATCTTGAATAACGCTCTTGACATGGATAAGCTAATACGGAATGCGGTTTGGTGGAAGAAGAGTCCCTTAACCCTATGGTCCCATGGGCACATTGTGATCTTTCCAATCTCATAGCTATCAAGGCAAGTTCCCGAGGATTGGAGGTGGTTGTGATACCCAACCACTGGGTACCCCGTAAATATAATACCTGTTAAAAATATGAAGGGTTAATATTGATTTTGAATAATGTTTTTGTGCCTGAATTTCTCCGCCCCGAATGCCCCTAATGCCCAAAACGACGTCGTTTTGGGCATTATTTTTTTTTTTTTTTTCCTTCTTCTTCTTCCATTTTCGGACTGAACCAGAGAGGGAGAGGGAGAGGGAGAGAAAGAGAAGAGAGGAGGAGAGAGGGAGAAAGAGAGAGGAGGAGAGGAGAGAAGGGCCCCCTCCTGTGCCTCGCCGCCGCCGCCGCCGATCGTCGAGCACCGTGATCGTCGCCTCCGGCCCCGCCTCGCCTTCGCCTTGCCTCCGCCCGGTTGATATGGCCCCCTCCAATCCAGTTCTTCTCATCTCCTCCTCCTCCTCCTCCCTCCACCGTCTTCTTCTTCCTCCTTCTACTGAAAAAAAAAAAAAAAAAAAAAAACATTAGGGGCATTGGGGGAGCCCAGATTCGGGCTCCCAATCAAAACTCATTGATTTTTATCCTCTAAATTATTCTCTCTTAAAAAAAAAATATTTCTAAACTATTTTCATCTATTTAGTCCTTAAATTTTATAATAAAAGAAACCTAAAAACCTAACTTAATGTAAATAGGAAATTTAATAATTAAAAATACAAATAATAAGAATATTTTATTTACTAATAGGTGCAAGGCGGGTTCTGATGACATGGAGGAGGGACAGATGAATGATTAACAGCTCCAGCAACGTAATTGTTTTCAAAATTCTACATTGGCCCATATATTCAGCAAAATTTTGTTTCTTCTACTTTTTTGGCCCATCATTCCTTTTAATTGCAAGGTCTTTCTGTAAAATGCAAATAAATTCATTACATCACAATTAAATATAAATTGAGAAAATTAATATTATAAATGTGTAATAATACCCAAAATTAATAACTATGCACTTTTCAGCATTCATCACACCCCCTAACTAGCTTATTACTAGACCCTAACAATTAAGGTGACTAAAAAAACAAAACTACTATAAACCACTTTTGCAGGAAATGTGATTGCATTTAGTATATGCAACAAGCCTTTAAACCCCTGAGTTTCCCCTTATTGAAGAGTTATAGTCTCGTCAAAATTTCCAGATATGATACCTATAAACATTTAAAATTTTAATTTCAAAAGATCTTTCTGATTCTTATGCACAAAGTTAAAGAACAAAGTCATAGATTTCACAATATTAACAAAATAATCAATCAAAGCTCAAGACACTAGCAACAAGTAAAGATATCTCATGACATTTAGAATTTGGTGTGTGTGAAAAAGTTTAGCCAACACAAACACAATCTTAGCCTTGAAGTGAAATATAACCTGAATTTCTTTCCGAAAGATGTTTCCACTCAAATCTCACAAGATATTACACTCAATAAATAAATGACTCATAATGTGGTGCAAAAATTACTCTCAATATATGCGAGTAGAATAATATAGCTCAAAGGCAAAATGTTTCGCATAATAAACTTTTGAAAAACGCTAATATGAATGATACAAAATAGTTTCATGAAAGAAATATCAAACACTGAGAATTAAAATTACCATACTATCACCTATATCTATCATGTCCATATTCAAACCAAACCATTCTCAAGATCAAGTAGGACTTTTATTTGGTTGTAATATAAGGGGTAAAGGAATTATGAAAAAAATAATATAAAAAGGTAAATATGAATAAAAATAATGGATATTTGAGAGATAATTGGGATAAAAATAAACACAATTAGAACATTAATCAAAATGCCTTGCTCTTTCTTTCTTTTTCCTCCTCCCCCTCCAACTTTTCTCCTCTTGTTTCTTCTTCTTCTTCTTCTTCTTCTTCTTCTTCTTTTTATTTATTTATTTATTTTAATTGCAATTTTTCATTTGAACACCATTTTTTTGTTTCTCAACTTTCTTCCCTTCCAACTTTTCTTTTATTTCTTGAACAAATTTTCAATTTTCAACTCAAATGGTCCCATCGTATCTCAAAATATATGGATTATGGGTTTAACAAAGAATGGCTAATATGAAGATTCAAATTGGCTCCTAATGAAGAAAAAGAAAAGAATAAAATAAAATAAAAGCTCAAAGAAACAAAAACTGCCTAAAATCATCTCTCAAGAGTTGGTATGGTCCTTCAACCTTCATGACTTCAAGAGAATAAAAGTGTACAACAAATTGATTTATACACAAAATCTTTTAATTTATAATAATGTCAATATATTTATTTAAGAAATATATGTGTGATTGAATTAATTATGGAATGCTTTATTTATTTTATTTTTAACATATAGCCTAATGGGTGGGCTTGAAATTTATAATTATTTTTTGGGTCGGACTTGGACATATGTAAACGTCTGATGTTACGACTAGGCTGGACTTGGACAAATACAAAATCTCTTATTAAATGTTAACCCGGCCCGAATCTGTAACACACCCAAAATATAACAATAAAACCATTTCACAGTATTCATTAAATAACAACACAGTTCTGAATATAATATTCTTCCATTCATATGATTTTCATTGTACAAAAGATGGCACATGCAGTTATATATTCATAAGCCCTAACCCTGAATCTATAGCATGTGTCATAAGCAAAAGATATTAAATAAGAGTCAAACAGGTAAATGAATGCCTTGATGGCTACAACTTTTGAAGTCGATGCTTGGTTATAACAAAAGCGAGTTTGAAACTCAATACAAACAAAGCTCTTGGCTTGAACAAAAATAATTACAACAATAACAAAAAAAGCTCTTGGCTCCAAGTCCTTTCAAGCCACGGCCTTGGCAGAGGCATATCGTCAGCACCTGAAAATGATTTTCCACATAGGGTGAGCCAAAGCCCAGTAAAGATACTCTAACACAGTGTATGAATCTTAACAAAGTTATAAGGTGAATGCATATGCAATGCTCATGCTAAAACATTTTATATCTCTTTCTAAAAACCATGTAATGTCAGGTTTATATCACAATTCATGAAATTATTTCCTTTACAATAGAAAATAGGGCAGTGGATACAACACTGAGAATCTCTAGGACGTGTCTGCAAGTGGGCTACAAGCACTACTAATTGCTATTTTTATCGGTACTAAACGTAAGGCTCGGCACCTATCCGCGCGGGTTTCTAGACTTTTACCAAGGACACACAGGTCAACATAATAACACAATTACACTCCCACCCAAATTTACCAAGGTATTCGCCCATTTTTCTCAAAATAATAAACATTTTTAATGTGTTAAATATGTAACAATGCTCAATGCAAATGGATGATAAACTAGTTTCAATTCACCTAATTTTCATGCAATTTCTACAACAATCATAGCTATCCTCCACCAAAATAGATATCTCTAAACAGATAAATAATTTTCAATAAAGATATACTTTTCAAATCTCAAGATGGGAGCTATAATACATATCCAATTCCACCATCATCACCATCATCATCATCGTTTCAATTTCACAAGGCCCAAGATTATTTCCATTTCCTCATTACAAAATCAAATTTTCAAATTTTAGGACAAAATTCCCTTTTCTGTATAAACCAATTCCAAGGATAAAAATACATCATTTTACCACAACTCAACTACATTTACAATTCTACAACCATTTTTAAGAACCCATTTGAAAACCCTTCTTTTGATTTCCAATCAAAACCCTAGATTTGTTAAAAAATCCCCAATATCAAGATTTCTTTAAAAAAATAAATAACCAAGTTAAAAATCATACTAAAGTATAGAGAAATCCCTATCTCAAAGACAAGGACCAAGAGGAACAAGAGTTGAAACTCGACGAAACCAAAGACGAACTTTGCTCCGATTAGAATGAAGCTCTAAGTGAGCTATACCTTTTTAACAAAGGAACTAGGGTATAGAGATCAATAGATTGAGAGTATTTGAAGGTTGAAGATAAGTTTTAGAGAGAGAATGTCTAAATTTAGGGTTTGGAATGTTTTAGAGAGAGATATATGAAAAAATGACTCAAAATGTGATTGTTACGAACTGATATACGCGTAGACCACTCGAGCGAAGAACACCATCTTCCCAGTACTTTTTCAAGCCTGCAAAAGTACTAAGAGTTCCAAAAGACTGCTCGAGTGCAAGAATGACCGCTTGAGCCAAGACCGCTCAAGCGCAAGAAACAATGCTTGAGCGAAGAATGCCATACTCCTAGTAGTTTTGTAGACTTGCAAAAGTATTGGAAGTTCTCAAAGTTTGCTCGAGCGCAAGAAAGTTTACTCGAGCTAACAAGCCAAAATCTAAGCAGCAACAGTTTTAAAAAACTAACTCTCAATCTATTTCAAACACAACCAAGATATTCCGATAACCAAACTCAACAAGGAATAAGACAAAGAAGACATGAATAACCATCAAGACAAGAAATCCCAAATCCAAAACAATGAACGAATCGGGTCTAAACCAGAATCGCTATAGAACCTGACCCGACCCAACATATGCCCACCAAAACCTAACTACAAATTATCATTTGACACACTTGTTCCCTACTTTCTCACTCTTGATTCAACCCCAACACAAACCCCATCAAAACTGAGCCCCCAAACTATGGATTAATAACCATCTATCAATACCCACTTGTCCGATTCAACATTTTTTGATCTATCAATAAACCCTTCTTCAAATTCCCAAAACAATGAACTTCGGCAATACCCACACATAGGGGCGGAGTCAAAGAAGGCCCAGGGGGGTCATGTGCCTCCTCTCAATTTTGAACCTTTTTTGTTTTTGTTTTGTGGTCATATACAAAATGTATTGTTTTTTTTTTTTCTTAACATGTTCTTTGGCTAAGGATTTATTGTATTGTTCACAATAAGTAGTTATTTGATACTTTGACAGCACCGTGTGGTATTGTTTATGTAGTAGTCTAAACCAATAATGTGTGAGAAATCTTATGGATTGAATATATTTAACTCATTATTTTTAGGTAGTTGACAAACCACTTAGTGTAATTTGTGATTTCTCATGCTTTGAGCATCACGTAGGCAATGCCATATGGTACTCTAAGACTATTTTATAATTTTCATTCAAAACACATCATTTATAAGCAATATCATCTCTTTAATATTTTCTATTAAATAAAAATTAAATAGATTTTATAATAATTTGTACTATAAATGATGTATTTTTATTTTCTAAAATTAGGAATTTTGATCCATAATTTTTTGTGCTAAAATTACAAACTTACATTACTATTTCGCACCGAGCTATTACACACTATTATAGAATTTTGATTTGTTCCTATTAATAATGATTTTTAATTTCTTATGCTTAAATTTAGCTCATAAAATTATTATTATCTTAATATTGGTCGTGATTTTTTTAAATAAAAAAGTATAATTAATAAGTGCCCCCTCTAACTTAATTTCCTAATTCTGCCACATACATCAAAAGATGAAACATCAAGCACCACAAGGATTTTATTAATTAATAAGTGTTGTAATTGTACTAAAATCCTTCTTTTTCTCATCATTTTGGTGGGGTTGGGGGTTGATTGGTTGCTGAGAAAATAGATCCCAATGGTCCATCAGACAATAGAAAAAAATTGTGAAAAATGGGCCATTGGCTGGTTATATGTGGAAATTGGAGGCATCGTTATCAAAGTGGGAATTAGAAAGAATTTTCCAATTTCTATACGTTTAAGCATTGACTTTGGAGCCATGACTAATTGAAGAAGGAGTCCTCTGGTGGTGTTATTATGATTGGGATTGGGATAGGGATAGGGATTGGGATAGGGATTGGGAGAGTCTACATTTTGATGACTAGTACAAAATCACTTTTCCATTGGGGAAAATTACATTGGGAAAATTTCCCTCTAGTTTGAAAACACATTAGATGGTATTGTTGGGTATTGGTGCATTCAATTTCGAACTTCTCTTAATAATCTAAATCGTTTAATGTACATAGTTCGTTAAGTACATAATTTTTTGCAAAAAAATTACGTTAATCAGATATTGATAGCAACTTGATCATATTGGTGTGTTTGGTTTGTGTTTTGAGATAAATTTTCAAAAAAAAATTTGGGGAGAAAGTTTAGAAATTTTTTTGGTTTGTTTGGTTGTATATTTTGAAAATAGTTTTGGAGTTTGGGAGTTTGGGATGATTTGATATTTTGTTGTAGTTGAGTAGATGTGTGTGAGAGAAAAAGTGACTGAGAATGAGAGAGGAGAGAGAAAAAGTGATTGATTGATGTGTAGGAGAGAGAAAGTAATTTTGGATTTTTTTTTTCAAAAAATTTCCAACCAAACAAAATTTTGAAATTTTTTTTCACAAATTGTGTTTTGAGAGTTAAACCAAACAAGACCGTCTTTGTGTCTGCAATTTATTTTAAAATCATAATTGTCTGAAACAAATACAATATGATCAAGAGGATATCGATATATGTGATGACCAGGTGCGCTACTCGTTTTATTTTCCCTCGTTTAACCTTGGGTTTGTCTTGTTGGGGTGTCGGTTTGACCGGGAGAATTGTTAACGGATTGGGTTTGTTGTGTTTGGAAGCTTATTCCCAAGTCCTTACTTTTATTTGATTTCCGTGTCAAGTTTCTCGTATTTCGAGAGGTGCGATGGTTGGATCCGGGGTGTTCCGAGTCGAGCCGGAGTGATTTCGGGCTGAAAGGCTGAGCCGCATGTGCGGGGGCCTTGGGCCACATGTGCGTAAGAGGGGCCACACGTGCAGAGAGTGAGGCCACACGTGCGGGAAACAGGGGAATTCTGGGCTTGCTCACTGCATTATATGCAGGTGCGGAAGGTGGTGCGGAATGGGAGAGCCACACATGCGGGGATGAGGGCCGCACGCGTATGGGGGTAAGTGCTGCATGTGCAGGACGGGTCTAGGTTCGAAAACTCTGTTTTCTTTCCTTCTTTTGGACTGTGTATATCACTTTTAAAACATTTCCTTCTCACTCTAAAATCATTTTTGCTCCTCCTTCTCTCTAAAAACCTCCACCAAACATCTTAAAACCTTGATTTCTTGAAATCCATTGGGATTTTGATCCTTCTTCCTTCATTAAAGTTGGATAATTCCTCGAGGGCTTTGTTGTGTGCGGTGAAGATCATGTTTCAACACTGTCGATTTTAAGAGTTTCATCTCATTTTCTTCTCCAAACTTGAGGTAGGAGATTTCTTAGAGTTATATATGTATTTTTGCAAGATTTTGATTAAATTTTCAGAATTTCTCTTGCGAATCTTGAAACTTGATGTTTGGCTCAACAATGTAGGTAGTTTGGGAGTAAATTTGGTTTCATGTCTCCCTTGAAATAATTCCTTGAGGGCTTGAACTACACTGATTGAGAAAGAGTTGTTTTTGAAGAAATTCTTGCAAGTGATTCGTGTGTGTGTTATTGTGGTGAGAAAAACCTAGAATTTGGGGGTTTTCAAAATATGTTGAGAATAAATGGTTGTCATTGCCTAAACACTATTTTGTGTGCCAAAAGAGTAAAGGATAATAAAATTTCTTATATATATATATATGATGATGAGTTTCATGAAAAAGGAAAATGAAAATATGTTGATATTGGAAGTTGTTGTTCAAATGTTGTTTTAGTCTTAAAATGACTAATGTGTTGAGAATAAGAGAAATGTGGAAACATTGTTATTTTTGATGAACTTGGCTTGATAGATGGTTCTCTTGTGAAGTCACCTTGGAAATGAGGAAATTGGTGATATGGATCTTCATGGTTAAATCATGGGATAGAATTGTGAATGGAAAGGATATTGTATTGCATTAATGTTTGTTGCATTTTCATCTCAATTCATTCGATTATAATAAATTTTGATTATTGGATTTGAAAACTTTTGCATTGAGAAAAGCATGTTGTGGAATAAGTTTTCATAGAATTGTTTTGGGGTAAATACGTTGGTAAGTCCAGATAGGAGGTATAGATGAAATTGATTAAGTTGGCTTGAGTGTCCGGGGTGAAAGACCGAAAACATGCGCGGAGGAGGTACCATTTCTCTCTGGGTAGCAACCGGTAAAGTGGATTTTTGGTAATGCTAGTTATGCCTACTTGCGGACACCAACCTAGAGATTACCTGAGTCGTATTTATCACCCCGTTGGATTAAATGAATAAATTTTGAAATGTTGAGATTTTAATTTGTCATTGAGCATGATGGTTTCAAAAGGTGAAAAATGTGATTTTTCATTCAAGAAAACATAGCATGGCATGTGCATTTCATTTTGCAAAGCTTATATAAAATATATATACTTTGTTAAGAATTCTCTACTGGGCTTTATGCTCACCCCTATGGGATTTTGGTGCAGGAAAAGACGTGGTGAACCCGCCAAATTAGGGCGTGGATGCATGTATTGAGAGCATGAGGCTCTATTTTGTTGTGACCATATTTTTGTAAACCAAGAGCTATATGTATGTGGGTTCAAGAAACCATCTTTTGTGTAACTGGGCTTAAGCCTTGGAATTTGTAAGCCCCTCGAGGGCATTTATTTATTTTTGATTGAATGTTCTACATGCTATATATTCATGTACTAGAATTCATTGAATGTATAACCGCATGTGGGATTATTTTGTATAAACATTGAGATCATGTAATGGAATGTGTTGGGGATAATTCTGGTATCTCTTAAGAGCCTTGGTTATTATTATGTCCATTGTACTTTTTTTTGGGGCGTTACAATATCTAATCAACATAATATTTTGCAAGAATGATATACTCGACGAGCTCTACACATAATGGTTTGGATCAATGGCACCGTCCAATCCAATTTCAGACTAGAGTGACACTATTCTCAATTACATTTTAGTGGAACAGTTAAAAAGTAATTTCATTTTTATGGTGATGCAAATCTTCTGTGTGTATGGTGCAAATCTATTCATGTGTTTAGTGCAAGTTTTTCCTGTATCACATTTACACACACAACAACAACAAAATATTCATGATGCAATTATTTTATGACTGTTTCTTTGATTTTCAATTTCCTTTTCCATTTGTGGGTGGGCCTGCTACCAACCTTTCAATGATAATTTTCCTAAACTGAGAATATTTTCCTACATTTTTTCTTTCTTAGATTGTGAATTTTCCTACATTTTCTTATTGTTGTTTACTTCCTCTTCATCCTCTCCTTTGAACTTTGTAAAAGAAAAGGAATGTGGTTTGGATATGGTTTATTTTGACTTTTTTATTTATTACAAAAAGACGTGTAAAAAGTAGAGAAGTGATGTCACAGAAATAAGCTAATAAGTCAATAAACAACTTATTTGACATATTGCCAAACTCAATTTCTAACTTTTATTTTAAGGGTTATTTTTGGTTCGCAAATAAAATAAGACAAATATATGAATTAGATTATCACCCCTTCTCTTTTCAAGGGTTATTTGACCGGAAACTCTCAAATCATTGTCACCCCTTCTCTTTTTCGGATCATTCACCGGTATAGGTGTCAAAACATTGATTTGCGAGTTTTACTTTTTGGTTGTGTTTTTGTTTTCTAGAAAACAAAAGAATTATTTGGCTAATTATTTTCGAAAATAGTTTTTAAGAAATTTTTCTGAAAAAACTCACATTCTAGAAACACTCAAAAGTATTTTGAAATTTTGCAAAACTATTTTTGCACAAAATGAAAATGATAAATGTTTTTAAAATTTTCAATACTTTTATTTATGTAAACGTGTAAAAAAAATTAGAAAATAAAACATAAGAAATCAAACACACAAACTATTCCAACCCAGCTTGTTGACAAGCTTACATTTCAATATATTCACGGAGATAATTATAATTTACAAAAATTATAGGAGTGACTACTATGTGTTGGCACCATAAATCTACATTTTATTATTATTTATTATTTATATAATTGCAGGACATGTGGCATCCTCCTACTCATTTGAAGGTTATGAGAAGTTATGAAATGTGAAAAGATGATGGAGAACAAAGTGGAGAACATGGAGCATGAAGTGGAGGTTAAAGGAAGTTATGGAAGATCATGGAATATGAAATGGAGGAGATGAAAGAGTGAGTAGTTTTAGGTAGTTTTTTTTTCCTACAAATGTTTGCCTATAAATAGCCATTCATGGCTACATTGTAAAGATCTAGGATTCAAATAAAAGACAATTGATTTCTATTTTTCTTTTCATTTATATTTCTTGCACTTAATTTTTTGCACTTTATTTTATACACTTCATTTTCGAAGCATAGGAGTAGAGGTAAGTTCTCTGCACTTTATTTTATGCACTTCCTTTTCAAAGCATAGGAGGAGAGATAAATTAATGGTTAGTTTGATTGTTCACTCAATTATCTTTCTCTGTCTCCATCTTTCTTCTTTTAATTTTTCTTTTCTTTACACTTGGCAATTTTGAAGTCCTCTTCGTTGAGGCAAAAGAACCGTCAACGCAGTCGCTAGATAATTGGCTTGAATTTAATCTGTAAGGATTTTTCAATCCTTGCTGGCATGTTTGCATTTTTGATATTTTCCATCGTAGGAAAAATAAGCTAACAATTTTTGGCACGCCCAATGGGACATCAAGTGTAAGAAATGAAAAATGAATTAGATTTGTTCATTTCAAATAGCCTAGATGAAATCTATTGGCGTAAACAAAAAATTTTGAATCTTCAAGAAGAGATCCATTTTCTTGATGAAATAAACTTTCATTCCTTACAATATTATTTGGTGGAAGAAAAAAGACACCATTTAATTGGAGAAATTTATCAACTTGATATGGAAATTCGCCAATGGAATGATGAGTTATCAACTCTTACTATCAAGTCTTTAACTGAGGCTTTAATGGGTCGGAATTGGTGAATTTTTTCAGAATTTTTCCATGGTTAAAAATGGCAAAAGGAAAGAGTTGATTTCATCAATGGCTTGGGAGGTTCAAGAGCCCATTTTTAAAGAGCCAATTTGTGAAATTAACATAACAAAAGTGCATGTTCTTGAGCCAAATTTGGCTAAGAATGATGTTCTATGCATGGCTCGGGGGGTCCAAAAACCAATTTTTAGAGTCAAGTCATGAAAATAACATATCTATGGATGATTTTCATAAGCCGTAAGTGGCTAACATGGAAAAACAACCCACTTTGCCAAATAATTATGAAAATTAATTCGGCGAAAGTCATGTTTTTAAAACAAACATGGTCAAGAATAATGAACAAGCTACTGTTCATGAATTCAAAATTTTTGACATTTTTCAAAGTGTCAAAAAGTATGAATTTTCATGGTCACACTATACGATGACTTTTGTTGTTCGAAATCCATTTTGGATTTGTGGATCACATCAAATGTTGACTTTGATGGAATGGCTAACAAATAATATTTCGTTATTGCAATATATTGGGCCAAAAATATGGTTATTAGTTGATCCATAAAACCATCACTATTTGGTTTTGTGGTTACCTTCGAAGCATGTTATTCATTGAAATATCATTTTATATAGCCATTAATGGTTAGTTAAAATGCCAAACTAATTTCATAGTAATCCAACTCTTTGGATTTGGTTCGAAGAGATGTCGTGAGCACTTTCGAAGGACAACTTTGATCCTTTAGTAACATATGTGACATTCAAAGGGTGGTTTTGTCATCAATAAACACCTTCGAAATGTAACATGGGACGAGAAAACTTTCGAAATGTGTGCCTCCCTTCAAATATATGTAAAATGGCAATTAATTAATTGTCGAATAATGCCTATTTTTGGCATGATAATTAATGGCTTTACTGATAACCATTTTTACAGCCATTTGTTACATGAAAATGTAACTAGTATTCTACAAAAGTTGGTTTGAATAACAACGGTTTTGGTGTCTTCAGAGAATTAATAATTGGGTCAAAGCATGAAATTAATATTTTCATTAATTATGTGTGAACCAGAACATACAAAATTTGAATAACCACAATGTTGGCCAAAAGTTGCTTCGAAAGCCCTTTTGCCATAATTTTGTAAGCTTCTAAGCACTCCATCTCACATTAATAACAGCTTCGAAGAAACAATATTGGTGGTTGTGAACCTTCGAAGCTTTGCCGAGTATTTCCAAGGATGTAATTCGTCCTTTGTTGGCACTTTCGACCCTCAAAGGATGATTTTGGTCCTTTATACCACCTTCGAAGCTGGTTATTTAACATGTGTAACAGCTTGTTAAGATGAATCATTAGCTTTGCCTTGAAAATATGAGGTTTTGAATGATTCTAAGTGCAAGCAACATCAACCTACTTCAGAGGTTCCAAGTTTTCTAAGTGTTTGAAGTACGAGTAAAATAAGATTGTTTAATTTCCTTCAACAGATTGATGCTGATTCAAAGTAAATATATAATATCCTTTCAAGGCATATATATAATTCGAGACATCTAGTCATAATTTCATGCTCATTCGAAGCACTTCATTGGTACTATTATATCATTCAAAGCATTTTATTGGCGCTATTATATCATTCGAAGCACTTTGTTGATATTATTCGAAGCACTTTGTTGCTTAGATTAGTCATGTGCTTGGTTCGGCCCTTCAAAAATTCAAGTAAGCATCATTTTTAAGGGCCACGGGGGGTAATGTTGGCACTATAAATCTGCATTTTATTATTATTTATTGTTTATATAATTGCAAGACATGTGGTATCATCCTATTCTTTATTATTTATTTTATATTATTTATTGTTTATATAAGAGTGAGTAGTTTTAGGTAGGTTTTTTTTTCCCCCTACAAATGTTTGCCTATAAATAGCCATTTATGGCTATATTGTAAAGATCCAGAATTTAAATCAAAGACAATCGATTTCTATTTTTCTTGTCGTTTATATTTCCTGCACTTAAGTTTCTGCACTTTATTTTATGCACTTCATTTTCGAAGCGTAGGACTAGAGGTAAGTTCTCTGCACTTTATTTTATGCACTTCCTTTTCGAAGCATAGGGGTAGAGATAAATTAATGGTTAGTTTGATTGTTCACTCAATCATCTTTCTACGTCTCCCTCTTTCTTCTTTTAATTTTGCTTTTCTTTACACTTAGCAATTTTGAAGTCCTCTTCGTTGAGGCAAAAGAACCGTCAATGCAATCGCTTGATAATTGACTTGAATTTAATCTGTAAGGATTTTTCAATTCTTGCTGGCACGCTCGCATTTATGATATTTTCTTTCGTAGGAAAAATAAGTCAACACTATGATTTAACAAAAAATAATGCAAAGTCAAGGAAGAAAAGCTCAACCGTTGGAAAAGTTATTGAGTGGTCCAGGAGGGTCAGTTGGCGATCTAGCAAAGCATTAGCAGCCCATTAATTGATGAATGGTCTAAGAAATAGACAGTAATATCTTGACACAATCCTACTAGCAAGGGGCTTAACAAATGAGTATGGGACAGTAATATCTTGACACAATCTTAGTTTTGCATTGCTCATGACTCCAATCCTGTATCTACCTTAAAAATATAAAACACTAAAAAAAGATCATATATTGCAAACTACAAAATCTCAAGGGACTAAAAAATTATTTCTATCATGGTAAAGATTATAATTTTAATAATTCATATTTATAAAATTTATCACTTATTTGTAATTATTTTTAAAATTTAAACTGAATTAAAATTTTCCCAAATCTTAATCTACTCTTGTGTACTATGTCATTAGACTTGACCATTTGCCTTAGTTATGCATTCTTGTTCTTGACAAGAAGTCCCAACTCTCTGCCACTGTATATACCCTTTTTTAAGTGTAAATTACACTATTAGTTTTTATAGTTTAAACAAAAGGGAAAATTAGTCTAAGGTCCCTCTCTCATTTTTAGTAATGGAAGAGATCCACAATATTATTTTATAATGTCTACGGTCCTTCAACCTCTACACCTATATATCACAGAGAAATTTGACTTCTCTTTCTACCAACTTCTTCATTATCGAATCTCTCTCTCTTTATCTATTGTGTCTCTTCTCTCCCTCAACTGTGTTTCTCTTTATTCTCTCTCATTAGCATCATTGACGACCGGCGCCGGCAATGAAAAGCTTTGAATTCAAAAAAAATGCTAGACCGTTTCTTCGAAGCTCATCAGCAATGGAAGATCAAGCGAGTTCTCCGAAACGGAAAGCTCACTCTCCTCTGCCTCATGCTCACAGTGGTCGTGATTCAGAAAAATCTCGACGCCAGAAAGTTCGAAACTCCACAATAAGACTTCAGCGAGATCCGAGACCATTTCTACTCTAGCCGGCGCGTCGAGCAACGCCGCGTTCTTGAAGAAGCCTCTCCTCCTCCCCACTCCTCCATCAACCACTTCTCCACTGTCTCGTCCCCCAACGAGTACAACCTATTCTTCTCCAACTTTCTCTGGATGTGGCAATTTCTTTGGATTTGGTCACTTTTATCTGGATTTAGCAATTTTCTCTGAATTACTTTCGAATTTTCTCTGGATTTTGGCAATTTTCTCTAGAGTTCATCGTAGTCGTCGTCTCCAACTTAGGAAGCTAAGCTGTTGATTTATAATGCCTTTTGCAGACCATTAGTTACATGGCTGAGCATGTAGTGGGTATTGGATCATTTGGAATTGTTTTCAGGTAATATAATCTAAGTTTTATTTGAACTTCAGTAATTCCAGGATCGATGATGATTTAATATGACTTTCATTCAGGCAAAATGCTTGGAAACTATGGCCATAAAAAAGGCAGAGAAATTTCTCTGGGAGAGTGGGAAGTATATGGAAGGTAGAGAAATTTGGAGAAGAGGAGGGCAGAGAAATTTACAGTGAGAAGATTAGGGAAGGTCAGAGAAATGAAAGTCCAGAGAAATTCTGGGAAGAATTTCTCTAGAGCAATTTTCTCTGTGACGTAAATTTTCTCTGGATCAACTTGAGGGACCTTAGACATTATTAAAATATTGAATGTCCTTTATGCTATAAAATCTTAATACTAGGGACCTTAAAAAAAAAACCCTAAACAAAATGTTGTTTCAGTTTCCATTATTTTAATTTAAATAATTTATATCTTACACTTTGAATTTTATTACAATATAGTCCTTTCATTATGCACTGTGAACATTCTAAATCTAAAAATATCAGGTGTAAAATTAGAAGGATTAAAATGAAATTAAAAATAAAAATAAAAACTGTAAGACCATTAGTGTAATTTATTTATGACACCGATGGTCCCTATAGTTTCTTTTGTATTCCACTTTCCGTCTTGTAGTTTTGCACATAATTTTTATCGTTTAAAATTCTCATGGCAAGTGACAAAGGAATTATAGTGCAACAAAATTAAAAATATGGAGTTTAAATTATTCAAATTAAAACTACGAGAATCAAAGTAAATTTTGCTCAAACTAAAACTTTCATGTATTATTCCATTCGTCAAAAAACGATTTGCAGATAATAGAGATATTGTTACCTCTTTTTTATTAAAATTTCTAGAATATGATTGCGAAGTGCATAAAAGGGGTGGTATTTATTAAAAATTTGATGATACTGATATCTATCCGTCTTCTCCCTGTTGCTGTTCTATTCGGAGCAGAGTCAAGCTCTATCAAAATTTCAATATTTCATTAAATACATTAAATAAAAAATTAAAGAGTGATAATTTCCTGATAATTCTCTATAGACAAACCTATAACCCCAAAAAAAAAACATTAACTATGTAACAAATTCTATGGTAAACTACCAATAGTCCTAATAGTTGGACTTGATTCCCATCAATTCCTATTGAAAATAAGTCATAGTAAAATCGTCGCTAAAAATAATTTTTTGTGACGATTTTTTTACATATGTCGCTAAAAATTGGCAATTAGTAACTTTTTTTTGGTCACGGTTCTTATATATTGTCACTAAAACTTACAATTAGTTGCTTTTTTCTGTGATGAATTTTTCAAGTTATGTCTGAAAGTTAAAAATTAATGACTTTTTTGTAACAATTTTTTAAAATTGTCGTTAAAATTTATAATTAATGATATTTTTTGTGACAATTTTCAAACTATCGCTGAAAATTAATAATTAGTGACATTTTTAAATAGTGTTTGATGAAAAGTACCATTAATTATCATATGATCTATTGGATAATAAATTCAAGACCTACACGTAAGTGACCAAATTCTATTATAGGGTTTACATATACTCATAATTATTGTTATAATTGAAATGGAGAAGGATTTTTTATTGAAAAGAATCCATATTGATTTCTGTAATTTACCCCCTACAGATAATAAAAATAAAAAGCTTAAAAGAAATATGAATAAATTACACCGGTAGTTCCTATATTTGGGTCATTATATTATTTTGGTTCTTGTAATATCAATTGTCTTAATTTTGATCATGAATTTATGATTTTATTTCAATTTGTTCAAATTAATTATTATTATTATTTATTTATTTATTTATTTTTTTTTTTTGCAGCTGCAATTCTCAATCCAATTTACTTCAAATACACTCCTTTCTTTGCTCAAATACATTAATACCTTGGAATTTTAGTTTTTTAGATAGTTTATTTTGTGTGAAGGATATTAATGTAACTATATATAATAAAGGACAAACAAATGAATGTATTTTGAGCAAAGTGGAGTAAAAATAGTGTGACTTACTTATATATATATATATATATATATTATTTTAATATAATTATTTTCTTTTTTTGTAAAATGCTCATATTAACCGATGTGTCATGCTTTATAAACAAAATCTGTGAACTTATTTACTTCAATGAGTTAATTTCAATCAATTCACTGCTTATTTTTCTTCAAAATCCTTAATTGATGTTATCAATTAAATCAAATTGACACAAAATTTAAAATTAAGAATGAAAATCAAATTAATTGAAATTAAAAAGATTAAAATAACACAAGAGATAAAATGCAAAAAGTACAGATATAATTTGCCCAAAAAACATTTGAATAGTGAGATTTACCCATGGCATTCAGTATTTTATTATTAAACAATGATATCATGCGTCAATGTGAAAGTATGCACAGAAGTTTTTCTCATTCAATTTGCAAGGTCAGTGAATATGTTCTTTGCCCAAGACAAATAATCCATCAATCTAGAATTTTGAAGGAATAAAGATATACGTATTGCAATTCTTGCCTGTCTATGTATGCAGACAGAGAAGATATTATCTCAACTGATTGGAAATTGTCTAGCATGGCACAGTGTACAGCAGACTTGACACCAACGTACTGCAATTCTTGCCTGTCTGGTGTTACTGGTTTTATTCAAACATGCGCAGCTGTAAAGATAGAAGCGAGAACTTTTACACCAACGTATTTCTTTTTTATTTTTAATTTTATGCTTAGAATACTTTTTAAAATTAAGTTATAATTTATAAGTTATTTAATATAATAACATTTAATTTTGGTTATCTTATACTTATACTTTTGGCATTAAATGTTAATTGTATGTTGAATTTTAACAAATTAAATCATTTAATCAATTTTTGCATTATTCTAAATTATATATATATATATATATATATTATTACAAATGTATCAACCGATATCTATACCATACTTTTTTAGGATTTTACCATATCAACGTATCTATATCATATCCATATTCGTACATGTAACTGTGTTTCATAGGGAATTGGGGTTGTTGTTGCGCAGCCCGCATAGCAGCAACTGTAGTGCGTTGAAATGGGCCCATTTCGGGACCAATTTTGATAATCCTAACCGTTCACATTTTAGAACACATCAAGTAGAACATACCTGTAAAAAATCAAGTTAATCGGAATCGTTTACTCATTCATCTACTCACATTTGTATCTACAAAAATAAATAATAATTGTGATTTAAAGTATTAAAATGAATATAAATGTGAGTGGATGAATAGGTAAGTCACATCCGATCAACTTGATTTTTTGTAAGCATGTTTTACTTGATGTATTCTAAAATATGAACGGTTCGGATTATCAAATGGCCCCGAAACGGGCCCATTTCGACGCACAACAGTTGCTGCTGCGCGGGCTGCGCAGCAACAACCCCAATTCCGTTTCATAGGTCTCAAATTATCTCGAGTAAAACTAATTGAACTGAAAATTTCTTGGTTACTCTATGTATATGCGCGCGCGCAATTGTAACCAGTTTATTCTCTAAATTAATTTCAATAGAATTGATCGACTAATAGTAATTTCAAAATTGAGTGTATAAAAAAAAATTACAATTCAATTATTGTCTAAAGAATACTCAATTTTTTTTTTTTGGAGATAAAACATTATTAATTAAATATTAATTTTTTTTAATAGGAGGCAAATTGATTTTTAAGGTATAGTTTGAGGGACAAAATGAAGTTCCAAATGAAATTTGGTGTCATGTCAATAAGTTCCGTTTGATTGTAGATGGAAATAAACGGCGGAGGTAAATTAATTAAATTTTAAAAAGTGTAAGAATCAAATTAAAATAATACAAAATTTGAATGTCAAATTGAAAAACGCATACTAATTATGTTTGGTTTTGGCTTTTTGGCTAAAAAAGCACAAAAAACAAAATTGACTACATAAGCGAATAAGATAAAATGTTACATCCAAACTATAATCATTACACTTTTTCTCTCACAAAAATAAAAAAAAGTGAAAAATAAAAATCAAATGAGGCTAAAAAAGTTAGGTTAAAATAACCAAAAAAAACTAAGCTATTTTAGTTCTTCCCAAACAAACGCTTAAGATGGAAAATGATATTTCCTCTAATAGTTAACAGAACTTGTGGATAAATAACTTGATAAATTTGACTGTTAATATTTCATTGTCCCCTTCAGAAAGTGTCATATTTTCAATCTACCACATTTCCTTCCTCCTCAATGATAACTGCTATAAACCAAGAAATCATTGCTTCCTTGACTCGTCTAAATACGTCGTCGGAGTTATTTGCAACAACTCCCATCTTAACATTTGTGGTTCAAAATTATTTTCTTTTCACAAAAAATTATTAAATAGTCCTGAAATAATATATTTATCTTATACTTTTGATATTAAAAAAGAAAAATTAAAATATATTAGGTGAATTTCCTCTATCTCCGGTCTCCCAACTTTTTAATAAAGCTAAGTTATTATTGTTCTGGCTACCACTACAACAAACAGCACATTTGGCGACTAAAATTGGCGACCAAAGCAATTTTAGTCGCCAAAAACAGGGTATTGGGTGACCAAAATTCAATTTTAGTCGGCATTCACTTCATATTTTTAGCTACCAAAATCTTTTAGTCGCCATATAGTGTTATTGCCGACCAGATTGTTTTTAGTCGCTGTTTGAAACCATTTTACGCTACTAAAATTTAATTTAGTCGCCGTATGGTAACATTTTGCGACAAAAACTTGTCGCCAAAAATTGAGAGTATTCTTGATGAATTTTTGGCGACCACAGCTAAATTAGTCGCTGTATATTGAACATTGCCGACGACCATTTCAATTTAGTAGCGAAAACATGGTTCTTTTGGCGACCAAATTTAGTCGCTGTTAACCACATTTGGTGACAAATAATGATTTAGTCGCTAAAAGAACCAAATATTTTTAGAGGGAAACTCATTAATATTGGCGCCTATATTTAACAAAGAATTTTTTTCCTTCTGTTTCACACACACGATACAGACCACTCGATACCAAAGCTCTGCGCCGCTGGCCACCCATCACCATCGCTGGCCACCATCGATCATCACCATCGCTGGCCACCGGCGCTCGCCACCACGACCACTGCAAATCGGCCCCACCACTGATTACAGGTATTTCTGTCTCATCTCTCTCCCTCTCTGTCGATCTGTGTCTGTCTGTTTGTATCTCTCTCCCTCTCCATCCCCGTGGCTCACGAGTTCCCTAGGGTTTTGAAATGTTTGTTTTCTTTCATTTTCTGTCGATTTCGTAATCAACATTTTTAGGGATTTTTCCTCATTTCGTGAATGGGTGGTTGAAATTTCGAATTGTGGATTTCTGGTTCTCGATTTTGGATTGTTTACCTATATGACCAAATGTGCCTCTGTTTATTGTTGGGAAATTGAATGCTGTGATGATTCTCGATTTCTGATTCCCTCAGATTATAAAGATTTGTCATCAATGCTCGGGAGATTGTGTCATATGGGAAGAGTCAATTGATGAACAGCCATGGAGAAAGCCCGTTCTGTGTAATTCTTTTCTTACAGATCACATTTTTCATTTCAATTTTCCAACACTATGTATTGTTGCTGTCAGAGCCTATATTATACATTCTTGAATATTGTATTTCTTATCGTTTTTAAGTTGAATCATTGCTACAATGAATCAATCAAACAACAAGGGGGGGGGGGGAAAAAAGGCAACTAAAACTACGTATTCTATCTTCTTACGTAGGCTTTTTGCTCAATATATATGCAAGTTTTATATAGCCTTTTCGCTCAATATATATCTACTTTTAATGTCTGTCTATTGAAAGCTCATTTATATGTGTATGCTTTTCAGTTCTCCATTTAAAGTAAAGGACGATGACGAATGTAGACAATTTAGACATAAAGTTGAAAGTGAGGCGGAAAACAAAGCGTGTATACTCATATCTACCTCCTGAAGTTGGTTTAAAGATCAGCAGATCATTAAAAGTTAGTTTTTTGCTCCATTTTTAGTTGCATTTTACACATGAAACTGTGCTATTGGATAGTTTATTGTTTACTTTGTCTCATTTACCAACTTTACTGATGATTTCTGATTTACTTTTTCCCCACTTTTGGTTTTACTTTGAGAAAAAAAATTCTTCATTTCTTTCATGATACACTCAAATGATGGAGTACAATTATTATTCTAAAGTGTCCAGTGTCCAGTGTCCAGCCCAAGCCTCTATTAATGGCACTTGTGCAAGAGATAGAGGAATTACTTGAACTATGAAGGATCCTTGAGCCCAGAAAAGAAAATGAGGAGAGAGAGAAAGAGAGGACCCTTAAGTATCTGAAATCAAGCAAAACCAAGGAATCGAATTCTCTGAAACAACCTTCTTCATCATGAAATACCAAAATTTTTTGACAAGAGAACACATTTTTTTCAGGTTTGGCCTCACATAAAAGTGGGATTCTCAAAAGTTTGGAGGGGCTGATACACCTCTGACCCCCCCTCCCTCCACCCTGCATCTATACAACAAAAAATTTAAATTTTCCAGTAAGCTTTGAAAAATACTATCCTTCTCCCTTTCTGCCAGTATCCATCCTCTACTTGTTAAGATTTTTTTTTTTTCTTTTTCATTTTTTCTTTTTGGAATTGAATGTTGTGATGATCATTTTTGTGTTTATTGTTTCCCTATACTTTGTAATATGTTTGTTTGATGGGAACTTCAGTTCCACATTGATAGTCCGATTCTGATATAGTTCATATATTGATTCCTAGTGAGTGTGGACTAATATGTACAAAGATTTAAAAGACCCCATCTATGTTTTACACCATGTAGTAAATGTTTAGTAATTTCAAACAAACATGTGATAGAATAATATAGGATTGTACTATCCCTCCTAATCCAAAACCATTTCAAACATGGGATATGATACAAAATCCTTAACAATTGGTATCTTCAATTCAAGCAATGTATATAGACCTCATCATGTAAATTCACAATTATGTGAAATGTTTTTATTTTTATTTTTATTTTAAGTTTTCGTTCAATGAAGAAACCTGCTTTTATGGAATTCGGATAATTGAGAAATTTTTGTAATCAATGGAACAATATTTCATTTGTTGGAGCCCTCTGTTTATGTGATTCGTAATCTATAATACTAGAAATCTAATTAATGTTTTACCTTGTTTTGTGTGTTAGTGAGAGGAGAGAGCCTTCTGCTGTGATTAAAGTGACAGTCTAAGTAAGCTAAGGAGCTTAAAGTGACAATCCAGGACCTTCTGCTGTGCTTTTTGGAGATTTAAGGTAACTTTTCATATGAAAAAATTCATTCTAATTTCCTTATAGTAGTATACGGAAAAATCTCATCTCATCCACTTTGGATTTAGTAGTAGTATATGGAAAAATAAAAGTAACATAACAAGAAAACTAAACAGAGGATATAACTAAGGTTTACATTCAAAGTAGTGGCAACCATTAAAAAAAACTAGGAGTCTAATCGCTCAGATTTGACAAGTGCACCTGATGATGATAACTTCCATTCTGAAGGCAGAGGCTGTTGGCCACCAAAGAGTCACTAACCAACCCAACATCAACTTCATCAAAATTCAGATGCCTCAAATGGCCCAGATTAGGAGGGAATGGCCCAGAGTTGAGTGATGCCAATAATGTAGGCAGAAATAGTTTGAGAGAGAACCACAACCAATTTGCCTTAGGATCTTGCGAGAGTACCACACATCCCAAACCGTATCTTCTTTATTACCCAACAATGCCCTCACATAAATGTATTCAAGATATACTTCCTGTGCCATGAATCATTTGCTTACGAGGGTCTTCTTACTAAAATTCAAAATACAAATTGTTGTTGTGTCCCCAGGATTATCAGTTAACAAAACATTTTCTTCTCCCCTCAGCATGGGTTAACAATATAATGTCATGAACTAAACCTATGGAAAGACGTTTCTGATGACCCAACAATGAACACAAACATTAATGACGGCGTGCTGATGACCAAGCAACAAACACACTACGAAAAATGCCAAGTTTACACTGTGGTTGCTTTCTATAGTCCAAAATAATATCTTTAACAGTTAGCCTCAGTTGACAAATCTGTGGCCAAAACATAAGAAATAGGATTACAAAGTGTGATTAATCAATAGCATAAATACTCTCACATTGTACACAGTAGTGCAAACCTTTGCAACTCCATAGAAACAATAGAGGATATTCTGTTGTAGCCAACAAACCATATTCCTACTAGTTTAAGTTAATAGAAAAGTTTCGTGTAATATTTTGTTGACTTGTTAACTATTTTAAGTTAATAGAATTAGATATTGCTGACTTGTTAACTATTTTAAGTTAATAGAATATTAGATTTGTTGACTTGTTAAACGTTTTAAGTTAATAGAATATGCTTCTCTTTGTTGCCTTAGTAATTGAATATTAGATTTTGTTGACTTGTTACCTATTTTAAGTTAATAGAAAAGTGTATTTTTTATTTTTCTTCAATTTAGTACAATGTTTGTTAAATAGAAATTAATCTTGCACCAAGACTAGCAAATGCCCCTGCTAATTAATTTAGAAGTGAAGAATCATATTAAGGGTATATATTTGGAATACTACTTATAAGGAACAACCAATCCATGTCGTGAAATTAAATATTTTGTAATATGAAAATACATTTGTTCACAGACTTGTTTAGTATAGAACAATACAAATTAGAAGATTTATGTTCAAATTTTTTTCAATGCGTCAAAACTTTGAAATTTCATTACTTTTCTTTTACCCATATTTTTCATAAAATTTATGTTTCCAACATGTATGTCATGAGATCTCTTAACGTCCTATCTATATTGAATATGAAATTTAATTTCTTTTAAATTTGGTCACAATTATATGTCTCCCTGTAAGATGACTTCACATAGAATTGTTCATGTATGTCACATTAACGTATGAATACATGCCGAGTTACTACTGAAATTAGCCAACTATATGCAATTGACAAATAGGCAAAACTTCCCGATCTGTTATTACTATTTCGGTAAACATCAAAAAGCAATGCTAATCGAACCCTTAAACTTACTTAAGTTGTCTTCCATTACAGAGTATTTTTCCAAGTTGCCGTCCATTCCCAGGTTCATCTTTGGTTGATGTGTACTATTCCAATAATGGACAAGAGTTGGATGATGATACAAGATCGGCTAAAAAGTAAAGAGTATCTAGAGAGTGTTCAGTCATTTATTGAGTTCGCTATGAAGAATTTAGGGTCGCAGGATGAAATCCGTTGTCCTTGTGTTGATTGCTTGAACGACACAAAATTTAGTCGACACGTTGTACGGTTGCACTTGATTCGAAGAGGAATCGCAATTTCTTATCGAACTTGGGTGCACCATGGGGAACATGTTCCCATGTTTCGTGATCATCCTACTATGCGAAACGATGATACTGAAAGCAATGAACCTCGAATGACAGACAATCACGAAAATGTGGATGAACTTCCTACCATGTTAGAAGAGATTTACACGAGTGGTCTTATGGATGATCATATCGACGAAGAGCGTAGTAGTTCGGAGAGGCACAATTTGGTGAAGTTCATGAAGTTGTTCGATGATGCTCAACGCAAAGTATATCCAAACTGTGAAAAGTTCTCTATCTTGTCCTTCGTAATTAAGATGCTTCATTTGAAGGTGTACAATAAATGGAGCAACAAATCTTTCGACATGGTTATGCAAGTTTTCAAAGACATTCTACCAAAGTGTGATGAAACTATTCCATAGACCCTTTATGAAGCGAAAAAGTTCTTACGTGAATTGGGTTTGGGATATGAGGCCATTCATGCATGCAAGAATGATTGTACTCTATTTTGGAAGGATAATGCCACATTGGAGAATTGCCCTACATGTACGGAGTGTAGATACAATTTGAACGACAAGACGGGTAAAAAAATTCCACACAAAGTACTTAGGTACTTTCCTTTGACACCGAGGTTGAAGAGATTGTACATGTCGAAAAAAACAGCCGCATTTATGAGATGGCACAAAGATAAGCGTGTGGATGATGGAGTATTACGACATCCAGCTGATGGTGAGGCATGGAAGGATTTTGATAGGTTGCATCCTACGTTCTCTGCGGATCCTCGGAATGTAAGGCTAGGGCTTGCCACAGATGGTTTCAATCCATTCGGAAATATGAGTACATCGTATAGCATGTGGCCCGTAATCTTAATGCCTTACAATCTACCCCCATGGAAGTGTATGAAAGATCCATTTGTCATGTTGTCATTGCTTATTCCCGGATGATCCGCACCTGGAAGAGACATCGATGTTTACTTGCAACCATTAGTAGAAGAGTTAACTACTTTGTGGGAGCATGGTGTGCAAACATATGATGCCTCAAATGACCAAATATTTACAATGCATGCAGCAGTCATATGGACCATCAATGACTTCCCCGCATATGGTTCCTTGTCTGGTTGGAGAACAAAAGGTTACTTGGCCTGCCCTAATTGAACATGGATGTTTCATCTCAGAGTTTGCGAAGTAAGATAGGGTATATGGGTGCTCGGCAGTACTTACCTGAGAACCATAATTGGCGAAGAAGTAGGCTATTCAACGGTGAAATTGAGAATCGGTCCAAACCGGTGGAGTTATCAGGAGAACAAATACTGGAGCAAATTAATTTGGGGACGTACAAGCCGTACGGAAAGCATCCAACCAACCAAAAAAGACAAAGGACTAAAAAGCCAACTCCAAACTGGACAAAAAAAAGCATTTTGTTTGACCTGCCCTATTGGAAAACACTTAAGCTTCGACATAACCTTGATGTCATGCACATAGAGAAGAATATATGTGACAATCTGCTTGGGACACTATTGAGCATAGATGGTAAGAACAAGGACACAGACAAAGCACGTTTGGATCTGGAGGACATGCAAATACAAAGGAGTTACACTTGATAAGGTATGCGAATGGCTCTTTCGAGAAGCCTCCGGCATTGTACACATTGTCCCTGGCAGAGAGACAAGGGTTTTCTGATTTCTTGAACCTGATGGCTATGCGGAAAATGTATCCAATTGTGTCACTGCGAATGGTGGTAAGTTAGTTGGCCTCAAGAGTCATGACTGTCATGTCCTTCTACAACGACTTCTTCCCATTGGGATGCGAGGATACCTTCCTATCGAGATTGGGACCGCATTGTTTGAGTTGGGAACTTTTTTCAAACAGTTGTGCTCAAAGATATTGCGCATGACTGATTTGGAGCAATTGCAACAACAAATCGTACTTATACTTTATAAGCTTGAGAAGATTTTTCCTCCTGCTTTTTTTGATGTCATGATCCACTTGGCAATTCATTTGCCTTATGAGGCCATGCTTGGAGGGCCTGTGCAATATCGATGGATGTATCCTATTGAGAGGTATAACTACGATGGGGGTGCTTTTTTCATGTAAATCTAGTTCAATATAACCATACTAACGATAAGGCTGATGTTTACATGTAGGATGCTCAGACTTCTTAAAGGATTTGTGGGCAATAAAGCTCGGCCAGAAGGTTCCGTTGCGGAGGGCTACATATCGAAAGAGTGTACGACATTTTGTTCAATGTATTTTGATGGAGTTGAAACAGTGTTTAACCGGGAAGAAAGGAACTACGATGGGGGTGACAATGGCCCGGGGTTGGCAATTTTCACTCAAAATGTTCGTCCTTTTGGTCAACTCCCAAGGGCACTTGATGTGTCCATAATTGACCGCGAATTGGCTCATTGGTTTGTCCTACACAATAGTTTGGAAGTGGACGAATATCTAGAGTATGATTCCTCATCATACCTTCCTATCCATTTTGTACGTGGTTTTTATTTTTTAAAGTCTTCATTATTCCAATTAGTTATGAATTACATTGTATTAAGTAGGGAACACAAGCTCGTGTTACAACAAACATATGGAAGTCATTGCAACATAGCAACGCGACAATGCAAAGAATTTTCTAAATGGTTCAAAGATCGCATAAGCTGAAGCTCGTTATTGTATAGTTTGCAGATAAGGTTACAATATTCTAAGATTGAATTTACATGACATACTTTCTTGTGTAGATGAACCAATTACGAAATCAAAAGTCACCCGAAGCAACCGATGAGATGTGGTCATTAGCCAATGGACCTAATGCCTTAGTGAACACATATTCGGGATGCATTGCTAATGGCGTCCGGTTCCATACTATCGACCGTGATAACCATCGTAAATGTCAAAATAGTAGGTTGGTAGTGGAAGGCCACCACGAAGGCCAATTGATAAAGTTCTACGTCTCCCTTTGTAAAGTGTGGGAACTGACATATTTGTTTGGACATCGGGTTGTTTTGTTCCAATGTGAATGGTATAACATCGGTAGTAGTCGAACTTTGCGCGTCGAACCACATGTGACAAGTGTTGATGTAAGAAGTCGATGGTATAAAGATGACTCGTTTGTGTTCCCAAGCCAAGTTCAACAAGTTTTCTATGTTCATGATACGAAGTTAGGGCCGAATTGGCGAGTCGTAGAAAAGTTTCAACATCGACGACTTTGGGATGTGCCAGAGCTGGATGTGCCAGAATTTGATGAAGTGTTGCAAGAAGATGAGACCACTACTGTTGTACCAGCTGAGCCTATTGATGATGATGTTGTTTTGCGTCGGGATGACATTGAACCTGAAATTATTTCAATGGAAGTTTCTCAGTCCAAAAAGCGTGTACAACCCGAGGGTGTTATGGATGATGCTTTCATCTGTGATGACGATGATGAACTAACAATCGCAGGTGATGACGAAGAAGAAGATGAGATAGAAAGTGATTTTGATACAGATATGGACCTAGAGTTTTAACTCACTTTGTGGTAAAATTACTTTATGTGTTCTCTAAGTACATTGTTGATGAACTTTGTTTGTTTGTCCGGCTTGTTTTGTTGATGTCATAGGGGGCATTCTGAGATGTTATGCACAATTCCATAATTTTGTGCAATGTTCAACCTCTTAAATTGATGAACCTTGTAATTTGAATTTCAAATTCTGCTCTTGGTTATTCAGTAAATTAGTTTTAAATGTGAGTAGACTAATTATGTCGTGTTTCTTCTTCTTCTTCTTGTTTGGACCCCAATTTCCCAACTACATTCATATTCTATGAACTTAATACCCTTGTAATTAATTTCCTCTACGATTTCTATGAACTTTGGCTGAAAATTGAAAAGCAAATTCATAGTGAAGTCAGATTTATGTATGTTTGCTGTTGTTTACTCATTTGCTGGCAGATTTACTGAAGCAAATTCATAGTGAAGCAAATTCATAGTGAAGTCATAGCAAATTCATACATTCTGTGGCAGATTTACTCATATGCTCTGTCTCTAGTTGTTGACTTTTATAATAGTTTGCTGCTGTTTTTTTGCTGGTTAATCTTGATAAGTTTTGGACATTAATCTTGATAAGTTTACCAGCTCTGTCTTGGCTGCTGTCTCTGGTTGTTGACTCAGATGAGTTTGTTAATCTGCTGGTTAATCTTATCAATCTGCTAGTTGCTTAATCTGCTGGTTAATCTGAGTTGGGATGTTTGTATTCATGGTTAATCTGCTGGTTGCTTAATGCAAGAGTCCAACTGTGATTGCTTGTCAAAGAAATAATGACATTTAAACATCCAATGATGTTTGGACATTTATGTATGTGAGGTTTATGTAAATGTATGTAAATGATGTATGTGAGGTTTATGTAAATGTATGTAAATGATGTATGTGACGTTTATTACTTATGTCATTTTGTTTTTTTTTATGTAGGTACCATGGTTCCTGGAATTAAGACGGGGCGGCGGAAGACAGCAACAAGTGGCAACGTATTATCAGGCTCCGAAGCATGTCCAGTAGTTATTGGCACCCCGTTGACGTTATCTGATGAGACGCAGCCACCAGATGATACACAAACAGTGGTGGAAGAGACGCAGCCAGGTAGCGTGGCTAAGAGCATTGAACTTAGTTGGTTACAAATTTTTTGGCTCTTTTTTTTTGGGGTGCATAAGTCAGGGTTTTAAGGCAATGAAAACCCCATAAACAGAAAGAAAAACAAAGAAAATGTGAATGCCTTGTTAAGCTGATTGGTAAGGAATGCCTTTGTTAATCTGTAGGTTAATATGTTTGTTAATCTTGTTAGTCAATGTGAAAGCCTTAGTTGGGAACACAGTGTGTCTAATTTCTCCCCATAATGGATTGATTAGACTTTGAAAGCATAGTCATAGAAGTGGGGTTGCAAACGACAACACTCCCGATAAATCTTGTTAGTCTGTAATATTATGTTACAAATAAAGTGAATTTTTTTAACACAGATCACATTTATCATAGCTGAATGCAGATAATCACTTCAGAAGGAACATTGCTGTTGAGCAAGATTTAATTCCATTGATGGTAAAATGTTAGAATTGTAAATTGCTCGTAGTCTTACAATCACAACATTGACCAACACACAAACACTAGGATTCCTTGTTATATTAGTTGGAAATCAGATTTTCAGAATAACATTGTATCATACATTAATGGCATAACATCCAACATGAATGGCTACAAACTCTCCAGTTCCCTACAGAAGTACCGATACATTTCTTGGTTCATAGAACTCCACAGCTTATAGTGCTCTATAGGCAAGTACTAATAAATAGGCTCTCCTATTTTAGAGCAAAAGATTTGAGGCATTGAACTTTCACTTTGCTAACCCAAGAGTTACATCAATTTGAAGTCATAGTCATCAAATCCGAATTCTGATTACCTACCATCCTACTGGTGCAGAAACAACCAACAATCAATGTGTTACTTTTACTGAGGATCTAACATTGCTTAGACTAAAGACAGAATAACTTGCATAGAAAACCATACACATTTGTGTTTCTCAGTGGATGATATAGTTTTCAAGTGGAAGCAGATCAAGGGCTCACCTTTATCTTCTCTGCTGTCTGCTGTCTGCATCTTATGCTGGTTTTGGCTTTGTTGTGGCTCTGTTTTGGTCTGAATGTAATGTTAGTTTTGCGTCTGCCCTCGTCTCTGTTATGCTTATTGTCATGAAGTTGGTTTGCTACTGCTGCTTATTGTCTACTACTGACTGGTCCTCTCAGCTTTCAGTGGATTGGTCCTCTCTATTTTGGTCCTCGCAGTATTTTGTTTTGTGTTAGCTTACTGTTTGCTGTTTGCTATCTAATGTCTGCTCCTGATTTGTCTCTATCAAAGGTAAAGTTCTGCAGTAGGGGTGTTGGCACCATGCCTCAGAGCTGCTTGGTCTGTTTTGATGCAGGATTGGTAAAGTTCTGAGCATAGAAGTTTGTTTGGTCTGTTTGGGAAATGTATAAACGGGTGACTGAAGCAGGAGATGGGATCTGCTAAGTGAGTGTTAATCTGGTGTGCTGGGCACTATGCCTCAGAGCTTGCAGAACAAATTTTTGTTAACCATAAGAATGGTCCTAGGATGACTATTTAAACCTCAGAGGTTTTATGCAGGATTGGTCTGCATCAGAAGGGTGTTCAAATTATGTTCTGTCTCTCTTGGTTGCTGTCTTGGTCTGCATTAGAAGGGTGTTCTATCTTGTTTTGAATGAGAAATCCACTCAAGTATGTCGAATACAGATTAAGGGCATGACTTGTACTTCTTGCTCTACAACTGTTGAATCTGCTTTGCAATTAGTACTGGTGTACGAAAAGCCAAGTTGCATTGGCAACTGAAGAAGCAGAAATTTGTTACGATCCAAAGATTGTCAGCTACAAGAAGCAATAGATGTCATAAAAAATACTGGGTTTGAAGCCATATTAATTAGTATAGGGGAAGATAGGAACAAAATACAGTTAAAAATGGATGGAGTTTGGACTGATACTTCAATGAGAATAATTGAAAATTCTCTTCAAGCACTTCCAGGTGTTCAAGATATAGATATTGATCCTGAGCTCAAAAAATTTGCCCTTTCTTACAAACCAAGATTTGACAGGACCCAAAGATTTTATTCAAGTTATCGAATCTACTGGATTGGGGCATTTCAAAGCAATGATATTCCCTGAAGGAGGAGGAAGAGAAGCCCATAGACGGGATGAAATTAAGTAGTACTATAAATACTTTCTGTGAGCTTGGTGTTTACAATTCTTGTTTTCTTAACCTCTATGGTCTTTATGTATATCCCAGACTTAAGTATGGATTGGATACTAAAGTTGTGAATATGCTTATTGTGGGAGAGATTTTAAGGTGGGTGTTATCTACCCCTGTTCAGTTCATTATTGGCCGGCGATTCTACACTGGTTCTTACAATGCACTGCGCCATGGTTCTGCCAACATGGATGTTTTGATTGCCTTGGGAACAAATGCAGCCTACTTTTATTCAGTGTACTCAGTGTTGAGGGCTGCAACTTCTCCAAATTTCGAGGCCACAGATTTCTTTGAGACTAGTGCGATGCTCATTTCATTTATTTACTTGGAAAGTATTTGGAGGTTTTGGCCAAAGGAAAGACATCTGAGGCCATTGCAAAGCTTATGGACCTGACTCCTGACACAGCAATCTTCTCTGTTGTCTGTTGTCTACTGAATTTCATCATCACATTTCAGTAATTACGTACAACATTAGGGAATGTTTAGTGTCTACTAACTGTAAACGGGTGGTCATTAGGAACAATATTTGAACTGGTACAATTATATGAAGTGACGTTCAAGGTATGATTATATAAAGCAACCTAGACCTATGAGAGCTAAAGTCTTATGTCGGCTATTACTTTAGGCTAGCAATCAGAAAAATAAGATGATTTTGGAACAATAACAAAGTTATTTATCTTTAAACATATGTTCTTATACGGAGAAATTAGGCTGCATAATTTTTAAGTAAGGCACACTGTGTTCCCAACTAAGGCACACTTTAAACATATGTTTTTAAACATAAAGTTCATTGATTTAGTTGAGTTCTAGACTTAAAAGAAACCAAGGGCTGTACACTTATAATTAATGGTATTAGGTTTGATAGTCACTTATTGTCTTCGTTGGTACAACTTTTGTTTCTTAGTTTTTTTTTTTTTTTAAATTCAAGCAGCAAGCAATACTCGAACATCTTTCATTACATTTGTTTGTAATTTGTGGCTTGCTTCCCCTTTTGTAGCAGGGTGAAAAAGATCAACTCGTGTACGAGGACGTACATTAGGCAAAGGAGTGCAAAAAAGAATAGCCAGGAAAAAAGGAGAGAAATTACATGTGTATGTCAATTGGGTGTTGAACGCAATCATAGGAGGGAATGCAACCCCAGCGACGAATGAGTTGGGATTGCAAATTAGACGGTTGTGTGCTCTTCACAGCGTGAAGTCATGGAGAAAAATCGATGAAAGTACCAAAGATGCGGTCATCCAAGCGGTGCTAGTATGAGATTTATCTTCCCATAATGTCGTTATTATGTTATTTGTAATTGCTTAAAGTAATTGATGTACTAATTGTCTTATTATGTTTGTAGGACAAGTTTGTCATTGGGAATGATTTTGATAATGATGAACAAGCTCAACAAATCCTCGATAGGAAGGCGTATTTGCTATACAAGGATTGGAGGTACAATCTAAAGCAAGAGTTCCTCGAACTTGAGGAAAAGGGTGTTGATGACCCCTATAGTCATCCGCCTAGTGGAGTGAGCTTGGACGACTAGAAATATCTTATTGATGTTGCTTGGAAAGACGAATCTCACTTGGTAAGAAATTAATTAGAAACCCCATTCTTGAAATTCATTGACGTGAATATCAATAAAATTCTTACTTGTTATTTTTATTTGTAATTTTGTTTTTTGTTTTTGTTTCTTGTTAGAAACGCTCTAAAGCTGGTAAAGCAAATAGGGGTATGCTCCCCTACAATCATACAAGTGGATCGCGATCATTTTTATAGCAATGTCACTTATGGTGAGAAGTAGTTATTTGTTTAGTAATATAATGGATGATTGATTTTTCATTTTGAATATTTATGTCCTACTTCATCAATGGAAAATTTTCAAACATAATAGGCAAATGAGGATGGAGAAATAGATTTCCCTGAATTTTATAAGAAATCACACAAGTCCAAGAAGACGGGAGACTGGATTGACCCCAAATGTGCTGAGCTACATGTGAGTATTGAATGTTGAAACCAATTTTGTTGCATATCAATTAGTAAGTTGTTGTTTCAATTCCTTCAACCATCTTGACTTTATTGTTTTTTTGCCATGACAGGATGATATGGTGATCTACAAGTCGTAGCACGCGATGCGGGGTTGCCATTGACCCACGAAGAACTATCAAGGCAAGTGCTCGGGGCAAAAAAAAATTACTTGCGTGGATGTGGGATAGGCCCACAACCCTCTTCAACAGCTTCCAGTGCGGCACGAGCACGTGATAAACATATGGAGTCAATGAGAGCGGAATTGGAGGTTCTTCGTGAGGAGCGTGAAAGAGATCATGAGGAGTTGCTCAAGGAGAAAGAGGAGCGGCAAAGAGATCACGAGGAGTTGCTGAAGGAGAAAGAGGAGCGGCAAAGAGATCACGATGAGTTGGTTAAGGAGAAAGAGGAGCGCAAAAGAGATAGGGAGGAAATTACGAGGGAAAGAGAGGAGCTGATGAAACAAATTGAAGAAGGAAAAATAGCACGAGAGGCACAACAAGTACAACTCAATCATTTGAACGACGTGGTGTCACGGCTCACAACCCTCTTGCGGGGTTCAGATGGTCATCCACATATTCGGTAAACAAAATTTTATTGATAAGCTAATGCAAGTTCTAGAAAAATATGGATCATATTGGTATAGAATTGGTTTCTAAAGTTTCTATGAAATTTTTTTTTGTTATGTGCTTCGAATATGTTTTGAGGCATAATGTGAGTAGACTTTGCAGCAGACGGACCGTAATCTGATTTCCATAAGGTAATCACTTGATTTCAATGAAATATTAAGTTAGTTCCATTTGGCATAATTTGATTTCCATAGGGTTGTAATCAATTGATGGCATAATCTGATTTCCATAAGGTTGTAATAAACATAATTCCGGGTATTTTTCTCCCTATCGCCCATGTTGAATCCGTTGGACAATTACGAGCTTCATTATTGTCATATTGGAAAAATATGTTAGTTCAGTTAATATTAGAGTATGTAGGTTATTTGCTGTCTTACGAAAACGTCGTGAAATTAGCCGAAAAAGGCCTTCGAGGGCCGAAAATTGAAAGCAACCCCTAAACCACTGTAGAGATGGCACGGGTAGCTTCCTCATGTCAAATAGGACCTGTGGGGACATGCGGGACGTAATTAGCACGCGTACGTTGGGAGTTGGCATGGAAAGCGCCATGAACTTAGCATAAAGGTTATCATCAACAGGTGCATAAAGGTTAGATTTAGTCATGCACTCATGCCATGAACTACGCACCCTTTGATATCCGTAAATCAATGGCACTGTACATTGGAGTAAAAAGGAAAAGCCTAACCAAATGTTAGATGAGGTACTTGGCATGGATGGCTCAAATCCTGCATGTTAAGATTTCTGATACAACAAATGCAACTTACAATGTCAAATATTAGTTGATAGACCCATCTTTACTTCAGCTCCAAACACAAGTTTCTTCACCATTGAAGATTTTCATAAAATCATTCAAAATGTATTTATAGGATATGTCAACTACAGAAGTTTGGATGTGAAAATGCATTTATAGGATATGTCAACTATTTAGTTTGGATGTCAACTGAATACTTAATCGTTGAAAATCGTTGAAATGCATTTTCATAAAATCGTTGAAAATGTATTTATAGGATATGTCAACAAGTAGTTATTACTTTTGGAACAATAAAAGATCTTTCTTGCAGCTGAAATAAAAGCACAAATACAGAAGTTTCAGACCATAATAATACAATCTGGAATTCATATGAGCCTTCTTGATAAGTCAACCAACCCAACCAAATTTTACAAAGGTAGCTGATACAAGTATATATTACCTGCAAAAATCGTGAAATAGTACCCAAATGAACCATATGGATGTGAAACTTTGCCAAAATTCCCAATTCTGGGGAATATCATCAGTTTGCAGCCTTCTCAGCTGGTATATGCAACACATGGTTAATATATATAGTGACAAATTACATTGATAGTCTATATGTTTTGGCCCTTATATTATTTTGATCCTTATATTTTAATGAACTCGATTTTGATCATGAATTTATGCTTTTGTCTTAGTTTAGTGTAATTGATAACAACTGTGTGACGATCATGACATGTATATTATTTTAAACCATTTCTTTGCCTAATTATGTGTTTAAATTCTGTGCATATATGTTTGCTTATGGAATTTTGTTAGAATATTTACTTAAGTACACTTTGTTCTATAAGCCAACGTAAATGTTACATAGCACATACCTTTGCATTGAGTTTCCAAATGCATTAAGTTTCAAGAACAAATCGTGCTTACGTACATGATGCCAGGTGCGGAGGGAAGGGCGCATCAAGTGGGGTCCTGTCCCCTCAAACGTTCGTACATACTTTTTGTTGAAAATTTTTGTTTACAATGGAACTAATGGGTGTCATTTTTGTTGTGTAGTTGGCTTTTGGCATTAACATGTGGATCTTCTATATTTTTGTCCGGAAGATAATTCACATTTGTGCAAAGTTGGGAAGTTTTTGGTCGTCCCCGGCTTTTTGTGTGGAAATTGGATGAATCATACATATAATTTTTGGTGGGGTACATAGTATTTTTGGAACTTGTATTAATTGCTTTGGTGGTATATATAGATTACCCTTTGTCGTGGTACATATTACCATATGTACCATGCCAAATGGTCATTACAATGCATAGTATAATAACAATGTTTTGTGTATATAGAGGACATTGTTCTGGTAACATAGTTGGACTGTATGACGTTATTATTTGTAATTGGAATATATTAGTTGGTTTGTATATAAGTTTACATTATAAGGTGTTCTTTTTTGTTTGATGGTTGTAAGTGAAACATGTATTACAGAATATGTGATAATAGATATATTGATTTATTTGTATACCTATTACAGGTTGTGGTGAATATATACAGGTTTAGAAAAAATTTATTAAAATGAAAAAAATAAACAAAAAAAAAAGATCATTTTTGGTGACAAAAAAATTGGTATCCAAAAAAAAAGAAATCTATCTTTTGCTGACTAAAAATTTAGTAGCTAAAATGAATGGAAAATAGTTTTGGCGACTAATTGTTTAGTAGCTAAAAATTGAAAACACTTTTGGCAACTAAACTGTGTAGTAGCTAAACTAGAATAACCTTCCGCGACAAAATCTTTGGTAGCTAAAAATGAAACTATTGGCGACTATTAATTTGGTCGCCATAAATAATTGACCTTTTTGGTGACAACAGATTTAGTAGCTGAAAATGTGCTGCACCCTTTGGGCGACTAATATCTTAGTCGCCAATATGAATCATCAGCGACTAAAGCACTGTTAGTCGCTAATAGATGCGTCTTTTGCCTACTAAAAATTAGTCGCCATTATGTTGGATTTTTAGCGACTAAAGCATTGTTTGTCACTAATAGCTGCCTCTTTTGCCTACTAAAAGATTAGTCGCCATTCTGTTCCATTTGTAGCGACTAAAATTTTTTTGTCGCCAATACGTTCACCGACAATGCATCCGCGACAAAGCCAGCGACCAAAATGTTTGGTCGGCAAATCATTTCGGCGACTAAAATCCGTGCTTTTGGTGACTAAAACATTAGTCGCCAAAAGTGTATTTTTTACTAGTGTACGTACCACCTTCATGCACTATGTGAGTGTTTGGATTTTGGATTTTTTTTTATTTTTAGTAAAAAAAAAATTTTACAATTTTAAATTTTACTCGATTAGACAGACCAAAAAATTAAAAATTTAAAATGAAGTTAAGAAAGGACAAAAAAAGTTTAAAAAAAAAAAATAGTTGGGTCTTGTTTTTAAAAGAAAAAAAGATTTTTTTTTTTTTTTTGTGGGGTTGATTAGGTCATTTTAGTCCCTTAAGTTTTAATTTTGTTATTTTAGTCCTCAAAATTGTGAATTTGAGTCAATTAGATCATAGGTTTAATGCCTATTAACAGAAATATGAATAAAAAATAGCTTTGGTCTATACGAAGTTATCAATTTGGTCATAGCTCAATTTCACAATTTGAGGACAAAAATGAAAAATTTAAAACTTGAGGGATTAAAATGACAAAAAATTCATACTTTGGAGACCAAAACTATCTTTTATTCATATTTATGTTAATGGACATTAAATCTAGGACTAAATTGACTCAAATTAACAATTTTGACCAAAATGACAAAATTAAAACTTAAGATACTAAAATGAAAAAAAAAAATGCATATTATAGAGACTAAAATCTGTCTGTTATCATTATTTTAACAAAATAAAGAGACGAGTGTTTTGTTTACGGCGAACAAAACGGCTCTTTATTCACTATACTTGGAGTAATTATTAATTTTTTTTTGAAAATTTTATGTTGATAGTATATCTAACCAATAACATAGTTCTTAATAATCATCTAGAACAAAAATTAAAAAAATAATAAACAAATGACACAATACCATTAAATAGACACACTACCCAGTAATCTTTTCAAGTAATGAAATAATTTATACCATATTCGAGTCTAATTTAGGAGCAATTTTATCACATCTCAAATCCATAGCTATGACTGGTCGTGGGCCATGGCTAAGGCCCATAACCCACGAAAGACTAAATATCCAAAACAAGTTATCAACTGAAATAGATAATCATATTTAGGGCTCAAAAAGACATCAAGTCAAATAGCTTCATATATATGGGTTTATAATAATAAAGGCAAATTACTTGGAAGTCCTATATAAAAGAGGAGAAGTCTCTTCAGTCTCATAACCTTTTGGATACTTTCAAAAGTCCCTTACATATTTTTCTCCTCATTTATCTTTGTGCATTCGATCTTCTTTGTTTCTTTCTCTTCCTTTCCGGCGACTGGCGACCACGCTTTCTTCTCTTTCTCTTTCTCTTTCTCTCTCTTTCTAACATATAGTCGCTGACGACCGACGACCGATAACCACCATTGATTGGGGTTCATCAGTAACCATTGACCACTAATTCCTTACTTCACCCTCACCGACGGCGAAGGAGACAAGTTTCTGGCGAAAAAGATGAGTAGATCTATATAATATCCGATTAGATCTAAACCAAAAATAGTTGTCGGAGTACAATCTTCTCTATATATTTGTTTCGTTCTTTTGATCTCTCAATTTTTCTATCTTTTCTCTACTACACACTTCTATTTTCCTATTTTAATAGAGAAAATTTTTAAATTCTGAACAAATTGTTTTCGAGTTTTAGTAACAGGCGGTGAAAACTATAAAATTTTACAGTTTCATTTTTTTGGTGTTGAAATGAATCATGCTTTAAAACTGTAAAATTTTTCAGTTTCATAACATGCTTTTCAGTTTAATTAATAAGGATAAATGTTTAATAGAATCATTACTTTTCAGTTTGATCAATATTGAAGATTATTTGCTTAAACCCTACAAAAATTGAAAAATAATATATATTTTTTCCGTTGTTGTTGTTTGCTGTTGTTATGTTTTTTTTTCTTCTTTCAAGTTATCAATATTTAGCACATTTTTTTTTATAATGTTTTTTCATTTTAATTTCTCAGTTTATTCTTCTCCTTTTTTTGACATTATTCTGGACATTCCGGTGATTATTTGACGATTTTCTTGATATCCAACAAACATTTTAGACATTCTGACGATTTTCGGTTACGTTCAGAACACTCCGACGATACTCCGACAAATTTCTGATGATATTCCGGCGACTTCTCGGTGATGTTGAACATTCTGTCAAGTCTCCATTGACCATTTGATAGAAGTCCAGTAGTAGTGAGATGTAACAGTGTCTTTAAATTTTTTTTTAAAAAAAATAAGATTTTTTGGTAACAATTAAAAATATATAAGACTAATTGGTACAAGTGTTTTGTTTTGAGACTAGATAAATTTTGAATTTTATGTATGAGACTTATCAGTAAGTTCTCCTAATAATAAGGACCTACAAGACTCATAAGTCCAAAAAGTATAATTGAAATATCATAACAGTTCAAGTGAAATTTATGACAAATACATTTTTATTTATTGGATAGGTTCCTAAGAGGTCATTGGAATTAGGTCCCATGATAGAACGAGTCCTCTTCTAATACTCCAACTACTCACTCGAAAATGTTAATGAATGGAATGAGCTTTTTTTTTTTTTGTTGGGTAAAACTGACAGCTAAAATAAATTAAACAGATAAAGTTCTGGGGTATGAAACCCCTCTGGCATCATCATACAATTGATTGGATAAAAAGGAAGGAGCAGAATTAAAAACATGAAATCCTTCAATGGCAATACTGTCTTGATTCGCTCAAATGTCCACACACTTGTTGGCTTCCCGAAAGATGTCATTAATCGTTTCGATCCCAAGCTCACGCATGAGGTACTTACAGTCAAAGATGATGTTACTGAAGTGATGATATAAGGGAGGTTCTTGCAGAACTAGGTTGGACATAGTTTTGGCATCCGACCCAACACAAATTTTGGATAATCCTAAGTCCATTGCCATTTTCAAGCCGTCTCTGAGAGCTTAAAACTCTGCCTCCAAAGCCGAGGCAACTCCTAAGTTACTAACAAAACCTGCAACCCAGCAACCCAAGCAGTCACCAATAATCCCACCTCCACCAGCTAAACCAAGAGAGCCCTTCGCTGCACCATCAATGTTGAGCTTGAAGGTTCCATGGATAGGTGGTTTCCAACCAATAGAGAGACGGATAGAGTCTTTACAGGGTTTGCCTCGATCAAAAATATGTTGCCAATCTAAAGCTTTGGCAATCACCAAAGAAGCCTGAAATGGAGTTGGGTTGGTTTGAAAGCAAATAGAATTTCGGTTAAACCAAATAGCCCAACAAACAAAAGGAAACAAGATAGCCCAGCGGACGAAAGATGGGTGGGAAATATGAGACTGGCAGTTTAGCTTGAACTAGGCATGAAGATCAAGGGAGAATGACGGGATGACATCAGAGGGAATGCCAACACAAGACCAATAGTGGGTGGCAGAGGGACATTCACGGAGGACGTGGTCGATGGTTACAGCCAAGTGAATGGAAAACATAAGTAGTACAATATAATTTGAAAAGAGGAATAAAATAATTGATATTGTGACATAGCACGATAATAAATAAAAGAGTTATATTTTTCCTCAATAATGATTTTTAAATCAATTATAGCGGGAAAGTGTTAACTCATCTCAATTTTTCAAAACAAAAGTAATTACATCAAAAATCATTTATTGATGTCAAATCAAGTCTGAATGATTTATATGAAAACCATAATCAATAACTGTAAATGCCAACATTATAACTCGGGACAACCTTGGCCCTTGGGTCTAATATTGCACGTTAGAGTCACCTTGGGATGGCACCCAAGTCTTTTCTCTAAATCGATCCAAATTAAGGTCATCTGATGCATCAGAACTGTTCCTTAAGCCGTCAAATATTAGAGTCATCACAGTCCTGTCGCAATAGCTGTGCCTTTTCTCTAGACTTTTAACGAATTTCCAATCTACAATCACAAAGTCTCATAATAAAAATAAACAGCTTCTACCACTTTAATATCAAAACAATTTATTGTATGCCAATTTAATACATAATCATAATTAAATATTATAACTTTTTTAAAATAAATTTTCAGGGTTATTGGAAATTTTTTATGAAAATATGTAACATGTTAAACCACTCACCTGATGTCTAAAAATGCAAGATTGAATGACTGTTCCTATCCTGAATCAAATATAAAATATAATTTCTATTAATATGTTAAACTAATGATCGAAGTAATTTAAATGCTAAAAATATCTAGGATCAAAGTTCCGCAATTTGTCTTTTTCCCACATTATCATTATTGAGTCATTATCACATCTCTTTTTAAGTTATCAATCAGGTTATCAAATAATTAGATCTCGGCCGTTTGATTTACATATTTAAGCTCAGGGATAACTTATTAATATATCATGGCAATCGATTGAGGTTTTTCCATTAATTGCCTTGAATAGTCATATAAATCAACACATTTCATGATCAAATTTCGACATCAGAATCAAGGTAAAATAACTTCAAAAATGGATTCTACACAGCAAAAAATTTTAAAATAATCATTTTCGGGGTCAAAGTCTTACCCCATTGGATTAAATATACTAAGGTATAACATAGCTTTCATAACACAATCACACAGGATTATTTCTTATGTCTTCTTCCTTCCAGCAATTGCTGGTTTCTTTTGATGAAGAAAAATGATTGAGGCCCTCGAAATTTCGAAGTTTGAATGCCTCGAAATTGTTTTTTTTTTTACTATGTTATGTGTAGGGGTGTATTAAAATATTAGACATCTCGCACACCTTATCAAACTATACAGATTGAGTTGATGTGAGATGTTTAATTTTTTAGCACACTCCTACATAACTATCTTTACAAAAAAAAAAAAAAAAAATGATTCAATACATTTGAGTCTCGAAATTTTGAGGACTCTACCACGACTGTTTTATGAAATTGGGTCCATTTTAGTCAAAAGTAGTATTTGAGTACTATACGTAAAAATAAAGGGTAATGTTAGAGATCTTAAAAATTTTATTAAATTTTTTATCAAATTTTTTACATAGGTGTGGGATCCATATAGAACTTACATAGTGTAGGTTTCATAACCATATAAGATATTTGGTAAAAATTTAATAAAATTTTAGGATTCTCTAACATTTTCAAAAGGATAATGTTAGGGATATCAAATTTTCTACCAAATAAATGATGAAATATGGGTAATGAGATCCACAATTTTGTGAACCCCACATCATATGAGACATTTGGTTATTTATTTAGTAAACAATTTAGGGCTATGACATTTTTTTTTCAAAAATAAATATGAGCCTTTAGATTGAAATCTTTAATCTGGACCTTTGAAAAAGAAAAGAAAAGAAAAAAAAAACTGGCTGAACCAGTCAGTACAGCTATCGGTGCCCTCTCTCCCGTCCTCTCTCTCTCTACTGTGTTCTGTCAAGCTTCCTTAGAGCATCCCTACCAGTTTACTTAAATTTTACTTTAAAATATTATGAGAAAAGTTAGGGATCATGAAATTTTTTTTATGAAAATGATCATAAAAGAGTTATGATCCTTTGATTACCTTGATTAGTGTGTGGTGCTTTATTTTAAGTGTAATCCAAGGGTCACAAAACTTTCATGATACCTAACATTGCTGAAATATTATTAAAAAATTCATTCCTTATTTTAGGAGTCACTTTTTCATTTACTTCTCCCAACAAACTCCATATTCTTTCTCTATTCTATTAAAATAATAAATTTAATTACTTTTAAATTTGAATATTTTTGTAATAATATAAACAGAGCAGTTTTGTATATACAGAGCAGTCTATGTTCTCTTTCGGCCGGTCATCCCCCGGATGTCCAGCAGGTTGTCCCCCTGGACGTCCGGCCCCTTCTCTAGCTGCTACGTTCACCTGCTGTGTTGCTGCTGTTTTGCTTGTTGTTCTTCTGTTACTGCTGTTTTGCAAAATTAGTACTAAAGTGTTGTGAGCTAAGGAAGAAGGACAGATCGGAACTTGGTTTAACCATTAGCATAGATATATTGCTTTTCCACTGGAAGTGCAACCATTGTTCTCAATTCATTGAAAAGTTTTCCTAAAACCAGGAGGCATCTGACATAGGCTTTGTTATTCCTTTTCTTTTTTTTTTGTTTACAATTTCCATAATAACTATTATAATATTTCTTTGCTCATTGTCAAATAATTTGGTGAGTAGGAAAAAAAAAAATTGTCTTCTTTGTTTATTTATTTTTTTGTAATTTCCTTGATGAAAATAACCTTCAATTGAAAAAGAGTGACCTACACCAGTGAAAGAGATTCTTGAGAGAGTCTTTGGCTGAGTTTTGGCGCTCTCCAGGTCCGTTTGCGCCTTTTGTTGCAATAAAATAAGAATTTATCAATATGAGGGAGCTACAATGACTCCCTACATTGAGAGAGTCTTTGGTTGAGTTTTGGCGCTCTCCAGTTCCGTTTGCGCCTTTTGCTGCAATAAAATAAGAATTTATCAATATGAGAGAGCTATAATAGAGAGTTACTGTAGCAATACTTTTATTTAGGGGTGGGTTAAGTGATGGGGGTATTTTTTGACAACAAAACCCCTTATTTTGAGTAAGAAGGTGATATAAGGGTACTCCTGGGGATGCTCTTAGCTTTCCTGCTTTTTCCCTCTTTCTCTCTCATTCCCTTGTTTATGAAAATGCTAACACCTTGAACCTGTAAACCCTTTTCTGTTTCACACCTCTAATGGAAGCCACAACAACAAGAAGAACATACGATTAACATGTGAACCCTCTTCTTCTTGCGAACCTGCGAACCCTCTTCTTATACTCTCTCTCTCTCTCTCCACAACTCTCAGCGCTCAAGAACTCACCAATTTCTGACGAAAGATTGGTTGTTGCTTGACACCAAATCTGGGAAGAAGATCGTCACTTTCTATCTCAAAAACCCTTGTGCTCGCCTCACCCTTCTCTACTCTCACGGCAATGCTGCTGATCTAGGCCAGCTCTACGACCTCTTTGTTCAACTCAGAGCCAATCTCAAAGTCAATCTCATCGGGCCATCTTTTTTTCCCTCTGATTTTCTCATATAGATTCAGAGTTTTAAGCTTTTTATTTTTTATTTTATTATTATTATGTTTTAATTGTAGGTAGTGTTTGGCAACGTTTACGTTTTTTTTTGTTTATATTTACAAAAATTTTATAAATTGGTTTTTATTTATGTTTAGAAAAATATAAATTACAAATGCGTTTAATTTGAACAAAATGTTTAAAAAAATTTAAACACATAAACTAAAAAATATGTTTGTTCAGGCTTAAAATATTTATATTTATTTTTTATTATTTATGATAATGGAATCATACACATTATAATTGAAAAAAAAATTAATTGAAAAAAAAATTGAAAAAAAAAATAATTTGAAAAAAAAATTAAATTGAACAAAAAAATTTTTTAATCAATTTTTTAAAATTTCTATTTAAAAACCAATGGAAACTCAAAAAATGAGTTTATGTTTTTTTTTTTTAAATTTATAAACTGAGACAACCATTTATAAATAAATAAATAAATAAAATTATCAAACAAGTTTTTATAAGAATTTTTAAAATTTTTGTAAATGTAAACTAAAAACTGAAAACAAAATAATTACCAAAAGGTCCTTAGAGTTTTGGGTTGATTTTTTTTGGTTTCTCTGCCTTTCTAATAAACATATGTATATGATTTTAGAAAAAATCATATATATATATTGATTTTTTTCAAGTTGTCTTAGAAAATAATAGGGTAAATTACAAACACATCCTCTGAAGTTTATTTAAATTACAAATTATCTTTATGATTCTACAAATTACATTATTTCTCCTAAGATTTCTAATTTTATAACAAATAAGTCATTTTATTAATAAATTATTAAGTTAATTAATATTTTTCAATAATGTTAAAATTTTATTTCAATTAATAATTCAGATAATTTTATTATTGTATACGTAAAAAGTTAGAAATTTCATTTTATTAATTAATTTTGTTAAATAAAAATTTCTGACAATGAGGTATTTGTAATTTTCCAAACTACAAGAGGCAATTTTTTATTTTAAGAAAACCTTAAGGGGTGTATTTATAATTTATCCAAAATAATATATATATTGATTTTTTTTCTCATATTTAGAAAATCTTGGATATGGTAAATTTCATGAATTTTGTGGCTTTTGAGTTTTGGGGTGTATTTATAATTTATCCAAAATAATATATATATTGATTTTTTTTTCTCATATTTAGAAAATCTTGGATATGGTAAATTTCATGAATTTTGTGGCTTTTGAGTTTTGTGTTTCTTTGCAATATAATAGTTGTTTGGACTTCTCCTCAACAAGTATTTTAGTAGCACATGGATCCTTATGGCATATAGATTATGTGGTGTTTTACAAAGTTGGTAAAAAGTTTATTTTTTGATTTATTTAAATTTTTTTTTGGTGACTTTTTTGTGTTAAAAAATTGATTTTTTGGTTTATTTATTTATTTATTTTTGGTATAAAAAGGTTAAAAATCAACAAAAAAAAAAAAAAAAAGCTTTTTTGGGATATCCCCAAAACACCCCTATATATTTGTCTATGTTGACCTCAAATCCCCTAATTTCAAATTCATCCATTCAAATGCAACATAAGTTTAAGAATTAAAAAAAAAAAAAAAAAAAAAAAATCATCTAATACTTATGAAGCCTTCAAAGTTGCCACTTATGTTAGACATTAGGTCTCAAGCAATCAAGCCACAGTTAAGGAGGATTTATTGTGTTGGTGGCAGTTGTAAAGCAATGTTGTGGCCTATTATTCGCTTACATGCCATGAAAAATAGTTGGAAGCGGTTTTCCATAACTTTTTTAGTTTTTCAGTTTCGATGTTCTGTTCTTCAAATTAATATTTATCTATTATATTTTACTTTTTACATATCATAAGAAGATAAAATATGGAAGGAAAATATTTAAATCTAATGCGTCATTAGTTTTATATATTTAAAATTAAGGGAGACTTATTTATAAGTCATTTTTCAGATACTTATGGTAGGCTAAGTCCTGTGTAATTTCTTATAGAGTCTCAAGTCCTATTTAGATAGGAATGTATTTCACAAGATCTTACATAAACGTAACGTAACGTGACACCTATATAAACGTAACGTAACGTGACACCTACATAAATGTAATGTAACGTGTATAGGTTATTGCATGTTTATGTGACACCTACATAAACGTAACATCTACGTACGTTACGTTTATGTAGATATGATCAATTTCCTATTTAGGAAATTGCATGTTACCATAGATCATAGATGTCACGTTACGTTTATGCAGGTATCACATTACGTATAGGTGTCACGTTACGTTTATGTAGGTGTCACGTTACGTTACGTTTATTTAGATATGATCTATGGTAACATTCAATTTCCTATATATGATTTTACTATTATTTATGATATTAACAACTAATATTGAGGGTAAATGTGTCAACAAATTTTCCACAAGACTTATGGGAATATAAGTTTTTTAGTAGGACTATATGTAGCATTAGTCTCCCTAATAGGACTTATAAATAATTTTCCCTAAAATTAATTTAAAATGTAAAAGAAGGTGTCATTTTTAAAAAATGAATATACTGACCTGTTTAGCAAATAATATTAAAAATAATAAGTTTATTTATAACAAATAGTAAGTAAGTAAATAACAAATAATAAGGATGTTTATAGTAAATGACAAGTTAGCATGATTTTTTTATTTTAAAATTAACTAAAATTACTCTATTTTTTTGGAAAAACACTTTTTTTTATTTATTTATGAAATAACAAATAAAATTACTCTATTTAATTGTACTATCTACTCATCCATCATCCTGTCTAAATCTAATGATTCATATTCTGTTTATATGAAAATCAGTTTCATGTATAATTTTCCCTGAAACTAGCTACTTTCTCTCTAGATTTTCCTCTCCTTTTTCTTTATTTTTCTCTCTAATTTTATTCTCTCTTTCTCTACTTTCTTTTTCCTTTCTTTTTCTTTTTCTTTTCTTTCCTTTGCTTACATGGCTGCTATTTTCAGCCCCAAAAACTCCATGGCAGCCTCTTCTATGGCCACCATCGCACTTGGAAAATCGGTCTCTATTCTTACTTTCGGCACAACCACCGACCGGCAACCACCTCCCTCGTCACCAAGGATCACCACCCACCTTAAATATATATATATATATATATATATCAAATTGAAAGGGAAAGGTGAAGAATAATCTTAGTATAATATAGTGTTAGTGTAATATAGGTGCAATATCTAGCTGTCCCAATGATGATGTTGTATACTTTCTGCTTTGTGCTTTCGGTGTTAGTGTTAGTTAGCATCCTATGTACCACATTTCATCTCTATAAATGAGAGTGATTTGCTCATTGTAAATAACAGAATATCAATTTAATACATACAATATATTTTCTCTCTTTCTCTGTACATTGAATTTAACATGGTATCAGAGTGAGGTTAATAACCTAATAATTTTGCTTCACCGGCGGGCGGCAGCCTCGTCTTGCCGCCCGCCGGACCTCTACACATACCTTCACTCTGCTGCCACAAATTATTCTTCTTCTTCTTGATCTTGTTGTTATTGATGATCAGTTGATCATCTTGGCTACTGTTGTTCCTAGATGATGTTGAATTGGAAGAGTTTGTTGTTTATTTTTGGTCTTTGGTTGAACCAGTAGCCTTGGCTGTGCAATTGCTCCCTTGACAAGCCCTTTGGCTCCATCTGCCATAGAATCAATACTGGTCCTAAGCATACGCATATAAACCAAAGAACCAAGAAATCCAGCACCATAGCTCGCTGCAATTTCAAGAGAATAAGAAACATAAGTTGAGAGTAAACCAATACTGCATACTGCCTACTCCTAAAGTGAGGATCTGCATCTTCTTCTTTAACTTAAAATACTGCTCCCTTGACTGAGCCGCCAATAATTTGTTGGTCTCCCTGAGACTCCGGCGAGTTTCCTCCTAGTATCCCTGAGTTAGATCGCTTGACTCGGTCAGATGTCTCCAGCAACAACTTCACAGGTTCAATCCCATTTGCCGTGAACAAACTGACCCACTTGACGGGACTTTTCTTGTAGAACAATGGGTTTTCAGGTAGCCTCCCCAGCATCAGTCAATCAAGCTTAGTAGATTTCCATGTCTCCAACAACCACCTCAACGGCTCAATCTCACACACACACACACATCAACACACAGAGGCAACTTGAGGAGCCATTGGAGCACTGATGCTCTCTTCTTCCTCTTTCCATAATGTGAAATTCCCAATGTACCCTCTTCTGAAATTTGTTGGTCTCCCTGAGAAGGTGCACCATCTGTTGAGGTCTTTTCAGTTCTAGCAATCTGGCCACACTCAGGTTGGCCAAAGGAACCAACCATTTCTGAGAAGCTTCCACTTCCAAAACATGGAGGAAGCTTTGGGACCATATCAACAAGACCAGAATCAGATGGATAGTGAACACCATAAGTGTGAGGAATCACTGATGAACCTTCAAAATTCTCACTCTGGCTTAGTGAAACAAGTGGGTCCCAACCAGAACCAAAGAAAGGGTGATCTGCACCACTTGAAGATTAGCACTGATGCTCTCTCTCTCTCTCTCTCTCTGTCAGGGGCTCTTTCTCTCTCATCCTTTGTTGTGTGAGACTGATGATTGGGTAGCACAACAAAGATGCTCCACTTTTAATCTCTTTCTTTCCAAACCCAACACCCTCTCTCTGCACTTTATCACATGGCTTGTCCCCTCTCTCTCCTCCGTTTGATTTCAAAATCAATTATTTTTATTTGTTTTCTTCAAACCACTTTTAATCTCTTTCAAATACCCACTCTACAATAATATATCTTTTGCAGGGGCACTACCCCCAACTTTATTTTGAAACATCCATGTTCCCTTCGTCATCCATCTCACACCCATCTTTTTCATATAACCCATCCAAAAATATTTTTTTTATCTATTTTCTTTATCTATTTTTTTAATTCTTATTTTTATTATTAAACAAAACAAAACACAAAACAACACCACAAACATTCCACATACCATAATCTTTTTTTTTTTTTTTTAAATTTTATTTCTGCGGGGATCCACCCCGATCACTTTTCTCCACCCAAAAAAAAAAAAAAAACAACAACAACAACCACAACCACAACCTCAACCACCAACCCACACCACCACAAACACCGGCCTTACTTTTTCGCCTCTTCCGCTGTTCTCTTCTTCTTGCCTCGGTCTTGGGCGTCCCTTGATGGCACTGCCTCCATGTTTCCCACACCGACGAGCACATTCACTCCCCGTTGCTCCTCAAACACTGCATATGGCGAACCTCCGAATCGGAACATGACTGTGGCCTTCCGTTTTAACTCCTTGTTTTCCGCCTTCGGTGAACATATCTCTGCTCGTGCATCCCTATAGATGCACTGCAGCAGAGCCAGTTGGGCATTTAACTGCTGTCCCTCACTTCTCCTATTTTGAAGTCGGTGAGACAAGTTCGTGACCGCCGTCATGGTCTCCACACATGACTTCAACGTATAATGGTTGGCCTCCATATCGATTGGGCTGCCATTCTTTACTCCACTGACAGCATCGAAAGTTCAACAGAGCAAAAAAAGGGGCACTTGGTCTAGGGGCGCTTGGTTGCGCTTCCAGGCGACAGACCTGGTGATCTCTATTGTGGACTCATTCAAGTCTGGAAACAGGGTGAGCGGACCACGAGAAGAAGAAGCCATGTTATGTTAGGGGTTGTTGAGTGTTTCAGATTCAGAGAAACAGAGTGTTACAGAGTATTTCTCTCAGAGAACGAAGAGGTTTTTAGCCTGTTTTGTTTTGCACAGCCTCAACCTCAACCTCAACCTCAGCCTCAGCCTCAGCCTCAGCCTCAGCCTTGGTTTAAATAGCCAAGGCAGACACACGCATCGCGTGCCGCTTGACGCCAGACGACAAAACGGAGGGTGCAAGCCAAGGTAGTCACGCGCATTGCGCGCCGCTCGACGCCATAATGTCAGGCATGCCTTTTGATGGATTGGGCACGCCTTTTGAAAGCGCGATATATAGATATATCTATATATGTATGTCTTTGGGCAGCCTATATATACACGAACATACAGTGTATTCTCCAACGGTTTGACACGACCACACAATGTCTGCTACATTGGTCCGGCATGACCCCGTAAACTGTCCCGACATTGATTCCAGTTAGCTTCTACAACGGTCTGACACGACCACACAGTGTCTGGTACATCGGTCCGGCATGACCCTGTAAACTGTCCCGACATTGATTCCGGTTAGCTTCTACAACGGTCTGACACGATCACATAGTGTCTGCTACAATGGTCCGGCATACCCCGTAAACTATCCCGACATTGATTCCGGTTAGCTTCTACAATGGTCTGACACGACCACACAGTGTCTGCTACAACGGTCCGGCATGACCCCGTAAACTGTCCCGACATTGATTCTGGTTAGCTTCTACAACAGTTCGACACGACCATACAGTGTCTCCTATCCTATTTTATTTTATTTTCTTGTTTTGTTACTCTCTCCGAACTCAAGTTGGTTTGTGCCTATCCTTCTTGAGTTTGAGAGGGCTATTAGTGTAATGTTAGTATAATATAGTGTTAGTGTAATATAAGTGCAATATCTAGCTGTCCCAATAATGATGTTGTAGACTTTCTGCTTTGTGCTTTCGATGTTAGTGTTAGTTAGCATCCTATATACCACCTTTCCTCTCTATAAATGAGAGTGATTTGCTCCTTGTAAATAACAGAATATCAATTCAATACATACAATATATTTTCTCTCTTTCTCTATACATTGAATTTAAGAGCTTACATGGCTGCTATTTTCAGCCCCAAAAACTCCATGGCAGCCTCTTCTGTGGCCATCATTGCACTTGGAAAATCAGTCTCTATTCTTACTTTCGGCACAACCGCCGACCGGCAACCACCTCCCTCATCACCACTGATCACCACCCACTTTATATATATATATATATCAAATTGAAAGGGAAAGGTGAAGAATAAGCTTACCGGAATTAATGGAGCTCGCCGAAAAGCTTCGTCAGAACACTTCTCTTTCTCTCGGCACTCTACTTCTCCTAGTATAATTCTCCTATCAAAGTATATAGGAGTGTTTGGTGAAGAAATGTTTGTTACTTACATCCTATTTATAGGCTAATGAGATCATGTACTAATTGATTGCTTGATTTCATTCTTGATTTTATTTAGATTTTATTTTCTGCAGATTTTGCAGAGATTCTACAGAGTAAATCCTTTTTTTATTTATAAATAGATATATATATATATATATATATAATTATTTTTGGGTTATTACAAATTTGACGTGCATAAGTGATCATTTTTGTGGCCTGAAACGTCTGGGTTGCCTTTTCTTCGTATTCAATGAATTTTAAAATAAAAACCAGAAAATTCTATTCTTCTAGATGAATTGCAAAAAAATTTTTTTTAAAAAAAAAGAAATACAAATAATATGATTTTTTTTTTTTTTTTAAATTTCAGCTCTTTAGTGAAAGTCAAAATCTAAGTCAGTGAAATTTCACTGGCAAATTCTAGCAAAAAATCTGAAATCAATGAATCTAAAAGAAAAAACATATTGATCAAACAATATAACAAAATATCTATCAATTAACAATATACAAATCAACTTAATCTATTTTTAAAATCAACTTATAAAAAAATAACGATATTTGAGAGAGAGAGAGAGAGAGAGAGAGAGATAGAGAGAGATAGAGCAAAAAAATAGTAATTTCAACTAGATTTGAACTAAAAATGTCCGAACGACGGTGGACGAACGGTGTTAGAAAGAGAGAAAAATAACAATAGATTAGATCAACCAAATTTGGACTGGATATATGTGAATGGTAGTAGATACCAGTTGATGGTAGAGAAAAATGTGATGAACGCTAGTGGGATGACGTCGATAGATATGGTGACGATAGTAGCAGTGGTAGCGGTGATGATTGATATGGTGGAGTGGCATTATGGATGTGGTGAAGGCTCTGACAGTGGTGAAGGCTCTGCCAGCGGTGAAGGTGATAGAGAGAACATAATAAAAAATGAAAGAGAGAGAGAGAGTGATGACGTAAAATGAAAAAAATGTTGGAGAAAAGTATAGGATTTAGGGTTAAAATGGCATTTATGACCATTTATGTTAAAGTTTATCTTTAGTCTTTTAGAATTTCAAAATTCTAGAGATTTTCACTAGCAAACAAACTTTGTATGTCTTATAACTCTTACCCAAATACATAGAGAGATGTATCCCTTAATAATAAAACAATTGGCTTTTTGGTTCTTTTTTGGGTAAATAAATTACAAATACACTTATAATATTTGTTTAAAATACGAATTGCCTTCAGTGGTTTTGGAAATTACTAATACTCCATTGTAAATTTTTTATTTTATTTTATTTAATACAAGTAATTGTAGACACCCCATTTTAACTGACCCTAAGACTTCAGGCGCTTGTAGGCCTTCCGATGAAGAAATGGTAATATCTCCACCCTTGGAATGTTGAAAGTTGTTGTTGACTTTTTATGAAAATGACCAAAATACCCCTAAATTCATTTTTCAGCCAAAACCAATTTTCCAACCCTGAGAGATAAGGGAAGCCCAATTGCACTTAGATTGATGATATGTTCTAAAATTACTGACCGGTTTTTATCAAAAATATTCATCTAAAGACAATTTGAGCTTGCTTGGGCCATAAGTAGGCAAAAGCCACACAAAGCCGCACGTAGCCATGCAAACCCGCACCTAACTTGCAAAGTTGACACCTGGATCCCTGGTCTCACGTGCACCCGCATGTGAATTGTGTGGCTGCAACTAGTTTGTGCGGTCGCACTTTCCTTGTGGGGCCGCACTTCCCTTGCGCGGCCTCACCTTCCCCAATAAACAAAAATGGAAACTTTGCAAGGATAACAATGCAACATTAGAGGGAGGCACTAGGAAGAAAGCGATACTCAACTCGAACAGCCTCCTTTTGCTTCCTCTCCAAGCTAGGAGTGCTTATAAAAGCACCCCTCCTTTCCCTTTTGCAAAGGGTTACAAAATTGTGAACCTTTGAGAACATCTGAGAGCTTGTAAGAAAGAAATCCTACCCCCTACCCTCAATTATGAAAATCCCACCCTAACAGCAACCAAAGGCAAACAAAAATACTCTAAGGACTTGGTGACTTGGACCAATATCAGAAATGTAAGCTTGAGGGAGGCCTACAAGCAAGAAAATAAAGTTTTCTTGACTTGATATTCGTGTGCTCTTCGGTTCTTGAAAACCATAAGGTAAAACACACTTCTTTTGTTAATCTTAGAACTTGTTTTCCATCTACTTTCAGTAGTCAAGCATGCTTAGGGCTTTAGTTCATCTATATGTCATATAGTTTGCATATTTATTCATCTTTTTTGTCTTTTTCACCATGATTCTTGTATTTTCATTAGAACAACATATATAGGATCATGTAATCATATAGCAATCATGCAATATTTGGCCTGGTTCGAATCATCATGTAGTTAGTTTGTAGTTTAGCTCTTTATTTGTTATTTGCTTTTTGTGTATAAGCATCAGTAGCTTCAAACTCGACCTAGGATCATATTTTGTATGTTTAGTTGTATGATAGGTCATGTTTAATTTCAAGTTCTGCATGTAAGACGTTGAAAGTAGGCATCTAGGTTAGTCTCTCCGTCCTTCATAGCATTTGCATGTTTCGTTTGCATTATTTTTTTAATAATCCAAGTCTAAGTGTTTTTCTTGCAAAATTATTTGTTTTGAATGATTTTATGAATATTATTTATTTTAGTTTATGTTTAAGGCCGTGGATTATTAAGAATCCATTGTTTTTTCTTTTTTTATAATGAAAATCACCTATTGGACAAAAAATATGGCTTTATTCATTTAAACTAAAATAAATTATATTTATTTTATTCAAATCACATAGTTTTAGGATTAGTTAAAGGTTTTAGGCTTAAAATGAAATTTGTGAATAATTAACCACTAAAATCATAAAATAGAAAGTTAGTAGAGGCTAATCTTCGAATTGGGTAAAATGGGATGCTTTCATTCAATGATCTTCCCCTTTTGTACCTAAGCTCGCAAACCTAGAATTTTCTAGTTATGATGGATCGGTCCTTAACTTAGTTTTTATTGTTAAAGGTTTCTTAATTTCCCTTTAAAAAAAATTAAGTGGAGACTATTTATTGTTAAAGCAAGTTGGTACAACAACTTGTGTGGGAAACGAGTCTTAAACTTGAAAAAGGAACGACATCTACAATAATAGAAAAAGTGAAATTTCTAACTACTCTTCTGTGGGGAAGTATTTTGTGAATGACAACACGTGGCTAAGGTGACGCCGAAGTATCAGCTGGAGTGCTACGTGGCCTGGTCATGCTTACCAAGATGATCTCGGCTAGACCGAGGTTATCTGTGGAGATGTCGAAATCCGAGATAAGCAGATAAGGGACAAGAGTCCTAGAACATGAGAGGATCTCAGTCCGGATAAGGATAAGGCTCATGAGGAGTTTATCCTTATCTAGTTGAGAGTCCAGGATAAGCATTGAGCCTGAGCCTAATGGAGAGAGGCTTCTAGGGGATCTGGTCACAGCTGATTATAAAAAGCATGGCACCCTCGTAGGTCTGAAGTAAGTTCTGACTTGTGAGTTTTGAGTATTATTTGCTATCTGTAAGTGATATTGTTTAATGACTTGATCATCGAAGTGCCCCTGGGTGGACAAACCAGTGCCGAGTTCTTATCTTCTTGTTACAGGTCGTTGGGCTTAATCTATTCTGCCAATGGTTAGGGGTGTAAAAATGGCCAGTGGCCCGTGGGCGGCCCGAAGCCCGCCGACAGCCCGAGATGGGCCGGGCTCGTTTAGGCTCGCTTGGGCCTAGGCCCGAGCCCAGCCTGAGCCCCTGGGCTAGGGCCTGGGCCGTCGTTTTGAAGCCCGGCCCGGCCCATCCCATCGGCTCGGCCCCTTTGGCCCGGCCCGTGGCTCAGCCCATCGACCCGCTTAAGGCCCACTTAGGGCCCGGTCCCCCCAGCCCGCGCCAAGGCCCAGTGTATTTTTTAATGGAAAATAATAAACTTTCGGTAAAAAAAAATTAAAAAAAAATGGCCAGGCCCACCCAAGTCCGAGGCTAGGTATGGACCGCTCGGAACTCTGCTCTGCGTGCGAGGGCGCGAATTGTTGTTCTTAGCTACTACAGTTCGAACTCATGTCATGGTTTTGAATCCAATCTCACAAAGTGCAATGTAAGACTGATAAATCACCAAAGAGTCCAAATCCGGCAAATCGTTTTGGAAAATTGATTTTAATCAAAAGCGCCAAACATGGACTGCTTTGCCAGATTTCAGAGTCGCCACCTAAATATTTTATTTTGGAAAAATTTAGGAAACCCTGACTCGTGCCTAAGGCCACGTGTCCATCATCACCAAAGTTGCCTTGGCTCGGGAACTTGGGTACAAGAGGGGAAGGTCATGCAATGAGCACCTCCGCTCGCCCGATCAAAGGATCGGCCTTTGCTAACATGATATGTTGTTTTTGAAAACATATGTGTTCTTATTCTGGTTATTTAGCTAGGATTACTATGTGATGCGCACAGCATACAAGTATAGACTAAATCGCTCAAGTTGGAACAAAACATCTCACGTTTGTTTGTTTGAAAATGGTTTGAAGTTGCTACTCGCAAGTAGGCTAAGACGCGGATTTGCCACCCTCAAGTGGGCTTAGAAAACATGGTTTGCCACTCTCAAGTGGGCTTAAAACTCGCATTTTGATGAATTGTTCCAATTCAAGCAATCCAACCTTCATCCACAGGCATTCATGCAGTTAAACATTTAAGCAGATAGCCTCATGGCAAGCATGCTATCATGGCAGCACTCACACGCATGCAAGGTTGTTAAAGCATAAACACTCACAGTGTACTCCGAGCCAAAAAAGAAGCTAGTTAGTAATCAATGCATGATCCTAGCTATGTTAAGATGCCTAATGCAACACATGCAAAAATGCAACTAAGATAGGCTCGGCTATTCTAAAACGGCATATGAAATGCAACAATTGATACATGTATTCAAATTGGAATTGAAATACAATACAGTTTGTATGATGCGCCGAGCCCGGTGCATGCAAGACAGATAAATGGATGCATGCATGCAAAGCGTAAGGATGCTATTTGAAATATGCCCTAAAACTAACCACTGAAAGCATATAAGTAAAAGGGAGAAAGAAATGGGGGTTGGAAGACATGTATCACACACACGCACACTTATTACAACAATTGTGCCCTCCCGACGGAGGATCCGAATAATAAGCTAACTAGCTAATCTCAGCTAATTAAACTAATTATTAGAAAACAAGCTAATTAACTAACAAGCTAACTAACTAGTTATTACAACACAAATGAATAGTTAAGCGCATTAACTACTTAAGTACAAAAATGAATGCATTAGCTAGCTTAAGCAAAGCAACTAATTAAAGCAAATAGAAGGGGCCTTGGAGTGAGAAGCGCATGCATGCTCGGTCGCCTCGTTTGAAAATCCATCGCGATGCCCCAACTTGCCTCTGTTTTCAATTGTTCTCAGAACACTGTACAAAGCTCCAGATAGCTTTTGCTCCACCATGGGAACCTCCAGGAGCATGGCCGACCACTTGGTGGTGTTGCCAACCACTTGCCTTTGCTGCAGACCAGAAAAAGTGGTCGGCCAGCCACCTTACTGGTCTGCCGACCAGTTTTTGCTGCCCAACTCCAATTGCTGCAACGGAGAACAAGAAGGGGCATGATAATGTATTTGCTAGATATGTGTGCACAACCACTCTCCCTATCATTTCTTGATCTCAAGGGAGTGTAGTTCTCGACTCTCGGGCCACCAACCGAGCATCGCAATGCATGATGGCCGAGAAGCCAAGATTGCACAATTCAATGTAAATGAATGCACAAATAACACATAAGGCCTTAACCTCTATCATGCATGATCAAGAGGGTCGGCGACCGAGAAATGAGGCATGTTTCATTACTTCAAGTATGAAACGTTCCTCGTTTCTCGTGTTTGGACTAATACCCTATCCAAACACAATGCAATGCATGCATGATCAACTTATCAAATCTAATGGCATGCAAACTCAATGCAATGCAACATAAGCATGCAAACAACAATGCAATGTGACAACATGCAAACAACATGCGAACATAATGCAATGCAACAACATGCAAACAACATGCTCAATGGACTTAAACCGGATATGAACAGACCTCAATCATGCCCAAAACAGTGGCCATAATGCTATGAAAGGATGGTATGAAAGGCAAGATAATGCATGCACATGCATTGGCTCACCAATTAAGCATAAAAGCACAACTCTCAAACATGAGCAAGGAGTGACAAATATGGAAGTGTGACAACACTACAAGCTCTAAAAACATGTATGAAATGATGCCAAACCATTCAAACAACCCAAGTATGTCATGCTAGGAGGCCTAAGGCATAAGGCCACCAAAGGAGACTACACAAGAAGCATGCAACACATGGCATAAATGAAGGAACCAATCATGGATAGAGCTCAAATAGGTCAAGACAAGGATCAAAACATGCTGAGATGGGAGCTCAAAGGTCTAGGCATGCATGCATACAAGCTAGGCCACAAACAAGGCAATAATGCACAACCCTTAGAGGCACTCAAAGGGTGAAAGAAATGGGAACATGGCAATGCTATATGCTCTGAAATAACATGTAAAATGATGCAAAATCATGCACATGTTACAAATGAAGCATGCTAGGAGACTCAAAGCTTGAAACTAGCATAGGCATTTGCACTATAGCTATGCAATACATGAAGCATGTGACCAAGGCAACCCAAAATAGTCCTAGAACATGTCAAAATGATGCTAAAACATGCATGGAGCAAAGCCAAAACAAGCTAGCACGAAGGGCATGAAGCATGGAATATGCAAGGACAATAAGGAGGAGTACACTACACCTACCAAAACCAAGCATGAGATGACTTTACCAATAAAAATAAAAGTTATGGCATGTCAAATTAACACCAAAAATGGGCTAATACCATGTCAATACATGCTAGAATAACAAGCTCACTCATTAGGCATGCAAAGCTAGTAAAGAGGACTTACACTACAAGTGTAAGAAGCAAATGAGGGATGCTCTAACCAAACAAAAACAGAGTTGAATCATGGCAAAACAACACTAAAAACACACTGAAATGGTGGTCCAAAAGGCTAGGCAAGATGGCATACACATGAGCTCATATTTAAGGCATAAAATACCAACCCTCCAAAGCATTGAATGAGTGAAAGATGTGAGAACATGGAAATGAAACATGCTCTAAAATCACATAACAAATGATGCCAAATCATGTAAATAGCCCAAGCAATGCATGCTAGTGGCTTGGAAACTCAAAGCTAGTGAGCTAGAATGCACGATGGCTATACAAAGCATGGCATGCATGACCAAAACAACATAAATCAGAGCTTAATCATGATAAAACATGAAGAAAAACTTCTTTGAGTAGAGCCAAAAGATGCTAGAATGATGAGCTATCAAGATAGGCATGTAAGGCTAGTATGCAAAATTTACACTACAAGTGTATAATGCATGCAAGGGGTAACCAAGACAACCAAAAAAAGAGGTATGCCATGTCAAAATAACACCAAAAATATGCTGAGATGGAGCCAACATATGCTACATAAACATGCTCAAACATGAGGCTAATAAGGCAAGCATTCAAGATACAAGGAGAGGGGATGACCCCCTCCTATCTGGGACCTCAAAACACCCTTTCCACCACTGAAATTCCTTTGAGTTTCAGTGGTGAGAAGGCCAAAAGGAGGTGGTCCCAATAGCTTAAAAGGATAGCACAAAAACAAGGCCAAACAAGGCACAAGAGGGGGTAGACCACCCCCAACACCAACAAGGTCTTAAACAAACATTTAGAACACTAAAAACTAGAATTTTTTGTAGTAGAAAGTCAAGCCAAAATAAGCATGCAAATAGGTCCAAAAGATTAAACGAAAACCAAGGTTTAAGGGGTTAGAAGCTCACCTTTGTAGAACCATGTCAAAGCTGCAACTCCAGCAGCAACCTTTCTGAGCTCAAACTAGTCCAAAAACACTAAAACCAACTCCTAGGTGCCTCAGCAACAAAAGGATGGTGTTTCACTATGTGTTTGTGTGCAAAAGTAAGAAGAAAAGGGACTTTCAAGAACAAATATAGAGCAAGGAAGAAATATAGAGACAAAGATGTATGTATATTTCTTAGCCAACTTTTCTGAACCTGAGACAAGAGGGAGGGGGCTCCCTCTTATAGAAATCCAAGCTCAAGCTTGTTGAACAAGCTTGAAGCTTGAACCAATCCATCCATACACGGGTATGGAGGATGCAATCTGTGCACTCCAGCTGGCACAGCTGGCATCCACAACACCTGCAGAAAGTGAAGGAAAGCTACTGACCAGTTGAAGTGGTTGGCCAGCCACTTTTTTTGGCTGGCAAGAGGAAAAAGTGGCCTCCAAGGGGGAGGAGTGGTCTGCACAAGGAAAACAAGGTGGTGGCATGGTGGCCTACCACTTTTGGTGGTCCAAAGGCTACCAAGACCAGTTGGCCGACCAGAAAACTGGCTGGCAGGGAAGAAAAGTGGTTTTGAGGGAGAGAAACTAGTCTCCCACCCTTATTCCGCCCTCCAAGCAAGGAAAACAAGGTTTGTGCCAAAAACAAACCAAAAAGGATGCAAGACAAGAGTCCGGGGGTCGAGGCGCACAACCGGAAGCCTCGAAAACTAGTCTACGGGCACCAAAAGTGGTCTATGAGGGAAAAGTGGTTTACGACCACAAAAAGTGGTCTCCCAGACCTCAGTGTCCCTTTAGACCAAGGCAACAAGGCATGGTTCGAAAACCAGGCCAAAAGGAGAACATTAAGCGGTCCTGAGACAAGGCGCGCGGCCGAAGACTCCAGAAACTGGAAACTAGTCTGCAAGAGGGAAAAGTGGTCTACGACCACAAGAAAGTGGTCTACAGACCACTCCCTCCCTCCAGGGAAGGGAAAACAAGGTTCGGTTCAAAACCAAACCAAAAGAGAAGCAAGACAAGGCGCTCGGCCAAAGGCTCCGGAAACCGGAAACTAGCCTACCAGAGGGAAAAGTGGTCTACGACCACAAAAAGTGGTCTACGGACCTCTCTCTCCCTCCAGGCAAGGTCAACAAGGCTTGGTCCACAAACTGAGCCACAACACAGAGAGTTCAGAGGCCCGGAGGCGAGGCACTCAGCCGAAACCTCTAGAAACTTGAAACGAGCACAAACATGCGTGATCATCGAGCGCTCAATCAATGACGTCTGAGTCTTAAGGTCGGTCAAAAATGGGGTGTCTGCACTAAGCCTAGGCCCACCGAGCCGGCCCACTGGCCTGCCCAAGGCCCGAATATCGCTGGGCCTGGGCTAGGGCCTGGGCTTAGTTTTTTGGCTCGTGGGCCCGGCCCAAATTTTTGGCGGGAGCTCGCGAGGGCTTGGCATGGGCTCAGCCCGGCCTGAGCCCGGATGGGTCGGGCTAGATTTACACCCCTACTAGTGGTCTCTAACTGAGTTCCCTTTTTGGTTGTGTGGTCGAAAATCAACACCCATAATTTGGCACTGTCTATGGGAACTTAAGGAGAATAGATGGCCAACAACGGGTAAGAAGAAAAGATTGGAGACGACATCCATAGTGAGGGTGAGGAGCATGTGGATCCTAATGTCAGGGAAGAAAACCGTAATGAAGGAGTACAGGAACCGAATCTTAGGGTGAATGACACAGACAAAGGGCCCGAATAAAGGAGGCCGAGATGAATATTACAATGAAGGTGACCTCCACGTATGGAAGGATATATGTGTGGGGAGGGATGAGGAGATGAAAGAAATGGCAAACAAGTTGGCCGACCTTCAGTTAGTAGTTAACTTTATGATACAGAACAACGTAATGCAACCACCATTCCCGTTGCAGGACACGCCAGCACTAGCCACTAAGACTGATGCCCAGAAAGGAGGACAAAAGGCAGTTCCAGTTATCTCGCAGCATGGCAAGGGACAAGGGAACTCACATTGGCCATCGAAGGATGTTGGGCGTACAGAATCAGTACGAAGAGAGTTGTAGAGGACACCACGGACGAAAAGGACCTATGTCCAAGGATCTCAGCAGATCTAAGGGCAAGGCCTCTACTTTGATGCATTGGATGAGGGGAAGTCCAAGAGGACGCACAACTTCACCGGGAGCAGCACGCCGAAGAGACTAAAGTCTAGCAATAGCTGAGCTCTCGGTAGAGCAAAGAAAGATTTGAGAGACTACCTCTAGAGAAAGTGACTAAACGTCGAGATTATATCTGGCACCAAGCTGAGGATGCCCTTCTCGGTGGAGTTGGATACTTTTGAGGCCCCAAAGAGATTTAACATGCCGAGGTTTCAGATCTACGATGGTAAGTTTGATCTAAACTTTCATATTGGTTTCTATTTGAATTCCATGGCCTTGTGGAGTGGGAATAAGCAATTGTTATGCAAGGTATTCCCCTCATCCTTTTGGGAGATAGCATTAGATTGGTTCCATAAGTTACCAAAGGGAACTGTGAAGAGTTGGGAAGGCTTGGCCGAGATGTTTGTGGCCAGGTTTGTTACGAACAAGTCACAGCCATTGAGGATCGATTCCCTATTGACTCTGAAGATCAACGATGACAAAGGCCGCAGGGCTTACGCTAAGAGATATTACAAGGTGTACAATCGGATTCCGGGTTGTAACCAGGAGGTGGCGGTTGTATCCTAAAAAAATGGCCTAGATGATAAATGCCCGCTTTGGAAATCACTTGCAAAAAACCCTTCCGAAGAGCATGAAAGAGCTCATGGCGTGGATTGAGAAGTATGCCAGAGCAGAGGAAGACACACAGGAAGCGAGGACTCCAAAGCAAGAAAGGAGAAACGGCTCACTGAAGCGAGGCCAAGGGAATGCCATTGTTGACAGGCAAGAAACAGGAGCAAGAGCTATGTAGGCAGTTAGCACAATTTTCAGGATCCTGATCTATAAAGTTTTGGAGAGGATCAGGAACCAGTCGTACTATAGAGTGCCGGATAAGATCCTAGAAGAGTTTATGGGAAGGAGCATAGGGCAGCATTGTTCTTACCATAATGAGGATGGACACTTAGTGGTGTAAGGCTCTGAAATCACACTTGAAGGATCTGGTCAGACAGGGTCACCCAAGAGACCTAGTAAATGAGGCCAGGACAAGGAAATAACATGCAAGGCTTTCCCAAGCACCAACAGCTCCACCTCCACCACCACCACTATAGCAAGAAGATAAACCTCGAGTAATCAATGTGATTCACTTGATGGTGAATGAGAATGAAGTACGAAGGGAGACCCAAAGAGTAAGGCACTTGCAGCATGTATATTAGGTCTAGCAAACGAAACCCAGAACAAACGAATACTAGGGACCAATGATTTCTTTCACTGAGGCTGACTTTGACATGGTGCAGCATTGCACAATGATGCCCTGGTGATGACTCTGAAGATTAGAGATTGCCAGGTGAGGTGCATACTAATTGATCAAGACAGTTCTTGTGACATCATGTATGTTAGATGTTACAAGGAGCTTGGCCTTCACCCAGATGATTTAGAACAATCCAACAGCCCGATGGTTGGATTCAATGGGACGCTGACATGGCCTCTAGGAGCCACGAATTTGGAGGTGCAGGCTGGGAGCAAGAAGGTAACAACAGAATTGACTGTGATAGATATCCCTTCCCTGTATAATGTCATTTTGGGGCGACCTTGGTTATATGCAATGAGGGTTATTCCCTCAACACTGCACCAATTGTTATGATTCCCAATAGAACAGGAGACTGAAGAGGTACGAAAAGACCAGGTACAGGCAAAAAGTTGCTCCATGGTAGCAATAAAGTACACTTGTAATGTAAGAGAAGCAGAAAGTGTTGAGATTGAAAGCGAAGACCACGAGGTCTTGGATGATGTAGGCAAAGAGCCAACCGAGAAGAGTGAAGAACCACCAAAAAAGGTTTTGGTGCAGGAAGGAGATGATAAACGATTCTTCCTTCTTGGCTCAAACTTAGTCGAGGAAGATGAAAGAGAGCTGGAGGCCTTCTTAAGAGAGAACATAGAGCTGTTTGCATGGGCACCTTATGAGATGCTGGGGATCAGTCCCGAGGTCACCTGTCACAAACTTAACGTAGACAGGTTGGCAAAACTAGTCATCCAGAGAGCAAAGAGATCGACGTTGATACATGTGCAGGTAGTCGAAGAAGAGGTAGACAAGCTACTAAAGGCATAGGCCATCAGAGAGGTAAATTATCCCACTTGGTTGTCTAATACCATAGTGGTGAAGAAGAAGAATGAGAAGTGGAGGGTCTGCGTGGACTTCATGAGCTTAAACAAGGCCTGCTCCAAGGACAGTTTCCTACTACCCAGAATTGATCAGCTAGTAGATGCTACTTCAGGACATGGGAGGATGAGTTTTCTAGATGCATAGGCCACTACCAAAGAGTAATGTACGCCCCAAATAAAGATAAGACAACATTCATCACCCCTAAAGGACTCTATTGTTACAGAGTAATGCCTTTTGGATTGAAGAATGCAGGAGCGACCTACCAGAGACTGGTCACCAAAATGTTCAAACACCTCATTGGGAAGACAGTGGAGGTATACATTGACGATATGGTTGTCAAAACCAAAGAACCTGGTAACCATCTAGCCAACTTGAAAGCAATTTTTGACATCCTGAGATCATATTAGCTGCAACTCAATGCCTTAAAATGTGCATTTGGAGTTGGATCCGGTAAGTTCTTAGGATATTTAATCACCAAAAGGGGCATTGAAGCAAGCCCAGATCAGATCAGGGCTATTCTTGACTTAAAAAGCTCGACAACAGGCAAACAAGTACAGATGTTGACTGGAAGAGCAGCGATCTTGAACAGGTTCATCAGCCGAAGTTCAGATAAGTGCAAACAATTTTTTGGTTTGCAGAAGAAGGCCACAAATTTTTTGTGGACAGAAGAATGCGAAGTCGCTTTGGCTGACTTGAAGAGATAATTGACAACCCCACCGATGCTGTCGAACCTGATACTAGGAGAAGAATTGTTTCTATATCTGGCAGTTTTGGACCATGCAGAGAGTGCAGTGGTAATCCGAGAAGAAAAGGGAGAGCAGAAGGCAGTATATTATGTGAGTAAGACCCTGGCCAATGCTAAAACCAGGTACTTGCCCATGGAGAAGTTAACACTAGCCCTGGTAATGGCTTTGAAAAAATTGAACCACTAACATAGAACCCCCTAAAGTACCTATTGCAACATGAGGACTTGAAAGCCAGGGTAGCTAGATGGGTAGTGATGTTGGGCCAGTACAACTTGGAATTCAGACCTAGAACAGCAATCAAGGGCCAGGTTATGGCTGATTTTGTGGCTGAGTTCACTCCTGGCACAATCCCAAGGCGGGCTTTGGTGAGCCGCGACTTGGGATGTCCAGGAGAACAGGAAGAAACCCAACAAGGGATAAAATACCCCTTACCAGCAGAGCAAAAGAAGACAAAAGAAAGGCTAAAACCTTGCAACATTTACATCGGTGACTTCTTCCGCCTCTTTGTTGATAGCAGCTCAAATCGGTAAGGAGTGGGGGTTGTACTGGTTCTGGTATCGCCAGATGGGCAAATGATTGAGTAGTCCATACGTTTGGGATTCAAGGCCTCAAATAACGAAGTAGAGTACGAGACACTGATTGCTGGGCTAAGGCTAGTAGCAGCAATGGACGCTGACGGGGTAGTAGTCTTCTGTGACTCTGTAGACACCCCATTTTTTGACCGTCCTCAAGACTTGGACGTCATCGTTTGAACACTCGATGATCATCCATGCCTGTGTTCGTTTTGAGTTCCTGGAGGTCTCGGGCCGCGCGCCTTGCCTCAAGATCTCTCAACTTGTTTGTTTTGTGCTTGGTTGTGGACCAAGCACTTGTGTTTTTTCTTCTGAGGGAAGAGGGTGACTTGTTTGCCATCCCCTCAACCCACCGGTCAAGGCTTGAAACCATCGGCCTTGTTTTCTTGCCATCGGCCAAAAGTGTTGGCCGATCAGCACTATTTTTGGTCGGCCGGCCCTTTTGTTGGTCGATCGGCCATTTTTGGTGGCCGAACCCTATTCATCTGCTTTATGCAGATATTTAGTGCCAGCTAGCACAGCTGGCATCCACAATTAACCCCCTCCATACACGTGTATGGAGGGATTTGCCCTTTGCTTAGCTTCTCCAAGAAGCTTTGCAAATTGGATTTCTATAAGAGGGGAGGCCCTCCTCCCTTCTCAGAGGTTCTGAAAAATTGATATAGGAGTTCTATATCTATCTATCTCTACATTTCATCTCTCTCTACATTTGTGTGTGTATTTGTGCTCAAAAGGGTGTTTTGTTCACACTATTGCACACAAACACCTAGCATTACACTATCCCTTTGTTGTTGAGGTACTAGGGAGTTAGTTTCAGAGTTCTTGGACTGATTTTGATCAGAAAAAGGTGCTGGTGTTGTGTTCTTGGAGGTGTTCTTCAAGGGTGAGCATTCTTGCTTTAGATACCCCATTCTTTCTTAAGCTTTTAGCCCTTCTTGCTTATTTTTTTAAGCTTAGCTATTAACTGATAAAAGTTCTATTTTTACTTGCTTTAGACCTTTGTTTAAGGTCTCTTCTTGGTTTGGGGTTGTTTACCCCCTCCAAGGCCTTGTTAGGCCTTGTTTTAGGCCATCCCTTTTGGCCCTTTCTTTAAGCTTTGCATGACCTTTCTACCACTGAAATCTAGAGGATTTTCAGTAGTGGAAAGGTGGTTTTCAGGTCTTAAATAGGAGAGGGTCATCCCTTCTCCTTGTTGTCTTGAATGCTTGCATAAATGACTTATATTGGTGGCTTGTATGCTTAGCTTGTTTTAGCTTTATTTCAGTGTGTATTAGGCTTTGTTTTGCCATAATATACCTCTGTTTCAAGTTGGTTTAGTGGTCTCTTGCATGCACCATGTACTTGCCTTGTAATCCCCTTATTTGCCTTAACATGCATCTTGTGTTTAGACTACCATTCTTGCATGTTTTGGCTTAGCTTAAAGAAGATTTTTTTCATGTTTTATCATGTTTAAGATCTGATTTTAGTTGTATCGGTCATCCATGACTTGCCTTGTATAGCTTTGGTTCAATCTAGCTTGTAAGCTTTGTGTATTGAATCCCCTAGCATGCTTTGCTTGGCTCATTTCAGTGATTTGGCATCACTTATTATGTTATTTTAGTCCATATAGTAAGCTTGTACACTTGCACTTATCACTCCTTTAATGTTTTAAAGAGTTGATGTCTTATGCCTCATGAATGGACCATTGTGTATGCCTCCATGTTTAGGCTTCTAGGATGACATTTCAATGTATTTTTGGTCTTGTTCTAACATGCCATAACTCTAATTTTGGTTGCTTAAATCATACCATGTTTGGTTTTGATAGGTGTAGTGCAACACCCCTTTTGTAGCCTTGCATGCTCCATGTTTTGAACCCACCTTTCTAGCATGTTTTGACCTTGGCCATTGCATGTTTTAGGCTCATCTTGACATGATTTAGGACTGTTTTGGGTTATACTTGCCATATGCCCTTTGTTTTGTGTAGCTTTGGTTCAAGTCCCTTTACTAGTCTTAGGCTTTAAGCCTTATGCATGCTATGATTATGATTATATGTGTGATTTGGCATCGTTTCTAACATCATTTCAGAGCATGTAGTGTTGTCGCACTTGCATGCTTTTAACTCTTTTAAGTGTGTTTAAGAGTTGTGTCTTCATGCCTAGGTGATAGGCCAATTAGCATGCATGTTTGTATATGCTTTTATCCCTCACTTCATCACTTTGGCCACTGATTTGGGCCTATTTGAGAGCTGTCTATTTTGGTTTAAGTCCATCCTTTGCATGTTGTTGCATGCTTGCCTTGCATGTTGTTGCATGCTTGTTGCATACTTGTCCCTTTACATGTTGCCACATGTTTGCCTTACATGTTGTTGCATGTTTGTCATTGGCATTGTTGTTACATGCCTTGCATGTTTATTTGTTTAGGTTGTATGCCTATTATAGCATTGTTGTTAACATGCTCATGTTGCATTAGATTTTCATCATGCTTGAGTTGTTTGCATGCTTGCTTGCTCACTTAGGTTGCATTGCATTGTGTGTGCATTGCCTTGCCCTTGATCAAGCATGATAGAGGTTGGGCCCCTTATGTGTTTTTTTGTGCATTTCATTTGATATTGAATTGTACACTTGGCTTCTTTGGCCATCATGCATTGAAACGCGTGATTGATGGTCCGAGGGTCGAGGACTATACTCCCTTGAGTTCATAACATGATAGGGAGGGTGGTCGTGCAAACATTGTCTTACAAATGTATTGCCATGCTCTGTTTGTCCTCTGCTGCAGCAACACAGCATTCTGCAGAAAGAAATGGTCGACCAACCATCTTCAGTGCCGGTCGGTTAAACATTATTGGCCGAGATCCTCACATACGGTCGATGATCACTATCACTTGGCCGATGACCCTATCTCTTGGCTGATGGACTCTCATAATGTCCCCAAGGTAGTTCAGAAGTGTCACAGAAGTTGGCACAGTTTTCAAAGGTGCAGAGCAGTGCAAACAGAGGCAACATGAAGCATGGCGATGGATTTCCGAGCGAAGCCGTCCGAGCATGCATTTGTCCCTCTTCTCGAGGCCTCTTTAGTGCTTTTGTAGCTTAATTAATTTGTTTAATTAGTTAAGCATTGTGTAATTAATTAATTAGCTCATTGGTTAGTTAATTAGTTAATTTGTATTATTCTTTTGGTTCCTCCGTCGAGAGGGTGCAATTGTGTAATAAGCGTGTGTGTGTGTGATGCATGTCTTCCAACCTCCACTTCTTTCTCCCTTTTACTTACCTGCTTTCAATGGTTAGTTCTAGGGCATATTTCAATTAGCATCCCTATGCTATGCATGTTTGCATCCATCCATTTGTATTGCATGCACCAGGCTCGGCACATCATACTAACTGTATCATATTTCAATTCCAATTTGAATACATGTATCCAGTTGTCGCATCTCACATGCCATTTTAGAATAGCCGAGCCTATTTCTAGTTGCATCTTTGCTTGTGTTGCATTAGCCATTCTGACATGAATTAGGATCATGTATTGATTACTAACTAATTCTTTATTTTGGCTCGAAGTACACTGTGAGTGTTTATGTTTTAGCATCTTGCATGTATGTGAGTGTTAACATGAAACATGCTTGCCATGAGGCTAATTGCTTTTGTGATATAACTGCTTGAATGCCTGTGGGCGAAGGTTGGATTACTTGAATTGGAACGATTCATTGAAATCCGTGTTTTAGCCTACTTGCGAGTAGCAAACTTCAAACCATTTTCAAACAAACGGATATGCGATACTTTGTTCCAAATTAGGCGATCTAGTCTATACTTGTGTGTTGTGCGCATCACATAGTAATTCTAGCTAATTAACCGGAATAAGAACGCACGTGTTTTTCAAAAACAAGATATCATGCTTAGTACTGGCCGATCTTTGATTAGGCGAGCGGGGGTGCTCATAGATGACCTTCCCCAATCGTACCCAAGTTCTCGAGCCGAGGCAACTTTGGTGATGACGGACACGTGGCCTTAGGCAACGAGTCAGGGTTTCCTAAATTCCCCAAAATAAATATTTAGGTGGCGACTCTGTATTTGGCAAAGCAGTCCATGTTTGGCACTTCTTTCTTAAAAATCAGTTTTCCAAAACGATTTGCCGGATTTGGACTCTTTGGTGATTTATCGGTCTCGCATTGCACTTTGCAGGATTAGATTCAGAACCGTGACATTTGAGTCTGAACTATAGTAGCATGAAGCCCTAGGGCGCGTCTACAGACTCACAGCTCATTTTGAATCAAGCAACAACCGAGTATGCAGCCCGAGATGAGAGGATGATAGCCTATGTCAAAGAGGTTCTCAAGCTACTAACACTATTCGAAAGTTGCCGGCTATAGTAAGTTAGCCGAGATGATAATAGTCACATTGACGCCTTGGCTAACTTGGCCAGCGCGATAAAATCAGGTGAGGCAAGAAAAATAATGGTTGATTATTTGTCCGACCCAATTATTGAACCCTTGATAATAGAGTGCGCAATGATGTGTGTGGAAATGGGCCCAAGTTGGATGGACGCCATAGTGGTGTTCCTCAGAGATGACAGATTGCCAGCAGACACAAAAGAAACACACAAGACTAGACTGAAGTCGGCCAGGTTTTGCTTGTTAGCAGAAGGCCATCTCTACAGAAGATCCTTCACTTGACCTCTTCTGAGGTGTGTGCATCCATCCCAGATGGAGGACTTTTTGTATGAGATCCATAAGGGAGTATGTAGAAGCCATGCTGGGGACAGATCACTTGCTCATAAGGCCATATCTCAGGGATACTGGTGGCCCTACATGCAGGTGGATGCTGAAGCCTATGTGAGGAAATGTGAGAAGTGTCAAAGGTTTACACTTTTGATACACTAGCCAGTTGTAGATCTGAATCCAGTATCCAGTCCCTGGCCATTTGCCCAATGGGGCATGGATCTTGTTGGACAACTGCCCCATGAAATTGGACAGAGGAAGTTCCTGCTAGTAGCAACAGACTACTTTACGAAGTGGGTGGAGGCTGAACCCCTTGCAAAGATCTGAGATGTTGATGTGAAGAATTTCATTTGGAAGAACATAATTACAGGTTTAGAATCCCAAGAGCCATTGTGGCAGATAATGGCACCTAGTTTGATAGTAAGCTAATCAAGAGCTTCTGCGCAAAATATAAAATTTAGAACTAGTACTCTACTCCTAGCTTTCCCCAGAATAATGGACAGGCCGAGGCATTTAACAAGACCATCCTGGACGGGATCAAGAAGAGGTTGTAGGCTGCTAAAGGTAAGTGGGTAGAGGAGTTGCCTAATGTCCTATGGGCATATCGGATTATGCCAAGAAGATCTATTGGAGAATATATTTTTGCCATGGCATATGGCATTGAAGCAGTCATTCCACTTGAGGTCGGCATCCCTGGCATCAAAACCCAGGGAGTGAAAAATGGAACAAATGAGGCATTCCTTGCCCGAGATCTTGATCTAATAGAAGAAAAAAGGGAGAGGGCAACAATTCGGCTGGGAGCATACCAGTAGTAGCTTGCTAGGGTCTATAACAAGAAGGTCAATCCAAGGGAGTTTCAGGTTGGGGACCTCGTCCTTAGAAAAGTTGTTGGCAATAAGAAAGATTCTAGGGAGGGCAAGCTTGGCCCAAACCGGGAAGGACCATATCGAACGATCTCGCTCGCCGACAATGACGCTTATCGGCTGGAAGACACTGATGGCAAGGAGTTGTTAAGACCTTGGAACAAAAGCAATTTAAAGTTTTTTTACCATTAATTTCTGTTTTATAGATTTATGTAATTAGCCGAAGTATTAATAAAGTGCTAGCTCAATTTTGTTTTTATGAATTATTGTTGAAACTTGTACGATAGGACTGAACAGTCTTATGACGCTGTTCCCATGGTAAACATGATGAATAACTTAGATTGGCCATATGATAGAGTTCAACTAAACTTTCCATATGGTAGAGTTGAAGTAAGTTTGTGATGTTTCAGTACGAAACATGATGACTAACTTAGACTTACCATATGGTAGAGTTGAACTAAACTTGCCATATGGTAGAGTTAAGCTAAGTTTGCGATGTTTCAGTATGAAACATGATGAATAACTTAGACTTGCCATATGGTATAGTTGAACTAAACTTGTCGTATGGTAGAGTTGAACTAAGTTCTTTGGGTGTTGATTTTTGACCATATCGGATGATGCAGCTTCGGCTGGCCTCTTCTCAGATTCGACTAATTTGGATATAGGGATTGAGTCTTCTGGATCCTTCTCAGAGTTAGAAGGGATCTCAGTGATAATGGTTTTTGCCTTAGTCTTTTTTACCCTTCTCTGTTTGGGCTTTTTCTGGGGTTGAGATTGAGAGGCCTAGAACATCACAACTCTGGGAATGTCGGCTAGAAGGTCCTCGGCAACAGCGGGTTTCCGACCCATTTCTTCGACTGCCGCAACGATGGTAACTCTAGTACCAAAATTGATTGTTGGCAGCGCGATTGGAGGATTCGCCGGATCGTAGGCTGACAAGTCAAAGCCTCGGCATTTGCGACTTCGGGTACAACTGGCAGGGGCGTTTGAAACGTGATGTCGGCATTGGGATACTAGAATGCGCTAAGCAGCAGCAGAGGATGAAAGTTGCTCTACTGGATCTGAGGTAAAAGTATGGTCTGTCCTTGGTGAGGAAGCAGCAGGTGGAGTTGAGGCAGTTGGAGGTGTCTGGCTTCTCCTAGGAACGTTAGGGAGCGGGGATTGGTATGTTGCCACGTAGTTCAACAGAATGGGTGCCTTGCATTTTTTAAGGGGAAGACCCAGAAGCCGGATAAGATCTCGGCTTGGGATATACTTTTGGAGAAAGTTCTTTGATGGCTGAGGACTGCAAAGACAAGAAGAAAACATTAGAACGGATAACAAAAAAATTGCTAAGTGTGGAACAAAAAAGGGACTTTGGGGGGGACTAAGATGGTGGTTTGTTTTGAGGGATTATTCTATGGGATTGGACTATTAGTTTATCCGGACTAATAGTCCGTTGTTTGGTTCAAAGTTTTTGCATCGGACTATTAGTCCCTTCGGACTAATAGTCCCAAATCCATTGGACTATTGTGTCTCATGGGGGGGAGGGGGGTGGGAAACAATGGAGGATAAAGGGATATGGATTATGTGGTGAAATGACCATTTTGACTCTTTACTATTTAATTATATATTATGTTTAGTAAAATTTAATAAATTTAAATGTGTCAATTTAAAATAAAATAATTTTATTTAATTTTTATTGATGTTTTATTTATTTAATTTTTTAAATAATTTTTTATAGATATTTTATTGATGTTTTATTTTAAATTTCATTATTTAAATTTTAATAGATGTTTTTTTAATTTCATTATTTAATTATTATTATTTTTTTAAAATAAATTTATTTTAAATTTTAATTAAAAAATAAAATATATTTTTATGATATTTTATTTATTTAATTTAAAAAAATAAATTTATTTAATTGTGTAAAAATAAAATAAATATAATTTTTGTTTAATCTAGTAAAAAATAATTAAGATATTAAAGATATGTTTAATATTGCTATTATTAGTAATAATTGAAAAGGGTGAAATAGTCATTTGAACATTTATCCTTCTCCATAATATTCCAAACAAATATAGGATTCATATCCTATCCAACCAAATAATCCTTTCCTGACATCTAATCCCATGACTAAACAAACATGGGATATAAATCTAGTCCAACCAAATAGTCCGGGGACAATGTATCACAAGACTGACAGTCCAGTGGATTCCAATACCAACTTATCCAGTTCATCCAAACAAGCACACCTAAGTCCTTACCCTTATCATCCGTAAAGACTTCACGGCGCAATGGGAAAAGGTGGAGCTCATCGTTTGGCGCAAACTCCCAATTGCCCGAGATAATCAGGTAGTCATCCCCTACGTCCTTATTAGAGTCTGGAATGTCGGTTATTAACTTGTACTTTGTGGATCTTGGCTTGAGGTAGTAGGTATAGCATTGCGCAAACTTGAGGCCACACATGGTGTAGTAGTACTGAATATAAGACAGGGTTATTCTGGCGTTCTACCGACGTGCCAACTCGGCAATAACATTGATGACCCTAAATGTGTTTATTGCCATTTGCATGGGATTAAGCTGGTAATAATGGACTTCACTAACGAGGATGTCAATGGAGAACCTAATTCCGCCTTTAATGATGGAGACAACGGGGAATGGCATGTAGTCCTCCCCAGGTATAATACAGTCTTCTTTTCCAGCCAACTTGAGTTGAACGTTGGTTGGGATAGAGAACTCTTGCCGAAAGTATTCTAACTTGGCAGGGGTGTTTACTCTCCACTAGAACATACCCGTTATCTCGGCTAAAGTGGGTTTGGTAACAGATTTTTTGTGGGAAGTTTGGTAAAGGTTTAAAGACCTCGTCCAACTAATGAAGGGGTTCTGGTGGCCCAAGTACAGTTCTTGTTTCAGTTTTCCTAAAGAACAGAGTTCTAAATCAAATCCCAAAACCTAAATCTAAGTAGAAACAAGAATCAAATGCAAAAATCTGAAAACAAGCAAGACAAATAGAAAAGGAACATGATTCAGAACCCAAGAAAGCAACTAAGAAAAGCAACAATATGACGAGCACAATGGTGAGAAATGACGATAACACTAAGTGGGTGTATGCAAGGCAATGTGCAAGAACCAAAAGCAGTACCAGTAAATAGGTTCAAGAACAAGAATTGATTTGCAATATCAAATAACATAAACAATAGCAAGCCAATCATGAAATAAATGAAGAATTTGGAACAATGGGGCATATGAAAACAATTCATAACAGTACTATACTCAAGAACAGTAAAAAATTGAAAATAGAAATAAAGAAATCGAAGACTTACAAGATGAAGTTGAAGACAAGAGCGCTAGAATCGCCGGAGTTAGACGTTGACGTCAAACGGAACGGAACAGTGAAAAGTCCGCCAACGATGATGAATGAAGTAATTGTAGAAGTTTGAACACAATACAATAGCGGTATGAGAAGAAAATTGAAGAGAGAGAAAATTTGAGTTTAAAGAGAGAAATTAGAATTGCAAAATGAAGAGAAAGTGAGAGACGGGGAAAGTTTTGTCAAAAACACGAAAAGACGGCAAAATGTAATGAAGGTACCTTGGGCGATGTGCCTGTCAGGCGGCGTGGCAGAAACGACGCAATTTGATAGCACCTGTTAGGTATGAACCAATGGGACATGGACACGTGGAAGAAACGGTTGAAAAGACTATGTGACATCTTATGTGCAGTTGGAACTCTTGAAATTCTTGAAGTGATGAGGTAATAACCTCGGCTAGAGGAGCGATCTCGGTCAAAATGTTTAAAAGAACATCGTTCTTGGTACTTGATCCTTGATAAAATGGGCAGCTGAGTCCTAGTTATTTGAAGCCGACGAGTCAGGATCTCTGTTGGAGCAATATGTTGTGTGAATAGATGATGTAGGTTCCATCACCTCAGGTTGCCGAGGTAATAGAACCTAAGGGGTAGTTGTGGGGAAGTATTTTGTGAATGACAGCACATGGCTAAGGTGACGCCGAAGTGTCAGCTGAGGTGCCACGTGACTTGGTCATGCTTGCCTAGATGATCTCGGCTAGGCCGAGGTTATCTGTGGAGATGCTAGAATCAAGGATAAGCGGATAAGGGACAAGAGTCCTAGAACAAGGGAGCATCTCAGTCCGGATAAGGATAAGGCTCATAAGGAGTTTATCCCTATCTAGCTGAGAGTTCAAGATAAGCATTAAGTTTGAGCCTAATGAAGAGAGGCTTCTAAGGGATTTGGTCACTACTGGTTATAAAAGTATGGCACCCTCGTGGGTTTGAAGTAAGTTCTAACTTGTGAGTTTTGAGTATTATTTGCTATTTGTAAGAGATATTGTTTATTGACTTGATTGTCGGAGTGCCCTCGGGTGAACGAACCACTGTCGAGTTCTTATCTTCTTGTTATAGGTTGTTGCGCTTAATTTATACTGCCAGTGCTCTCCAGCTGAGTTTCCCTTTTGGTTGTGTGGTCGAAAATCAACACTCATATCTTCTATAAACAAAAATATGTGGAGGAAGAGTTTGATCACTATGATGATCCCTTCCTTCAACATCCCTATAACCCTTTTTGTTCTTTCCTTTGTTTTCTTTCTCATCCTCAGTAGCACCAAAGTTAGCTCAGATTCTCTCTTATATGTCTGTCCAAACACAATAACTTACACTCCCAACAACACATACCAAACCAACCTCAACACCCTCTTATTTGTTCTCTCCTCTAATTTCACCAACACCACCACCGCCACCGCCACCACCACCACCAATGGCTTCTCCAACCTCACCGCCGGCCTCAACCCCCCGATATAGCCTACGACCTCTTCCTCTGCCATGGTGATGTTTCCACTGCCATCTGTCAAGCCTGCATCTCCACTACTACTAAAGAAGTAGTCCAAAAGGGTCCCAATTCAGAGGTTACCACGATTTGGTACGAATGATGCATATCGCGATACTCAAACCAATCTATCTTCTTTTATGTGGATTAGACAATTGCACTTAGTTTGGTTAATATGCAAAATGTAACAGAATTAAACCGATTTATAGAAGTCATAGGAGGTGTAATGGATGATATAGTCACTTGGGATTTCTCTTTTTCTTCGGATAGTCGGTATGGCAAGAAGTTTGCAACTAAAGAAGCTAAATTTACATCGTTTCAAACACTATACGTGCTCGTTGTAGTTATGATTGCAATAATTGCCTTAGATCTGGTATCTCAAATCTGGCTAGTTGTTGTCTAGGAAGGTAAGGTTTAAGATTTTGGTTTCGAAGTTGTGTTGTTTGGTATGAGTTGCGCCCTTTTTATAAGGCCACCGCCACTGCACCATCGCTTTCATTGGTTCTTCCTCCTCCTCTAGGTCCTCTTACTAGCAGTTTATGTAAAATTAAACCTAATAAGTTATTGGTATCATCTAGTGATTGAAATTATTTATTTCGTAGGGTTATTGAGCAGATTACACACATATTAAATGATTCATCGGATATCAATAATTAGATAATTGGATGAGATTTGTTTTAAATAATGGAACTGCTTTGTCTCTAGTTCACCAAGAGGATGGAACGCTCCAGTTCGGGCCCATAGACCCAATACAAATCCTATTTAGATGATTTGATCTGTTAATATTTTAAATCTCTTCTTATACGTTGTTCCCCAAAAAAATAATATTAACTTGCAAAATCATTTGCTTTGCGTACGTAGATCATTTGATTATTCCAAGTTTGTCTTCCAATCATGTTCTTGACTTTGAATTTCAAATTTATAGTTTTTTCGTATTTGATTTCTAACTATAATATGCTATATCAAGCATAATTTGAAATGTGAGCTATTCTTTACTTGTGAAGATTTTCAACAAAAACATTTTTTTTTCTTGTTGATGCAGGAAAGGGTGGAATATCATCACAAGTACTCATTGCCATCATTGTCCCAATTGGAGTCTCTGTTTTGTTTTTTGTTGTATGCTTGTCCTTCCAAAGTAGGAAAACAAAGAAGAAATATGGTTCCATTGTAGAGGATAATGGTAAAGAAAAAAAAAACATTCTTCTTTTGTTTTAACCATTTATTCTTCTACTCATAAATCAAGAAATCCATTACATTTACCTTTTGATTTGTCCAGTTGGGAATGAAATTACAATGGACAAATCCTTGCAATATGATTTGGGTACAATTCAATCTACCTCAAACAACTTTTCTGACCAAAACAAAATTGGTCAAGGTGGATTTGGACATGTCTACAAGGTTAGATGTCATTTGTACTTGTATATGATTTCAACGACATAAAATACAATAATATTATTCTACATAAACAATTTTTTTACTCTGTTTTCTTATAGTAGATACAAAGTAATAGGTTCCACAACTATTTCTTACCATAAACCAATAAGTCTCACTAGTTTTATGTCTAGTGGTAAAAATTCATTTGTGTAAAACATTTTCTAAAGTAAAAAATAAAAAATAATAAACAAATAAAAATTAGAAGTTTCAAAATTTTGGATCCAAAATTTAGTAAATGTCGTATATTCTCAGGGTATACTTCCTAACATATTAGAGATAGCAGTGAAGAGGTTATCTCAAAACTCAGGGCATATTAGAGATAGCAGTGAAGAGGTTATCTCAAAACTCAGGGCAAGGTGCAGAAGAATTCAAGAATGAAGTTGCATTGGTAGCCAAACTTCAACATAGAAATCTAATGAGGCTACTGGGATTTTGTTTAGAAGGAGAATAAAAGATACTTATTTATGAATTTGTGCCCAACAAAAGCTTGGACTACTTACTATTCAGTTTGGCACATTCGAACAACTCTAGTTCTTTATAATATTTTTTTTAATATTTTATTTTGTTTCACAATAAAACATGATTTCGATGAATATACATTATTTGTAGTCGAATTTATTGAGGAACTGACCTAGTAGGCTAGTATTGCAATGCATGCTAAGAAAAGAAACCCATTTACACCTCTATCTAGGTTATAAATTTGGATTGAAAATTGAAAAGAAAAAGGGAAATGAAGAAAAAGAAAATTAGCTTATATTTTATTCACATTTTTCTTTTTTATTTTTAAATCCTTACCCAGATTCATGATCAAAATCTATCCTTAATGCATTCCTCTACTATTGTTTCCATTTGAACTTGAATAAAATTGATACAAATCATACCCAAGTCTAATTCCTCACTGCTAACTTGAGCATATATTCTAATCAATGTATAGATCCATAACAAGAAAAGTTTAATTGGTCAAAACGTTACAAGATTATAGGAGGGATAGCTTGAGAGATGCTTTATCTTCATGAAGATTCCCAACTTAGAATTGTACATTGTGATCTCAAAGCTATTAGATGAGAATATGAATGAAAAAAATTCAGATTTTGGAATGGCTAGGATCGTCGGTATGATGAGTGTTTGATTCGCTACTCGAACAGGTCTTTCTTTTCTACCATAGAGACAGACCCACCATTTCTTATGTGGAATGTAGCAAATGCAACCCAGCCTGATAAATTCAATGAGATTTTGGGAAAGATATTCTCTAATCTGAGTATTGTGGCAACTTCCAATCCTTTGAACCACATGATTTGTCACCAACGGATTGCCGTACTTGCCTAAATTTTGTTGTCTCTAGACTTCGTAGCCTCTTGGACGGAAAGAAGGGAGGGAGAGGTTTGGCACCAAGCAGTAACATAAGGTATGAATTGTACACCTTCTTGCTGGACCCGCCAGTTACAACACAACCTCCTGCACCCAATAGGCCTAATAGTGATGGCGGCGGTGGCAACCATGGTGAGTTTTGAATAAAGATAGTAAGTATTTTTGGAAAATTAGTGAAATATCCCTATCTAACTTTTGGTAGTAGGAGAGGTCCAATATATATTTTTTCTTATTAGTTAAGGTCCTCCAACAATATTATTAGAGAAATTTTAGCTCGTTACAGATAAATTTGAAATTTCTCTGTGCTAAGATGAAATTTCTCTATGAAGCTGAAATTTTTCTATGAAATTTCTAAAATTTCTCTGTGAATCTGAAATTTTTTTGTAGTGAAATTTCTTTGTGCCGAAATTTTTATCTCAAAAATGAGGAAAATAAAATTTAAATAATATTTTTTTACAAAAAAATAATTAAAAAAAATATAAAAAGCCTCATTTAAATTATCTTTTTAAGTTTCAAATTACCTTAAGCTAGTCTTGGAGAAACTAATTGAGTCTAAAATTCCTAACTCTCTCTTTCTCTCTCTCTCTGTGCGCAATTATAGTTAGTTTATTTACCAGATTAATTCCAATAGGATTGATTGACCATTAATAGTTTCAAAATTGTTTTAGACCATACTTATTCTTCTTCTAACATTTAAAAAAATATATTGAATGATGGAAATGAATATCTCGAGATCTCTATCTAAGAAATAGATGTTAGTACCTAACTAGTCATATCATCGATTGAATAACACTTCAAGACAAAAGTTAGCAACAGCTCTCTTGGAGATTACTCAACAACACAAACACTCAAATCTTTTTTATTTAAAATTCATTCTTCTCATTTTTTTAGATAAAAAAATTATTATTAAATATTTTATTTTATTTTATTACTTTTTTTTTTATTTTTTTATATTCAGGGTTCTAATTGATTTATAAGGGATAGTTTGAGGGATAAAATGAAATTTAGTGTCACATTAGCATATTTTATCTAATTATAGATGACAATTGACGATAGAGTGAAATTGATACAAAATTGAATAATTTAAATATAAAATTGATACAATTTAGAAAATATGAATTATACCAATTTTTGACTAACAATACGTGGGCAACATAAAATTTTCTGTTATTTTTAAACTCAAACGTACATCATGTAAGGAGTGCGTGTGTCGGTCCCACATAAATGAGGCAGTTACTTTATTTATGGATGTGTGTTTGGGTATTAGGTGGTGCTCACGGATGCGATCAATTCGTTAAAATTGACCCAACCCGACTTAATTAATCCATTTTAAAGTAGTTTTGATAGTATGGAGATGAATTTTTTTTTTTTTTAAATCCATTTATGTTCAAAAGGATGGTGGATGTGGAGTCACTCGACCCAACTCGATCCATCAACTCCCTTAAGAAAATCATGTTATATTTCTATGCTTTGTATGTTAAAAAAATGATATTTATTTAGCAATAATATTAGCTATTTATGAAATATGAAAAGTTTGGTCTTTATTTTAATTATAAAAAATAAAGAATAAAAAATTTGAACTCAAATAAGACCTAAAATAATAAAAAATTACTCTAAAATAGTTGAAAAAAAGAGACCATAAAACAGTAAAGCTCAATTGCCACATCCACCCGTTCACCCGCACGACTCGCTCAATCTGAGTCTGCTAACAAAGCGGACAGATGCAAATTGTTTTTTTTCAATCAGTCTAAGTTCAAATAAATAGCGGATGGGACGTCACTCGATCTAATCCAATCTGTGAGCACCCCTAGGTATAAATATCAACATGTTTGTATTGTGGGTATATTACACAAACACTCCTCTATTCTTTCAAAATCACACTGCTAGTCTCTTAATTTTTTTGAAATCACACTGCCATCTATATTATTAGTTACCAACATTACTTTAATTATGCAATTGCTATAATATCGTTATCACTATAATACTCGTCCCACCATCTCACTTGCCATCTGTGAGAATATTATGTAATTACGGTATTATGTATCAATTAGGTAGGTTGCTAATTGTGAATATGCGATTGATTGTATAGGATTGACTGTATAGGTTATTTCCTATTATAGATTAGGTTTATGATTTCTATTAATATTGGTTGTAATCTTTTTATTACACAAGTTGAATATATAGATCATTCAGAAAAACTTACATGGTATCAAAGCTTGGTTTGAAACCCTAGCTTGTAGAGTCGAAACCCTAGCCTCTCGGTTCAATCGTGATCCCTTGTCGCACCCCATCCGCTTTGAATCGCGATCAATCATCGGGCTTGCTTCATCATGTCTCTCTCAGTTCTCGTCGGCCTCATCTGATCATCGCGACTCTCTCCCGCGACTCTCTAACTCTGGTTCTCTCTCTATGGCTCTTTCTTAGTTCATTGTGATCATGTCTTTCGCAGTTCTCATCAGCCTCATCTGATCATCGAGACTCTCTCTTGCGACTCCTTGACCCTGGTTCTCTCTGTCTCTGTCTCTATGATTTGTGACTATCAATACTGTTGAACCCTTATTTCTTGTTGGTTCACTTGTTAAGTTATTATTATACTTTGACCTATTTATCTTTAGTTTATTACAATGACGGACACCAAAATCCAAGCCATCAGAAGTAAACTCACTGGTGCCAATTATGCTTATTGGGCTAGTGTTATGAAGAATTCTTTCTTGGTTAGAAAAAATGAGGCTATGTTTTTGGTTCTGTTCCTTGTCTATTGGTAGTAAAACAAGAAGGATATCTGATTTCCTATGACCCTTGGGATTGTGATAATGCCCAAGTTCTGACATGGCTTCATAATTCTGTAGATGACCGTATTGGAATGATGTTTTCTAAATACAGTACTACTAAAGAGGTATGGGACTATTTATTTGGGTGCGTATCAACAATCCAACTTTGCCAATGGTATGAGTTAGAAACAGCTATTCAGAGTGCTCGTTAGTGTGATCAAATCTATTCAGGACTTCTACATTGAGATGATAAGTCTCTAGGATTAGTTGGCTCTTATGGAACCATCTAGTCCCAAAGTACTAGACGCTTATGTTGAGTTTCGGGAGCAAGGTCATTTAGTACAGTTCTTAACAGCTCTCTCCTCTCAGTGTGAGGCTATCCGTGGTGGCATCCTTCATTGGTCTCATCTCCTCTCTGTGGATGCTGTTGTTTGTGAGCTCCTCTCTGAGGAAACCCATCTTAAGATGGCCAGTCAGACTCTGTCTCCATCTGTTTTCTTGGCTCCTACTCAACCTTCTCTGTTGTCGACCCCATCACATGATCAGCTTTAGGCCACTGCGAAGCCCAAGAAAAGGCCACTAGCTTTTGATGAGTGTGCTTTTTGACATCAGAAGGGCCATTGGAAGTACAATTGTCCCAAGAAGAGATGTCAATCTGCTCAGTTTCTTAGCCGCCTCAGACACAGTTTCAACCTCCTGCTGCTTATACTACATCTGTTCCGGCTTCTAATCCTGACTTGGCTTCCTTGCGTGCCTAGATGGCTCAGTTTCAGCATCTTTTGTCTACCTCCTAGCCATCCTCATCTACTTCTACTCTTACTTCTCTTCATTCAGGTTTGTTTGGGTCCTCTTCAGGTATCTCATCTTTTGTCTGGCTTTTTGACTTTGGTACCTATCATCATATGACTCATCACATTTCCTTACTTCAAAACTGAATCCCTCACCCTCTCCTATTACGGTTAATACTGCTAATGGGTTTGGTATGCCTGTTCTATCTGTTGGGTTTGTCTTACCCTCTGCCATGTCTGTTGTCACTATTCCCTCTATTCTTTATGTTCCTCAGCTATCTGCCAGTTTATTATCTATCAGTCAACTTGATACTTCTGGTTTTGATGTTATCTTTTTCTCTTATGTCTGTTGTGTGCAGGATCGTGTAACGCCCTCAAAATAATACATATAAGCCCAACATTCATGACATCCATAGACAAGAGCATAAGGCATATTTCCATTTATCAGAGTATTAAGTACAAAAGTATTACATGTTGACAACAAAAGTAAATGCTCTACGGGCTTACAACTTTCCAAGTCAACACTTGGGTTCAACAAAGAAGAGTTCTAACTCTTTATACAATATAAGCCCTTGGCTTGATTTACATGTAATACAAAAAGATAACACCAAAAAGATCGTTCAGCCTCTAAGCCTCCCACGCTACGTCCTTGGAGGTGGCATACCATCTGTACCTGAAAATGATATCTCATAAAGGGTGAGCCAAAGCCCAGTAGAGATATACTAAACCAAGTATGAGAAATAACTAAAACATTAGCATTCGATAAATGGTTAACACTCGTGAACCAACTTACAACACATACCAGTTCCATGACAAATACACCCGTGTTTCATTCCACCTTCCTTTACTTATCCAATTGAAATTCATAAACATGGCTCATTATCTAGCTAAATAGTTAAATGAGGCTACAACTCATATTAAAACACTTCCATTATCCACAATTCAAATGAGACTACAACTCATATTAAAACATTTCAATACTTCAATTATCTACGTTATACAAACGTAATTAGGATTTTGGGACTTTCACCCTGGACACTCCGGCCAACTTAGTTATCACTGGAGTCCATCCCCTATCTTCTCCCAAACGGGTTTGAGAGTACAACTCCTATCTCCTCCCAAACCATGGAGTACATCCCCTATCTCCTCCCAAACAAGATACATATGCAATGTATTTAAACAGTTCATCATATACAATGATCAATCTAGGCACATATTCAATATGTTAATTCCACCGTCATATTCAATGACTTAACCATTTGATTAGTTTCAGTTTTCCCTAATCAACATACAGTGTCTACAACAATCAAGACTATCCTCCACCGATAGCCCAAAGCAGTTATCTCTAGACATATAATAGATTCGTCAAACAGATAAATTGTCAACCTTTTCATGGGCGAGTGATTAATCAATCCAACTACACTATTCAATCTCATAATTTCCCAATTTCATGATTCTCAACTCAATTTCACATTCTCATACTTTCTCAAATTAATTACACAAATTAATTGTTCACATTAAATTAAGGCTTTTCCCCTTTTTTTTTTTCTCAATTTTAGCCCTGAGGCTCATTTTCATCAATTCAACAACAATGATTCCATTTTCCATAGTCCCACATACACATGGAGTTTAACAATTGAAAACCCCTTTTTTATAACTTTAAATCAAACCCTAAACTTCCCAAAATTTCCATAATTCACCATTTATACAAAATGACTAAAATCTATGTCAAAACTCATAAGAAGGAGTAGGGTATCCCTACCTCAACAGAAGAGACTCAAAGGAGTTGAAGGTGAAAACCCAAGATGCTCTAAACACCAACTTTTCGGATGAAATGAAGCCCACACCAAGCTCCAAACTTCTTACAAAGGGACTAGGGTGAAAACCACTAGAACTAGATGGATTTGTAGAGAGAAGATGTATGTAGAAGAGAAGCAGCCGGGGCTAGGGTTTTGAGTAAAGGAGATGATGAAAAAGTGAAGAAGAAGCTGCTACTGCGAACTGATATAATTAAGCCTCGCTTGAGCGAAGGAATGGTCGCTCAAGCGACCAGACACAAGGAAACCTCGCTCGAGCCAACAACACGAAGCTTCAGGTCTGTAACCCAAAAGCACGCTCGAGTGCAAGAATGCTCGCTCGAGCGAAGAAACCCAAAACATAGTCCTCGCTCGCTCGAGCGAAGGAAAGCTCGCTCGAGCCAAGAAACACAACCTTCAGGTTCAAACTTAGACGCAGATGCACGCTCGAGCGAAGGAACCCTGGCTCGAGCGAAGGAACTAAAACACAGAGTTCCCTTGAGTGACAAAAGCCTCGCTCGAGCGAAGACACCAAAAACTGGGCAGCAACCATTTGTTTCAAAACACACCAAATCTGTTACAAACCTGCCCAACACATCCCAAAACTCGAATACAAAGAATTAAAGGACGGAAATGAAACATATACTACAACAGACATCCACGGAACCGAGTCCGGAATACAACAACCAATGGAGGGAAAACCAGGATCGCTATAATCATGTGTCCAAGAAGTAAATTAGGACCGGTCGTAGAGTTGGAGATCTCTATGTGGTAGAAAGCTTGCATCTCCCTGTATCCACCTCTCCGGTTGCTTTTTCCTCATTTCAATTAGATTCTTAGTCGAGTTAGTTTTACTTATAGTTTTCTCGCATAGGTCATTTATCTGTTAATCGCTTACGGTCTTTAGCTCAATCAGGATTATTGGGTAAAGTTTTTCCTAGTCAAATTGATGAATGCTGGGGGTGTAAACTTGCCAAAATGTCAGCTTTACCTTTTAATAAAAGTACTTCATTTTCTGTTTCTCTATTTTCTCTTGTGCATACTGATGTCTGCGAACCCTCTCTTGTTCTCACTAAAGGGGGTTCCATATACTATGTGTCTTTTATTGATGATCACTACACAGTTTGGGGCTACTATTACATTCTTACGATCTGACTAGGGTGGGGAATATTTTAAAACTGATTTTTGTGAGTATTTGGCCAATTTGGGTACCATTCACCAAACTTCTTGTACTGATACACCTGCCCAAAATGGTTGAGCCAAGCGTAAACATCGTTATCTCCTTAAGATAGCTAGGTCTCTTCTTCTCTCTACCTTAGTTCCAGCTTCGTTTTGGGGCGAGGCAGTTTTTACTACTGTTTTTCTTCTTAACTACATGCCTACTCCTCTTCTTTCTGGTCGGTCTCCTTATGAGGCTCTGTTCTCTCAACTTCCCAATTACTCTATTCTTCGTGTGTTTGGGTTTGCTTGTTTTGTCCTTCTTCCCCTTAAAGATCGGACCAAACTTAGTGCCCGGTCTATCCTATGTGTCTTTTTAGGTTATAGTCTTACTCAGAAAGGTTATCGGTGTTACGACCCTATTTCCCATCGTCTTTATGTCTCCTGTCATGTTTCTTTTCTTGAACGTCTACTTTGCTTTCAGCTTTCTCCTACTACTGCTCCAGTTTCCAAAGAGGATTTGGTTCACATTGATCCATTTCTTTCTAAGATCCCTCCTGATGAGTACATCTCTACTGTTCCCCATGACCTTACTCCTTTTTCTCCTCCGTCTCCCTAGCTTGCTCCTTCTTCTCATTCTCATCCTCCGTTGTTAGTTTATTTGCATCGCTCGGCTCTCCCTCCACCAGTTGTCTCTACTCCTACTATTGATCGTCGTGCTTTTGACGACTCTGATCCTGCTGCACACTGCTATCCTACTTGAGCGCATCATCCTCCAAATAGATTGGGTTGGTCTAATATATGCTTTTTTACTTCCTGTCATACTTTTTTGTCTGTTATTCATTCCTTTTCAGAACCTTAGTCTTACAAGGAGGCCTGTCAGGATCCCCATAGATTCAAGTTATGGAGGATGGGTTGTCTACTTTACAAAAAATTAGTACTTGAAAGTTGGTTCTTTGCCTGCTGGTAAGAATCTGGTTGGTTGCAAATGGGTCTACAAAGTCAAGACTCATTCTGATGGTTCTCTTAAGCACTACAAAGCTTGTTTGGTTGCCAAAGGTTTCTCACAGGAGTATGGTTTTGATTATGAGGAGACATTTGCTCCTGTTGCCAAGATGACTATTGTTCGTACTTTGATCTCTATCGCTGCTGTTCGTTCTTGGCATCTTTATGAGATGGATGTTAAGAATGCTTTTCTTAATGGCCATCTCACCGATGAGGTTTATATGTGTCCTCTCCCTAGCCTTCACCATTCCTTTGGACAGGTTTGTCGCCTTCAGCGTGCTCTGTATGGTTTGAAGCAGTCTCCTCGTGCTTGGTATGATCGCTTTCAAATTGTTGTTACTGTGCTTGGGTTTCATCCTTGTGCTCAGGACTCTACTTCATTTCTTCTCCACACTCTGCTGGATTTGTTGCCTTATTACTGTATGTGGATGATATGATCGTTCTGGCTTTGAATCTTCTGCTATCTTTGAGGTCAAGTAGCATCTTTTCCGCATTTTTGAAATGAAGATCTGGGCCCGTTGCACTATTTTCTTGGTATTGAGGTAACTTCTTCTCCCAAGGGCTACTTTATCTCTCAGGCCAAGTATGCCAATGAGGTTATTCATTGTGCCAATCTTACTGACACTAAGATTTCTGCTACCCTTGTTGAGCTTAATGTAAACTCACCCCTACTAATGGTGTTCTTTCGATGATCCTACTTTATATCGAGAGCTCGTGGATTGCTTAGTCTATCTGACGGTCACTCGCCCTAATCTTGTGTTGTTCATGTGGTTAGTCAATTCGTTTCTACTCCTCGTTCTACACATTGGGCTGCTTTGGTTCGGATTCTTCGTTATCTCCAGGGTACTATCTTTCATGGTTTACTGTTGTCTTCTACTTTCTCTTTGGACTTGGTAGCTTATGCTGATTCTGATTGGGCTAGTGATGTCACTGATCGCAAGTCCACTTCTGGCTTTGCATGTTTCTTGGTGTTTCCTTGATTTCTTGAAAGAGCAAGAAATAGACTATTGTTGCGTGTTCCACTACTGAGGCTGAGTACTGTGCTATGGCTCATGCCACTGTTGAGATTGTTTGGATTCATTGTCTCTTGACTGCTTTAGGTGTCCCTTAATCTTCTCCGACCTCCCTTTACTGTGAAAACCGTAGTGCTATTTAGATTGCCCATAACACTGTCTTTCGTGAACGGATGAAGCGCATTGAGATTGATTGTCATTTTATCCGTCAGCATCTGTAGTCTGGCTTCATCTCGCTTCCTTTCGTCTCTTCGGCATTGCAACTTGCTGATTTCTTTATGAAGATTCACACAACTGCTCGATTTCAGTTTCTTCTTGGCAAACTCTCAGTGTTTTTTGTTAAAACACCTTAAGTTTGAGCGGAGGTGTGAGAATATTATGTAATTATGGTATTATGTATCAATTAGGTAGGTTGCTAATTGTGAATATGCGGTTGATTGTATAGGGTTATTTCCTATTATAGATTAGGTTTAGGATTGCTATTAATATTGGTTGTAATCTTTGTATTACACAAGTTGAATATGCAGATCATTCAGAAAAACTTACACCATCATCATCATCTTTATATATAGACTCATCTTCACTTTTATTATTAGGGCAAAAAAAAAAAAAAATTAAATAAATAAAGACCCATCGTTCTTTACATTTTTATTTAATTATGTTATGAGAGTAGAGAGAGAAAAGAAAAGAGTAATTCTGATATATTGAATTGAATGAATAATACAATAGGAGAAGTCTGTATATAACCTAAATAAGTATACAAGGAGATAGAGATATATCAGAGATAAGATGAGATATATCTACAATATAGATATAAGATGAGATATATCTACATACAAATATATAAGTATAAAATAATGTACAGCTAACAAATTACTAGCATTTACTTATCTACTTATCTGTTTTCATGAAAAAATATTGGCCATGTTTAGTTTGATTATCTATTTTCTAAATTTTTTTCCCAAAAAAATAGAAATTAATTTGACAAAAAAAGCATCAAAAATATTTTTTTTTGAATTTTTAAAAATTATTTTTGTACTCCAAAAAGATTAAATGCATAAAAATGATAAGTTCTTTAATTTTTTAAATATTTTTTTCACCAAATTAATTTTTAGATTTAAAAAAAAAATAATTTAGAAAAAATTTGAAATAGTTTTTTACTATATCCAAAATCTATGTGTTTTATTTTAGTGCTAACACTCACTACCCAAAATTTGGCCGCATAACCATCACTGCCATATGAAACCCACTATCCACCAGACAAAATGTAATGATCCAAACTGAAGGAAAAGTCTACAATGTGTACCTCTTGTTATAGCATGCACTTTATGCAAAAAATATAAATTTTTTTTTACAAAATGTATAAATTTTGTTATAAAAAATATAATTTATTTCCTCACAAAAAATATAACTTTTTTTGTTCTCACAAAATGTATAACTTTTATCACAAAAAGTATAACTTTAGTTATACATGACTTTTAGGATACACATCACAACTTAAAAATTCATTAACTTTCATCACAAAAATCATAACTTTCATTTTACAAAATGTATAACTTCTTCTCCGTCCCCAAAAAAAAAAAAAAAATCCTCAAAAAAACTTCTTCTCACAAAGAGTATAATTTTTTTCTATACAAGTGTACATTGTAACGATTGGATGAATTTAGAGTTCCAACAACAATGAATCCTCTGTGGGGTAGATATTACATTAGTATTGATTAAATCAGTTTGGAGAAGGTGTATTTGTGAGTGATGTGATGAGAAATCTCCATGGTTTGGTTATGGTGATTTTTTGGGGTGATGATTTTTTGCTAGATTTGTTAAAGAGGAGAGAGAGAGAGAGAGAGAGAGAGAGAGAGAGAGAAAAAAGAAAAAAAAAAAAAAAACAGAGAAGGAAATAGTAGATGTATAGAAGGGAAAAGTAGACATTTAAAGAATTATTTGTGTTGATATCATGTTTTTCAATGAATAGACAATTGACTGATGGTTGGACTAAATTGTTACATATTTTTGTAAAGTAATAAGTATAGTGATATTTTAGAGAATAAAAGGAGTAACAGTGATATTTTGAAAACATATCGGGGGTATTAGTGTAATTTCCCTCGTATCATTGGTGGTGAGCTTTTGATCTTTAATAATAAATTTCTTATTTTTAATCTTAATTCAAGACTAATTTGGTTAGGTTATGAGAGTTTTGGCTGAAACTGAATTGTGTTGGTAGTTGCTTAAACTTGCCCAAGTCCAAGAAAATAATTTGAACTCGAAGGTGATGATTCACTTGAAATATGGGCTCCCAAAAACAACTTTACATCTGAGCCACTGATAAAAAATTCTGGTTTATCTTCTGATTATTTTTCTGGGAGTGTAGACTTTTTGATAAATTAAACGTTGAAAGCTAATTTGGCTACAAATATTTTGGCTAATAAAGTTAAAAAGTCATAAAAAAATAAATTAATTAAAATGTCACATCATATACATTAATTAATTATTTTTTTCTTACAATTATTCATTCAACTAAAAACACCATTTTTAAATACATTAGCTTTTTTTTTTTTTTTCATAAAAAAGTCAAAAAGGTAAAAATACACTAAAAAAGCTATGTTTCCAAACCGGAGTTGAGTTTTTATTTTTATTTTTTCAACTAGGCTTATTATTATTATTATTATTATTATTATTATTCATAGTTGGGACATTAGTTTTTTGGGGCAAAATTCATTTTACCCTTTTGGTTTGAGGCCGGAACACTTTAGCCCCATATGGTTCAAATATAGTCAAAAATCCTAATGTGATTTTGGAGTAAAACGCATCCGTTAGAACCATTAACTATAGATGTGCATGATAGTAACTCTAAAATTACTAAAAAACTAGTTTATTTTCCAACACCTCTTTAAACTTGATTTTTCTATTGATGTTCCGATTTTTGTTTTGCAAATACATCACTTTTGAGGGCTTAGATGCAATATTTCTATCTCTCTCAATTGCAACAATTTTCAAGGCAATTGGGTATGCAAACTTTGATTTTTGATCTTTTTAAAAAACACCTTCACATTTTTTTCCCATGTACATGTGATTCAAATAAACACTTATAAATTTTTTTCACATTGGCTATAATTAGCCATCCATTCTTGACTTTTTTTGTCTCATGAAATTTGGAATTATTGAATTTGTTTTTTTTTTTTTTTTTTTTTTTTTTTTTAAGAGGATCAAAAAACTCTTCCATGTTTGTTGAATGTCTCACTTAAGCAATTCACTACACTCAAACTTTGCATCCCACTTTAGCACTTTAGGTACCAGGTGAAGCCTAATGCTCAATATCTTAAAAAATATGCATTGCTCTACTGAATTTGTTACAAATACAATGCCAATTTAGTGACGCGTATTGAGATTCGAGTTGAGGTTCCATGGAAGCCTCAAAGGTGTAATGTTTGTAAGACTTTTGATCTTACTATTAATTTGTGCTCTCAAAAGCTAAAGACTTTGAACCCTCCCTCTTTCAAATAAGAGTGGAGAGTTAATGAGACTAATATACAAATTCCGACTAAATGGGAAGTGGTGAAGAAAAAGGAAAGAGATTGGGGGCAAAGTTCAACGATAGTGATAAACAAAGAGAGAGATAGAGAGAGAGAGAGAGAGAGACGCAGTCTTCCACCCCCTACCTTTGATGTCCTTGAATCATGTGATACTAGAGAGTTAGGGAATGGAGAATTAAGTCAAGAGTAGTTGTGCCAAATGAAGAGCCTATAAAATAGAGAGAGTCCATCTACAAGTGACCTCAGTAATGGAGAGACTACAAAAGAGGATAACAGAAGAAAACTCAAAACGAAACTTCAAAACTTGAAGAGTGCAAGAGGGAAATTTTGAATCCTTTTTGTTGTGAATGTTGTGTTTGTCTTCTATAGGCTTTGTTTTGTTTCTTTTGAGGAAGTAGTTTGTTTTTGTTTATTTTTGTTCTCCCTACAAAAGATGTGTATTGAACTTCATTGTATATCTTTCTTTTTTGGTTAAAATATAACTTATCCAAAAAAAAAAAAAAAAAAAAAGGGATGTTAGTTATTATAAACTGAGTCATATTAAGAAAAATTCAATAGTTTAATGACCAAATTTAGAAAATATATAGGTCAAAGACCAAAGTTAGAATTTTATAATAATTTAGTGGTGAACAATGTAATTTACTCCTTAATTCTTATTATCATTGAGCACTGTACATTGGCCATGATATAAATAGTTGTTAAATGAAGATCATTTGCTTTCTGAAGGAAGGAAAGGAAAAATAATTACAATCACAACTCTATCAGTATTCCTAGTGGTAACACTGCTTGGTTCTTGTATCTACTACCAAAGAAGAAGTAAAATAACACATCTACAGAAAGCTAATTACAATCTTCTAGTGATTTCCAAAATTCTATTACAATTACAACCCACTACTAGTTAATTCTCTGTTCTATTCTGTAGAAGATGATGGAAATAGTTCAGAAGTTGAATTGCTTGACTTGGCTGGAAGAAGATTTGGCAATGACTACAACAGTGAAAATTTGCCAGCAGAGAAGCATGCAAAATTGCTAGACTTTCCTTCATTTCAGTTAGATATTATACTTGCAGCAACATAACATTTTTTGAAAAAAATAAGCTTGGAGAAGGTGGATTTGGGTCCAGTTCACAAGGTACTTTACGAAGTTCAAGATGAATCTTTGAATAGTATAAATCATATATATCTTATCAATTGTATACATTGTGGATCAAGTGATTGACAATGCAATGTTAGGTTCAAAATACCATTATTCAAGTGACTACGGACTTGAAATTTATTTGCAGGGTGCGTTACCCGATGGCAGAGAAATTGCAGTTAAAAGGCTCTCAAGAACTTCCGGCTAAGGACTAAGAGAGTTCAAGAATGAAGTCATTTTAATTGCAAGGCTACAACATAGGAATCTTGTTAGACTCTTGGGCTGTTGCTTGAAGGAATCTACGAGTGCATGCCCAACAAATGCTTAGATGGCTTCCTCTTTGGTTCAGACTCTTTCTAGTCTATTCACTTACTATTTGCTAATCAATCCAATTTTAATGAAACCAATACAAAACCAAAGATCAATGTGAAGATATATAGTATTTTTATTTGTTCAATTGTTCGATTCAACCAGAGGTGAGCTACTAGATTGGAAGAGACGCTTTTTCATAATTAATGAAATTGCACGAGGCAAGCATGAGGATTCTCGACTTAAAATTATTCATAGGGACCTTAAAGCTAGCAATGTTTTGTTAGATCAAGAGATGAATCTGTTAGGAATTGACCCTTCCTAACCAAGATCGGTGAGACACGAAATAACAAACAAGGAAGAAAAAATGAATCAAACAAATCACACACACAAGAACACAAGGATTTACGTGGTTCACCCCAGAATAGGGTTACGTCCACGGCTGTTGCGGTTTTTACTATGATCAGAAAAATACAACTCTCTCTTGACCTAAAAGAGGCGTCCCTCATTTATTTATAAGTATAGAATTAGGGTTACAAGAAAGCAACATGGGAATTACAAAAGTATCCAAACCCCTTGGGGGAGCCCCCCCCCCCCCAAACCCCCATTGGACCCAGTGTTTGAGTGAACAGTACTTATTAGGGTCTACCAACCTAACAATCTCCCACTTGGAACCTGATAACACAAGCTCTTCATCATCTTCATCACATAAAGGAACGCCGCAACAACTCGATCTTCCTTCATCAATCTTGAAGGCCAATTAAAGTTGCACACAACTTCAGTTTGTCAATGGTGACTGTCTTGGTCAACATATCTACTGGATTCTTATTGCCTTGGATCTTCTCAAGAGACAAGACTCCATCATCTATAAGTGAAAGAATGAAATGATATCGCAGCTGAATGTGTTTCATCCTAGAATGAAAAGCCAGATTCTTTGCAAGATGAATAGCACTCTGACTGTCATTATGCAAAATACTCATCTCTTGCGTCTTACCCAACTTTGCTAGGAAATTCTGTAACCAAGTCATCTCCTTCCTAGCTTCAGTAATAGCAACATACTTTGCCGCTGTTGTAGAAAGGGCCATAATCTTCTGTAACCGTGAAATCCAATTCACTGCTGTACCACCCAATGTGTAAACATAACCAGTAGTACTCTTTATGTTATCCATATCACCAGCCAAGTATGCATCAACATAACCATGTAACCCGATGCTGGTTCGTTTGAAACAAAGTGTCATCTCTGTAGTACCACTCAAGTATCTAAGAATCCACTTCACACTATCCAATGCTGCTTGTCTGGATTACTTGTGTACCTACTAACCACTGCCACTGCATATGCAATGTCTAGTCTAGTACAAACCATAGCATACATTATGCTACCAATAGCTAAAGCATATGGAACACGTTCCATGTAAGCCTGCTCTTCTTTGGTCTTTGGAGACTACTTTTTGGTAAGTCTGAAGTGGCTAGCCAATGGAGTGCTCACTGGTTTTGCACCATCCATACTAAACCTCTTGAGAACTTTCTTGACGTACTCACCCTGTGACAACTTCAAAGTACCATTTGCCTTGTCCCTGTGAATCCTCATACTAAGGATTTTGTTTGCAACTCCAAGATCCTTCATCTCAAATTGGTTGAAGAAAAGTTTCTTCAATCTTTTTATCTCTTAAATGCTAGATCCTGCGATAAGCATATCATCAACATATAAGAGCAAAGGAATATAACTTTTGTCAAACCTCTTGAAATAACAACAATGATTTGATTGACATCTTGTAAAACCGCTGTTATACATAAACCCATCAAACTTTTTGTACCACTGCCTTGGGGCCTATTTCAAACCATACAAGCTTTTTTGAAGTTTACACACAAACTCCTTTTTGCCTCGTGCCAAGAAACCTTGTGGTTGCTTCATGTAAATTTCCTCCTTCAAATCACCATAGAGAAAATTTGTCTTCACATCCATCTGCTCAAGATGCAAATCTTCACAACCACAATTCCCTGCACCAATTTGATAGTGGTCAACTTCACAACTAGAGAGAAAATTTCAGTGTAGTCAACCCATTCCTTTTGCTAAAATCCCTTTGCAGCCAATCTAGCCTTGTAGCGTTTACTCCCATCATGTTCCTGTTTGACCCCGTAAACCCACTTTTTATGCAATGCTTACCCACTGGTAATTTAGTCAACTCCCATGTCTGGTTTTCCATAACTGAATCCATTTCATCCTGCATAGCTGGCTCCCACTTAATTGAATCATCAACATGCAAAGCCTCATCATAACTTTCAGGTTCACCCCCATCAGACAACAACAAATAATGTAAAGATGGAGACCAACGCTGTGTAGGTTTAGACTCTCTTTCTGACCATCTCAACTTAGGAGTAGAAGTATGTTGCTCTGTTTGTGGAATAAGATTTTTAGGATTATTCTGAATCCTACTATTTGAATCACTCTCACTAATCTCCTCTAACTCAACAAGCTCATGAAAAGTAACAGATTCAGATTCAAATGCAAACTTATCCCTATCTTTATACATTACTTTCTCATTAAATATGACATCTCTGCTTCTGATTATTTTCTGATTTTATCATCCCAAAACTGATAACCAAATTGATCAATGCCATACCCAACAAAAGTACATTTAACAAATTTCGGATAAAGTTTACTTCTATCAGTAGAATCTATATACACATATGAAACACAGCCAAATACCTTCAAAAAAGAAAGATTTACCACTTTACCGCTCCAAGCTTCTTCTGGTAACTCTCCATTCATTGGAACAGATAGACCACGGTTACTTAGATATCCTGCAGTGTTAATTACATCTGCCCAAAACATCTTTGGTAATCCGACATGTTTTGATGGGTCGTTTCACATACTAAAATTAAAGACTAAACTGTATCAAATTCCTTAGAATAATGGTAAGTCCAGGTATCGATCCACAGGGACAAACAAGAAATCAGACTTATTTAATGGTTAAATTCCAAAATTAATTTTGATTAAAAGAGGATCGGTTTGTAATCTAATGAGAACTAAATTAAACAAAGCGATTAAACAATTAGTTAAAAGTAAGGATGAAGTACTGATTTTGGGAAAAATCTAGCATAATGAATCCACCATTAGTTACGTAAATAAGGTTTCAATTTGAAAGTCAATTATGTCCTGGTTCGAATGAAATAATACTTTACAACTACAAGTTCAAAGCATTGATCAAGAAAATTATCACATTCAATGTATAGGCACGAACCATCTCAAGTGGTATGAATACTTTGCTCTAAACTACAGTAGCAAAATGGTTCGTCCCTCGTAGTATGGCTCGTTTCATACCTTGAATATGAAAATAGAGAAAACTATTATATGGAAAGCATTCAACAATCACAGAAAGTAGAATACTTGAAGAGAATACTAAAAAAATATATTTGAAACTTCTTAAGGACCATACAATTGTTCAAACCATTATACAAGAGAAACCAAAAAGAAATCCCTATTTACTTGGCTAGGGTTTCATCAAAACCCCAGAAATAAAAGCCTAACCACTCATGGAGGAGTGGAAAGAGGTAGATAGAGAAGAAGCCATCATGAGAGACATCCTTCACATTTCAAGTTTCTTTCTCTTCAAAACCTAGCCTCCCTTTTCCTTAGAAAAATATTAGAACCCTCATCTAGCCTTTTTGTTGCCTTTCTATACCTCATCTTCTTTTCAACAGGTTTAAAACATCAGGTACATTTTTTGAGGTACGGCCTCATGTGCAGGAAATGTCACCACACGTGCGGCGAGGGGTTCGCATGTGCGGGAAAAACCCTTCGCACATATGGGAAAGCTGGGGCCCTATTTGGCTGCGAGGTAAAGACCGCACGTGCGGGAATGGGAATCCGCATGTGCGGGAAGCAATTTTCTCTACCTTTTTCCTCATTTTATGCTCCCACTATGTACAAACCTGATTGACATTAAACAGGCATAAAATGTATAGTTTGACAAAAAAGTAAAGTTAAGAGATCCTAATTAATGGCCTCAGTGTTTTACAATTCGGCCTTAATCACATCTCCCAACTTACAACTTGTTAGTCCTCAAGCAAGGAATAAAGAAAGAAAAATAAACTTAAACAAAATCTAACTATCTCCTCTTTCATGGAAAGAACAGTTGCATTTAGCTTATGCAACAAGCCTTTAAACCACAAAGTTATCCCAAGCGGATGAGTAAAGTCTCATGAGGGTTTCCAGAAATGATACCCACAAACATGAACATATTTACATTTATCCAACAATAATCAATCACACTACACCACTCAAGAATTAACTTATGCCTGTCATGACCCAAGCTCGCCCCTATAGGTTTAGTGCCGTAACCGGCTAGTAATCCGTGATCACCAAAGGCCTGCTTAACCGTAATGACAATAATACAATATAAAGGGGGCTAGAGGAAGCCAATCAATAATAAGATAATGTCCAATGAGCTGTGAGGACCTGAATGAAAATAAACTTTCATATACATAGCCACTTATGCCAAACAATAGATATATAAGACAATATGCAAGCTAGGGAATTAATCCCGTCATTAAAACTGTGTAAACAAAAGTCTTAAACATTCTTTACACTTAGAAAAAAAACAAAATGGTGGATTTGCATCACCCAAAAGCCTTGACTCGTACGGGTTCGGAACCTCGTCATGAGGCACAAAAGCTAGCTTGACAAAACATGAGTTCGGTTTGACGCTTCTAGCCTTGATTCGGTTCCTGGTCGCCTACATACATATATAATAAACTGTGAGCTAAAGCCCAATGAATAACAAATGTGTAAAGAGGTTAAGAATGAATGTCCTTTCAGCATTTTAAACAGTCAATTGCATGTAGATCATTTGATCGATCAATATCTCATATTTCATATCATATCTGTCATATAGTAATTATAACATTCATATGTGGTACATCCAATAGCAGAACAGTACAGTAGGCCTTAAAAGGCCGAACAATCAATTGATAGCCATCAATACAGTAACAGTAGTTCCAAGGATTGGAATTGACAGAGATCTCTGTAATAGTAGCAGTAGCAGTAGCAGTAACAGTAACAGTAACAATAATAGTAGTAGTAGCAGTAACAGTTAGTTGCTATGGATGCCACTAGTATATTTTATAAAACAGGACAAACATTCATTCAGTAAACAATATCATTCAGAAAGCAGTACAATTAATCATTCATAAAATAATTATAATTGAACATAGCTTTACAACATTGTTACTCACAATTAGTTCCAAGGCAAATAGATTGAGTAGGCAATTCAACTATCTTGTGGTGCGACCTACATAGACACATAACAATATACAGTTGAAACACACACTCGAATAATATGTAACTTATTTCACTTTGCTCTTTGTGAGTTTCTATTCCTTATTCCCATTATGGTGACCCAAACTTGGCCTAGAAATTCCTAAGATGCAATGAGGATGTCAAGATGCATTGAAAAACACTTAATCAAATTTCTAAAAACAGGGTCCCCGCTCGAGCGAACATGAAAAATGTGAGTGGTCGCTCGAGTGTAACTTCCTTCACTCGAGTGGTCTGCAAACTTTGAAAAAGTGCTGGTTGCCAGATTTTTCCGCTCAATACACGCTCGACGCTCGCTCGAGCGTATGACTCAAGTCCTCACTCGAGCGTAACTCTTGTCGCTCGAGCGAACTGCAAAACATGAGCACTTTTGGGAGCATGCATTTCATGCTCGAGTGAACTTCTGGTCGTTCGATCGGAAGAGCAAGATCACAGAGTGGTCGCTTGAGCGCAGGTTCTGTCGCTCGAGCGGAGGGTGCAAATTCTGGAATTTCCAGATTGCACTCCCAAGCTCATAACTCGAATTCAAAGCCAGAAAGCATGTTCTTTTGAACCAAAAGCTTAAGAAAACATGTCTAAACTTGTCAAACATCATGAATTCAAAACCATTTCACCAAATCAAGGCCCAAAAGCTTAAGAATTGTGTAAAATCAAACTTGGTATATCATAAGCATAACATATATCAAGTATCTTGGCTCCAAAGCTTTCAAAACTTCCTCAAATGAAATGTTAAGCGCAAAAACATGTTGAACTCGTAAAAAAAAACAAAAGGAACACATGCATGTGAGAATTCATTGAAATCAAGCTCAAAATTTGATGAAATGACCATGCATGCATGATATGATCTAAATTCTCTTAATTCTAACTCAATTCTCATACTTTGGCACAAGAACTTCTTGAATTCTCTTCATTAACAACTTAAACACAAGGATTAGGAATCAATTACTCACCTAGATCCTCAATTGAGTTCTAAATTGCTATGTCTTTGAGCTTCCAAGTCAATTTCTTCTATTTCCTTTAGATTGCTAGCAAATTCCCTTAGTTTGAGCTAAATCCTTTTCTAAATTGACTTCTCTCTCACTCTTCTCACTCTCCCTCACGTTTGCTCTCTCTCAAGATGGGAAATGAGGGTGCAAGAATGGCCCTTAATTCAACAATTGCCTTATATAGGCTTAATTAGGAAATCCACTTAATGACTAATTAATTGATGTTATTTACTCTAATTATTTGGTTCCGAATTGAATCTAAATAAAACCTACCATAAATTTCTAAAAATCCTAAATAACACATATCTCAAGTCAATTTTTGAATCGGATGCTGATAAGGCCTTCAATTCGTGAACCGAAATGGAAACATGAATAGATCTTTCTACGTTAAGCAAATATAAACACAAATAAGGCAACTTATGATGCAAAATTTCACTTACACTAAATTAGATTATGCCAATGCCGATTAGGCTCTAATTCCTATTTCATGATTTAATTATAACTTGTTAAAATTAACGAATTAGACAAGTTTAATATTCACTCTAACCTATCTGTCCACAATAACATATTTCAAATAATCACATGGCATAACAATAACACTTAATACCACCCAATTACACAATTAACACTGAGCATGTAATCAATCTAATTAATTTGCTTAATCAAGGAGACGGTTGTCACAGTGCCACTACAGTGCAATATTCAGGCATGATGAGTCATTGAAGGCATAGTAATCAAGCATGAAGGAATCTATTGAGCAGAGACCGCAATTTAGTATTACAAAAATCAAGTTCTATGTACTTGTGAATGCTAGTAGAACGCATCATCAGTAACCTCTGTGTAACGTGCAACCTCCATAACTAGTTGACTGACCACTATAATAGCCCAATGTAACTCATAATAACCCCTAACAAATATAGACAAGATTAAACTTTTGTAACCAGGATTCTCAAAATGTTTTTTTTTGTTTTTTTGTTGAAGAGACTATGCAAGGTCCTAATCCATTAAGCTTTCTAATCAACCCATTTAGCAAGTATTGGGCCAATGACTCCCAAACTAGATGGTTTTAGGGCACTAGGTGTGAAGACACCCCTACAGGCTAAAAAATGCTACGGATCCAAACAAGTCATTTTCATTATGTTTCCTTAACTGTGCAATGTCTAAATCCCTTAAGCTTTCTAATAACCTATGTAACAAGTATTAGGCCAATGACTCCCAAACTAGACGGTTTTAGGGCACTATGTGTAAAGACAACCTTATGGGCTTAATAACTCGAGTTAAAGAGGTTACGAACCCAAACAAGTCAAGTGTTTGTTTGTTTGTTTGTTTTTTTTATTGATTTATTTTGAGAATCAAGGCTAGTCATTTATCCTTTCCTACAATACAAGCAATTATCAATGATGTACACCAGGGATTATAATAGAGGCCAGCGCTATGATAGTGTATTCATGTGAATCAAGGCATACTCATGATAAGTATACTAATACCACAACCACAAACAACTATCCTAGTGCAAACATCACATGCGAGTGTTTACCCAATAAACCCTTTTCATACAAGTCTACTGTGCTCCCCAATTAACATATGCAAATGTCATCACCCTACTAGCAACAAGTCAACATCAAGTGAAGTAATGCAATCAAGTGAAGTAGGTATAAGCATGAATTATGAGCCAAATAGAAATGCACAAAAGAAAATACCCTCATCTTCCAACTTCAATATGACATTGTCTTCAATGGAAGCAGATGCGAAGTAAATAGGAAAGAGAGAATACTACCAGATATTGTAGGTGCACATCCATGGAGGCAAATAGCAACACACGCACACACACACACTTTTTTTTTAAAAAAAAGGAGAAAGAGAAACAAATAAAAGTAAATACAGAAATAAAAGAGACAAAGAAAAAGATAGTTTGGTACTATTGAGAATCCGGTGGTGGTGGTGGAGGGAAATGCTGGGCAAACAAGGCGCTCATCAATGATTGCGTCTTGAATGCTTCGTATTGAACCCGAGCACCGAGCTGGTCAAAACGCTACTGGCTGGACTCTCAATATGTATAAAAATTAGTTTGCAGTGATGCAACTAACTGCTAAATGTCGAGTTGGCGGGCGTTGAGTTGGTCGAAGCCTATAAGAATTTGGTTGTGATCGTGAAGAGTACTTTGGACTTGATCCACAGAGTGTTGAAGCTGTAAGTACTGCTCGCGAGTGATGTATAGTGAGGTCCCCAAGGGGAGACACATAAGTGGCAGGAAGAGGTGGTTGGTCGGGCATGGGGTCATGGGCCTCATCAACCGGGGCACCACTTTGTTGTGGGATGCGGGATAAGCTATGCTGCCATTCCCGCTGCCTGAAAGTCAAATAAACAGTGTCGATCTCCTCAGTCGGATCAATTTGGAGGCCATTCAGCTCGAAGAGAAGTGTGAGCAAGTTGGCAAATGGTAGGGGCCAAGTCAGATTCTGCATAGGTTGAGGGGCCAAGTCGGGTTCTGCATAGGTTGAGGCTGAACGACTTCTGCAAAAATTTGTGCACATGCATCCAGATCACGTGCTCAAGCGGCACCTGATAACCATGTAGGACCAAGACAAACTCCGTGTAGCACTCAGCTTTATGCCCAAGTGGAAGGCCATTCTTATGTATCACTGAGTCAATGAATAATAAGTGGCCAGACAACTTGTTTCGGAGTAAGCACGTGTAACTTGCGTCACCGTGGGCCTTGGGAAGTACTCTTGGATGAGGCAGTGTATGGGTTGTCGACCCTCAATTTTCGGAAAGGCTAGTGGTCCGGCTTGGAAAAGAACCCTAATACTCGGGCAATCATGGATTTTGTGATGCTGAAGATGTGGTCATCAATAATGGACAGAAGTCCTACACTAGTGAGCAATTCGTACATGTTATGGTAGAAGAGTCGTACTAGACGAGGATAAGTGGGCACCGTAACAATGCAAATGCCCAACTGTTGTCGGGGGTGGAGCTACTCAACGGCTCAAGAGGTGATTGGGTCATTCTTAAAATAGTTGATGTTGAACTGTGTAAGCTTGTGGAGTGGGCTTGAAGCCCACTTCAGTCGTGGCAACTCAACCAGTGGTGGTGGCAGAAGCTGGTGATGACGGTGGCAGCAGTGGCGCCGAGAGGACGAACCTCTGGCTTTTTGGAGGCCCGGGTAGATATCTATAGACTTATGTGCTGCACACCAAAAACATACACATATACCCATGGAACCAGCATGAGAACAAAGTAAGATATTAAAGCACAAGTCTGCCCATTGATGTACTAAATGCAATTCTCATCATTTTCTTTTTTTTTTTTTGGTAATAAGTGAAAACTAAAATAAAATAAAATAAACTAGACACATTAACATTTTCTTTAAATAACTAATGAGTAAACAAATAAAAACGAACTATACTAACAAGCAATGAATTAAACTAACAAGTAATCAATGAAATAATAGAATAAATAAATAAAAATAAATAAATAAATAAATAACCTATGAAATAAAAAGAATTAGAAAAGTTAAGCATTAGTATTTTTTTTTTAGGGGGTGCACGTGTGCCAGAGATGGCCGCACGTGTGGTGGTCGTTTTCTTGGTTGCCTAGTTTATTTATTTATTTATTTATTTTTAAAGGATGAATAATGGATCTCTATTAAGCTATCCCTAAACCTCATTACAAGGGCAGATTGAAAGAAGAAATACAAAGTTTAAACAAAAGGGAGGATGTACTTGTAGACACCCCATTTTTGATTGTCCTCAAGACTTGGACGTCATTGCTTGTGCACTCGATGATTGTGACTATTTGTGCTCATTTTGGTGCCCGAAGTCCTCGGCAGAATGCCCTGTCTTTGAGCCTTCAAACCCCATCCATTCTGCGCACTGTTTTGGACTAACATCTTCAAGCCTGCAATCTTTGGTAGCTGCCAGCCACCCAAGTGGCCTGCCGGCCATTGATGCCTTTTCGTAGATATTTTCTTGACGGTTGTTCCAGCTGTTGGCACAATGGGCTTGATCACCATACACGTGTATGGACTGATTTAACTCAGTTGAAAGCTTATTTTTCTATAAATATGGGACCTCTCCCCCATTGTAAAGGGTTAGAAAATTTTGGAACAAAATTCTCTCTTTCTCTCTTTGCAATTTTGTGTACATTTGCTCACAAATCCTATACTTTTGCATACATTTCCTTAATCAAACTAGATCACCTTTGAGTTGAGGTCCTTAGAAGCCTTCTTGGAGCTGTAGAAGGTGTTTTATCTTCAATTTGTGCCTAAAATTGTTGTTTGCTTCAAGAGGTATAACACTCTCCTTTTACACTTGTTTTGCATATTTGTTTTTCCATCTCTTTCAACTATTTTTGGCTGTTTTTGAGTCATAAAAAACTTTGTTTTTGTGGCCTCAAGGTGGTGGTTCGAGGCCATTTTCAGTTAGGGGGTGGTTCACCCTTCTTACTTCTTTGTTTGTAAAGCTTTTGTAACTTTGTTCACCACTTTCAAACCAATTTTTTGGGCCTTTTAACCACTGAATGTTAGAGGTTTTTCAATGAAAAAAACTCATTTTGAAGTCCAAATTTGAGGGGTTAGCCTCCCCTCCTTATGTTTTGTTTGCATGCCTAGTTAGCTTTATATGTTAGTATATTTTTCTAGCTTAACTTAGCTCAAGTCCAACATGTTTTAGCCTCTGAAATAGTCTACTTTAGCTTTGTTTTGGGCTGGTTAGTTCATTTGAGTCTTGTTTTGCATGGTTGTAGTGTAATAGTCCTTACAAGTTGGTGTTTTAGGGTCTTAGACACCTCTTGTTTGAGTTGATAGAATCTTTTGGTGTTGTTTTTCACTCCATTTCAGCACTATAAGCTTTGCAACTTCCTCTTTGCTTCACTATTTCATTTGCTTTTGAGGGTTGTTTCAAGCTTGGGTTCCTCTAAGCTTCAGATTGAGGTCATGCTTAATGGTTTAATCCTCCTTGAGGGTTCATTATCAACGGCATGATCTCTCTCTTGCCTTACATCATCCCTTGGTTGACATTTCTTTCATCTTAGAAGACACTCACCAATGGACAAATTGATTAAAGAATGATTTGGTAACTAAAATGTGTAAACAAAATTGGCAAGTAAAAGTGGCAAGATAAGCATTTCTTTGTGTTGCATTGCATGTGTTCAAATCGGACGTTAATTTGAACACAAGGAAAATGGGACATTTCATACTAAAAAGTGATGAAATGTGCCACTTTCCTAGGTCTCCGTTGCCCTTGATCATGCATGATAGGGTGACGGCATTTGAGTCTTGTTTCGCACTCATTGAATTTGTACAAATTGGTCCCTTAGCCACCATGCAAGGAAATTGCTTGATTGATGTTTGAGGGTCAAATGTATCACTCCTTTGAGCTTGTGTTGATGATAAGGGGTGATACACAGTACAAACAACTTGTGAGAATACCCTTTCTTTGTCTTGTGTGCTCTCTGTCGCAGCAAAAAATGGTGTATCATCAGCGGCCTGCCAGCCACCAGTGTTGGACGGCAGCCCTTAATGGTGGCCGACCGGCCACTACTTCTGGCCTGCCGGCCACCAATGAATTTTGAGCAGTGTGCTTGTGAAGCATGGCAGAGTTGATCTGGAGAAGGAAACATCACAAGGGTTGTACAAATAGAGGCATTTTGGGGCAGACAAAGGATGTTCTTCGGGTGGAAACCAAGCATGCATGGGCCTGCCTCGCATCCCGAGACGAGTTATCTTGTTAATTAGTTTAATTAGCCTTTGATTAGCTTATGTTGTAATTCAATTAATTTGTGTTGTAATAATTAGCTTAGAATAGTTAGTTTAATTAATTCAAGTTTTGTAATAATTAGCTTAATTAGCTTAGTTTAGCTAGCTAGTTAGCTTTTATTCATTCGGACCCTCCTTCGTGAGGGCATAATGTTGTAATAAGTGTGCGTGCGTGTGTATATGTCTTCCAACCCCACGTCTTTCTCCTTTTTATTTACCCGCTTTTGATGGTTAGATGAGGGACATGTTTCAATTAGCATACCTTATGCTTGCTTTCATTCATTCGTATTGCATGCACCGAGGCTCGGCGCATCATTCAAACTGCATTGTTATTTCAATAATTCTTTGAATACATGTTTAATCGCATGTTGTTTAAAGTACTTCATATGCCATATTAGTAGCCAAGCCTATTAATTGCATTCATTGCATATGTTGCATTAGGCATCTTGTATAGTTAGGAATCATGCATAGTTTTCCAACTCATATCTTCTTGGCTTGGAGTACTAGGTGAGTTTTTACGCTTTGGCATACTCAAATGAATGTGAATGTTGCCATGATTAGCATGCTTGCCATGAGGCTATGTGCTTAAATGTTAAACTGCATGAATGCCTGTGGATGAAGGCTTGTTGTCTGAATTGGAACAATTCAACGAATGTATGTTTTAAGCCCACTTTGTTGAGTGGCAAATCATGTTTTAAGCCCACTATGTTTGGTGGAAAATCCACAACTTTCAGCCCACTTGAGGTGGCAAATTCAAACCATTTTCGCAAAAACAAACATGAGTTGAATTGTTCCAACTTGAGCAAACTAGTCTACACTTGCTTGTGCGCATCACATAATAAAGCTAGTTTAATAACCGGAATAAGAACACATAATGTTGATAAAAAATCATATCATGATTAGTAGAGGCCGATCTTTGATCGGGCGAGCGGGGGTGCTCAATTCATGACCTTCCCCTCTCGTACCTAAGTTCCCGAGACGAGGCAACTTTGGTGATGACAGACACGTGGCCTTTGGCACGAGTCATGAGTTTCCTAAATTTCCCAAAATAAAATATTTAGATGGCGACTCTGTATTTGGCAAAGTAGTCCAATTTTGGCATTTTTGATTCAAAATCAGTTTTCCAAAACGATTTGCCAGATTTGGAGTCTTTGGTGTTTATCAGTTTCACATTGCACTTGTGAGATTAGATTTAGAACCATGGGAGTCTGAACTGTAGGGCTTCTTTTCGAGCTTCCGAGAGGGGGCGCAAAAAAGCTGAGCTACAGTTTCTGGCGACTCTGTTGGGGATTTAGAGGACTTGACTCGAACTCATGATGTGACCTTTTTATCTATACTTATGTGTTTCTTTGCATTTGCATTTGCATCGGAACGCTTAAGTCACAGTGTTTGCCATCTACTATTCTTGAACGGTTTACCGGAGGCTTGCTTGGAAAACCCTGCCAAAAGGCTGACCGGTTGCGGGGTCTGCCACGATGGGAACACAACCCTTGGATGTGGACTACCGCTGTACTGTTGGATCGTCCTTTCACTTCTCGGTGTTAGGTGTGAGAGGTATATTAGGTGGTCTTGCTGAGGTATCCCTTTTGACAAATTAGCCTAGTTACATATCAAAAGTCGTAGAGACTGTTCCAAACTAGGATGGGTTGCTTATCCGAATTCAGGATTGTGTGAAACACTTTGCTTGAATAGTGAACCCTAGTTCTTGACGAAACTAGGACAGGGTAACCCCACCCCATCATAAGGGTGTTTTGGCTCTCACTTAACTGTTATGTGTTTCTAGAGTGAAACTCTACAGGAATGTATGTATCAGTTGCAAGTTTGGGCATCAGTTTTGGGGTATAAATCAGTGTTGAGTACAGTTCTTCAGCTTATGATTGCAACTGCATGTTGTTAGTATCTGAGCCGAGGTGCTGTGCGGTTTCTAATTTTTATTTTCTTTTGCTTTATTTCTTTTTGCAAGGTAGTTTTTTATCATCGCTTCGGACGATTTGTTACCCGCCAGGCACTCTGGACCTGAGTGAGAAGACTTTATAGATCTGGGGATCTTGTCAGAGGACAACCAGTGTTTGCTTCACTCCCACCGGTTACTAGATGAGGAGGATAAGGCATAATTCACCAGTCCAGCAGTTTCCTTTTGCTTCACATATGCCCAGTCAGGCTTAGTCTTCTACTTCTACTCCAGAAAGAGAGTATTCGCTAGTTCTGATAGTTCAATATCCCCTAGTCAACGTGGAAGATATGCTTCGTTAGCTCTAGCGACCATTGAGACTATGCAGCTAGATGCTGCCCGCCAAGCTGAGGTCACAACCCGCCAAGCAGAAGTGATAAATAGGCTTCAGCAACAGCAACCACAACCGGCAGTAGCCTCTGCATCCCATGCATCACCAGCGGGTATTCCTGCACCCGGGGTCACAGTCAATGTCTAAGAGAATATGGGCATTCCGGTAGATCCGATCCCACCTCAGACCTCCAAGGCACCAGCATACCAGACAGAGGCGTCATTTGAATCTGAGGTTGACCCCACTGCATTAAAGGTCAACAAGCTAGAAAAGCTCTTCAAGTAAGCATAGGGTGTGAATTCAATCCTTGATATTGAGGATGGATGTACAAACTTAGCAGTGACTCTACTAGATAGATTTAAGATGCCGCACATAGACCGTTTCGTCGACTCTGGGGATCCTATGGTCCATCTATGGTTATTCTCTGATATCCTACAACCAATGGGTCTCACTAGACTTCAGAAGCTGTCGCTTTTTGGCCGGACCCTGTCGGGTATAGCGGTCATTTGGTTTGCCAAACTTGACGATTCTGTGAAAAGAAGTTGGGAGGAGATGGCTGAGGCCTTCATTGCACAGTACTCTTATAATACCCAAATCGAGGTCATAACCCGTGATCTCGAAGCTACCGTCAAGAGCCGAATGAGGGCTTCTCGGACTTTGTGACTCGATGGAAGGCTAAGGCCTCTATGATGACTATCAGGCCATCTGAAAAGGACCAAATCAGAATGGTGGTTCGTAACTTGCAAGGGAGACTATTACAGAAGATGCTAGTCTTACCTTTCTTTACATTTGCTGAGCTCTGTGAGATAGGGGTTCAAATTGAGGATGCGATGAAGCAGGAGCTGATACAGGAGCTGATAGATAGTGAGAAGGAGCAGCCCAAGAGGCCCGTTACACGTAGCTCCAACACAACCACGAGTGGTAGCACCTTTGTACGGCCTTCGGATGTGAGCATGGTCACCACCACACCCAAAACTGCCAACCCGTTCACCAATACATCCAACATAACTCTGCAAACCTCAACCAGCCAGGCCCGATCTCAAACGGTCTTTACCCCACTCTATATGCCTTTGTCTAAAGCCTTAGGGGTCCTAATCAGAAAGGGGCATCTTAAGCCGTTAGAATAACGCCCTCTACCCGATCCTCTCCCTCTGAAACACAACCTGACCAAATACTGTGCTTTTCACCAGCAGCATGGTCATGAGACTTATCAATGCTATAGGCTGCGTCATGAGATTCAAGATCTCATTGACAATAAGGTGATAGTACCTCCCCAAAAACCCAATGTCACTACAAATCCTCTCCCACTACATAACCAAGTCCCTCCACCCCGACATATAAATCTCATCCATACACTAGCCATCCCTTATGACCCCAGTATATATATCACCCCATCCTACCTACCTAAGCTGGCATTGTTTATCCTTGAGAGCACAGACTTGTGCATGATGAATACATTTATACTCCAACCCGAACCAGTGGTGGTGATAGTGGAAGATAAATGGAGGTCAGCCTTGGTAGAAAATGTCAGTCCATTGCTTGAGGGCTCTGAGGACTTATCTGACGAGGTATACAACCCGTATTGCTATATTGTGCCAATCAATCAGGCTAAACCAGAAGTGGTGTTGCCAGCTGGGATAGAGGTCAGTGTAGTTCGTGAAGATGGACCAAGTCAAGGATTAGATGATCTAGATAACCTAGAGGAGGACATAGACAATTTACAGTTCTTTGATGAGTAAGATCAAGGGGACGTGCATATTGATTGGTTCGATCTGAATGGGTCAACAGACAATTCTGGGTGGCTAAGTGATGAACCCGATAGAGATAAGGGAACTGAATTAAAGCCAGAAAACTAGAAGGCGAGAACTGTTGCAATGGTCAGAATGACCAATGGAAAGGATAAACTACTGGAAAACACCGGTGTAGAACAATTGGCTCAAGAATTGGGCATTGTTAGTATTGTACATACTGAACAAGAAGTCAGGCTGAAGTGGTTTGAGCAATAAATGAGGAAAGCTGGAAAAGCTCAGCACCTTGCGGGGGAGATTTGTAATAAGAAGGTAATCCGAATGGAGCTAGGCAAATGCTTGTCGGCTACCGAAGGAGTCTGGTTGGATGACAACGACCTACACTTGGCCCATACCGATGAGGATTGGGGTGAAGACCTTCCTGACAACACTTGGTATGTGGAAGAGGTCGACCATATGACAAGAAGTGGCCGATATTTCAAACCACCGCATCTGGACCAACCCAAGGCATCTGGGAAGGACAAAGAGGTAAAGAAAGAGAAAGAAAAACTGCTAGAGGAAGAGGCTATACTGAAACAGTTGAAGAAGATTCAAGCTGATATTTCTATCTGGGGTTTGCTTATAGCTTCGCGAGTGCACAGACAGGCTGTACTGTCAGCAATGGATAAAGCTAAGTTGTCCATCGACACCATCCCGGAACAACTGGTGGGATTAGTTTTCTCGGGAAGCGTTGTGCCAACTTTGACCTTTTCCAACAAGGAACTACTGCCTGAAGGCTCTACACACAACAAACCTCTATACATATCAGTGGAGTGCCGAGAAAAGTGGATACTAGTGGTATTGGTTGACACCGGGTCAGCAATCAACATCTGTCCTTGTCGCACGACTTATGCTGTTGGCCTGAAACCGGCCGATTTTGTACCTATAGCCCAGGTGATTCGCGCGTACGACAATACAAGCAGAGAGGTGATGGGAATAATGTAGATTAGAGTACAGGTCGGCCCAGCTCAACATGACATCGAGTTCCATGTCCTGGATGTTTCGGCCACTTTCAACTTATTACTTGGGCGACCCTGGCTACACCAAGTGAAAGTTGTCTCCTCTACCCTCCACCAAATGCTGAAGTATCCCCGTGGAAAAGGCGTAGCCATGGTCTTCAGGAATTCATCTATACATCCTCTGCCAGAGGTCACTGCACCTGTGATGGAGATTGTGCATGGCGAAGAGGATGTCTTCCTTTTGGGGTTTACCTTGGCTGAGGCCCGAGTAGTGCAGAATATCTTGGTTGTTGATGAGGGCTTGTCTGTTAGTGTCTAATCTGTGTACTTCATGAACAAACTCCAACACATGCTAGGAATGGGGCTGGGAAAGAGTGGCCGGAAGGGCGTTACTGCAATGGCCAATGTGCCACATAACCCACATGTCTTTGGTCTTGGCTATACACCCACCAAAGAGGACTGGGTGAGGAAAGGGAAAGAGATGGCCGGAAGAGCCAGAGCTAAGCAAACTGGGAAGTGCTATGAACTTGTGCATAGACCAATCTGGGGAACCCTGAATGGATATTTTTTCCGGGAAGGTGAAGACTTCCCATTCTGTGGTTTCCCCGAACCCAGGTTCAACTCAAAGAGGCAGCGAGTTCCCGGCTTTGAGATTTTCTTTGACTTACAACTACAAGACAGTGATACAGAGGAAAGGGCTGAGCCAATTACAGCCGAAGCTGCAAAGGGCACAGAAAGTGATTCCAACAGCAATGAACTTGAAGTAGGAGCAGCACTGGCTTGTCTCCTTTCAGATCCTTAGATCAACTCAGAGAGCTTGGGGGACAACCTGACCATTTGCGAACCCTTCTAGCAGTATCTTGGATGCATCTGACGCACCATCCCTCATTTGGCAACTAGAGGAGGGCTACCTGTGTAGCAGTTCTGAGTTGGGTAATGAACCAGAATCTGATTCCACAGAGTTTGTAGAGTCGGAATCAGATTCTGTTTCTTCTGAGTCTGGGTCCGGTATTCTTGGGATTGATAACCCAGATGCCGAGGTTTTGTTTAGGTCATCCTTTTCTTTTTCCTTTGAGTCGGTTGTAATCAAGGAACTAGATGAGCTCAACTTTGTGAATGAGAATACCACTGCAGATTCCGAATATTTTTCTGTGCCTCTTATTTATTGCATTGATCATGATTTTCAAAATTTTGATGAAAATGATGAGGAAGGAATTCCTCTGGTTTTGAAAAATTTGATTAATCGAGAGGAGAAGAGGATTGCAAAACCCCTCGCTAATGAAATCATTGCTTTTAATGTGGGTACCGAGAAGGATCCGCGTCTGGTCCAGATCGGGTCCACATTGTCTTCGCAGGAGCGCGAGCGCTTAGTCGCTTTATTGAAAGATTTCAAAGATGTTTTTGCGTGGTCCTACGAAGACATGCCTGGAATCAATCCTGAGATTGTATAGTAACGGATCCCTCTTGACCCTGAGGCTGACCCATCAAACAGAGGTTGCGGAGAATACGCCCAGATTGGGCTTTGAAGATTAAGGAAGTGGTCACCAAGCAGATAGATGCAGGGTTCTTGCTAGTATCTGAGTATCCAACTTGGTTGGCCAACATTGTTCCAGTGTGAAAGAGAGATGGCAGAATTCGAGTATGTATGGATTTCAGGGATCTGAAGAGAGCTAGTCCGAAGGACAACTTTCTCTTGCCGCACATTGATGAATTAGTGAACTTCACCGCGGGCCATGTATTGCTTTCCTTCATGGATGGATTTTCTGGGTATAACCAAATTTTGATGGCACTCGAAGACATAGAGAAAACTGCTTTCACTACGCCGTGGAGAACCTACTGCTATCGTGTGATGCCGTTTAGGCTGAAGAATGCTGGGGCTACCTATCAACGGGCTGCAACCACAATTCTGCATGATATGATCCATAAAGAGGTCGAGGTGTATGTGGATGGCATGATTGAATAAATTCTTTCAACGGATCAAAGAATACAAACTGAGGTTGAATCCACAGAAGTGTACTTTCGGCGTAATAGCAGGAAAAATGCTGGGTTTCTTGATCACACAGAGGGGCATTGAGGTAGATCCTTCCAAAATCAAGGCATCCTAGAAATGCCACCACTAAGGACTAAAAAGGAGGTGTGGGGCTTTCTGGGTAAGGTGCAATTCATAAGATGATTTATTTTTAAATTAACCTTGACTTGTGAACCACTATTTGGTCTCCTAAAGAAAGGAAAGAAATTTCGATGGATGACCGATGTCAGTTCGCTTTCGAGCAGATCAAGCGGTACCTTCAGAATCCACCCGTGTTGTCGCTGCCAGAGCCGGGGAAGCCCCTGATTTTGTATCTGTTGGTAGAGGACACAACGATGGGATGTATGCTTGCTCAGGAGTTTGAGGATGAGATGGAGAAAGCCATCTATTATTTGAGCAAGAAAATGCTGGAATATGAGACCCGTTACACCCCGCTAGAGAAAGCTTGCTTAGCCTTGGTGTGGGCTACCAGGAAGTTGAGGCACTACTTGTTAGCTCACTCGTAATCCAGGTTTCGAGATTAGATCCCAGCAAATATCTCTTTGAGAAACCAGTGCTTACGGGTAGACTAGCTCGTTGGTTTCTTCTTCTTTTCGAATTTGATTTGAAGTATGTTACTCACAAGTCTGTCAAAGGGAGAGTGGTAGCGAAGTTCCTGGCAGATCACCCAGTAGAAGGGGATGAAGCGGTAGAACACATATTCACAGATGAAGCTATTCTACAAGTTGAGGAAGAGATTTGGACAATGTACTTTGACGGAGCATCTAATCAGTACTGTTATAGGATAGGGGTGTTGCTAATAGCACCCGACAATTCCCATATACCTTAGCCTTCAAACTCTGGTTCAAGGTATCTAATAACAAAGCAGAATACGTGGCGTGTATTGTTAGTTTGGAAGCCACCCTGGAACTAGGGACAAAAAGATTGGACGTCATTGGGGACTCAAACCTAGTTGTGTCTCAAGCAAAAGGATACTGGAAGGTTAAAAAAGAAAAGATGAAGATTTATCACCAAACCCTGGATGTTCTGAATCCTAGGTTTGAGAAGCTGACCTTCACGTATCTACTAAGAGAGAACAACAGGTTCGCTGATGCCTTATCAACTCTATCTTCCATGATAGACATCTCGTTTGGAGTCCAGATGCATTTGATCATTATTGAGCAGAGATATACGCCGGCCTACGAGTCTATCACCGCAATAAATGAAGTGCAAGATCAAAACCCTTGGTTTTATGATATTTGTAACTTCTTAGAAAAGGAGGTTTATCCACTAGGGGCAAATGCCAAAGATAAAAGGGCAATACGGCCGATGGCCGTTCAATTTATCATCTGCGGAGGTAAACTGTATAAGAGGGGTCATCTGGAAATGCACAAGTTGTGTGTCGACATAGAGGAATCAAAGCGCCTAATGGAGCCCATCCATGGGGGAGAGTGCGGAGCACACATGAATGGAGTAATATTAGCCCGGAAGATTCTCAAGCAAGGTTATTACTGGTCTACCATGGTGGAAGATTGTATCGGTTTTGTTCGGCGATGCCACAAATGCCAAATCCATGCCAATCGCATGAACATCCCGCTGTCGAAGCTGTACAACATGACTTCACAATGGCCTTTCTCAGTCTAGGGAATCAACGTCATCGGTGTAGTCACTCCGAAAGGATCAAATGGGCATGAATATATTCTGGTGGCAATTGATTATTTCACAAAGTGGGTGGAGGCTCAGTCTTATGCAGTGTTGAAGGAGAAGTTCATCCGAAACAACATCATTTGGCATTATGGAGTCCCGAACGAGATCATCTCAGATAATGGCTCCCATTTCAAGAAAGAAGTAATCGACTTGTTAGAGAAGTAGAATGTAGCTTTTCATAAGTTATCCACATACCAGCCACAAACCAACGGAGCTATTGAGGCTGCCAACAAGAATATTAAGCATATTTTACAGAAAATGGTTGAGACTTACAGGGGCTGGCCAGACAAATTGCCATTTGCACTCTGGGGATATAGAACTTCAATTCGAACGTCTATTGGGGCAACTCCTTACTCTCTTGTTTCTGGGATGGAAGCTGTTCTACTGATCGAAATAGAAGTTCCGTCGATACGAGTTATGTCTGAGTGTCAGATAGCAGAGATGGATTGGCAGCAGAGCAGGTTCGAAGAATTGATGTTGTTCGATGAGAGAAGGTTGAAAGCACTATACCATGTTTAGGGTTATCAACGCAGGATTGCCAGGGCTTTTAACAAGAAGGTTAAGTCTCGGAATCTCAAAGAAAGGGATTTAGTGCTGAAAGACAACTGAGCTCCCATCCATGACCCTAGGGGCAAGTTCAGACCCAGTTGGACTGGTCCTTACATCATCAAAACTATCTGGTCGGGTGGAGCTGTTATTCTTATGGACCTAGATGGCCTAGAATTTTCCTAACCGATCAACATGGACAAGTTGAAGAAATACTATCCCTGAGAGGCTCGCTAGGTTGGAAACCCGGAAGGGCGACCTAGGCAAAAGTTAGAGCACAAAAAATTAGAAAAAAGAAAAACTGAGCTCACAAGGTTGAAAATCCTGAAAGGCGGCCTTGGCAAAAGTTAGAGTGCAAAATGAGAGCTTAATACTCGAGTGAATCCGAACCGAACTACGTAAGGCTTGATTCCCATCTTCGAGATACGTAGGCAACTTCATCCTGAAGTTCGGCCGAAAACACCTCCAATTCAACTGTCCTTTCCATGTGATTGATCAGGCCATCTTTGTTTATTTCTGTACCTGAGGGTTCGGTTATGATCCTTACTCTGAGAGAAGAGCTGGTTATAGTGCTGAGCATTGTTATTCAGTCAAGGGGCAATTTGTGATCTTTGGATTCGGGGTTGTACATCTCGAGGATAGATTCCATGCTTGTCAAGTTGTGATCCTTATCGAAAACGATTTTGAAAAGTTTTGATAAAAGCTGATTTTTGCTCAAATTTTACTTTTTACAACTTAGACCATTTTTGGACCAAAAGGAAAGCTTTTAGTGCTCACAACTTTAATTTCATTGATTTCAATACAAAGTTCTCCAACTCTCAATACAAATCAAAGTTGCTTTTATTACATTCATAAAACTTGAAAAGTAAGATCAAAGAAAATAAGCTAAGGGCATAGACGAGTCAGGTGCTCCTGTGTCCCCTGCTTGTGCATGTGGAAGCTTCTGATGCTAAAGTGGGCCCAATTTGCGCCTTATCTTCAATCCAAGTCAGGCACTCGTCAGAAAGTGCGCAGCTGAAACTAGGGACAGGAGCCAGAAGCTCTCTCGTTCTCCAAGCAGTGAGGTACCTAGCCAAATGTGAGCCTTGGATTGGGAATGAAACCGGGTATTCTACCCCCTCCTTTGGGCAAGTCTGATCATGTCCAAATTGATGCCTGAACTGGAACAGAAAGTAGAATACACAGCGTGTAAGGCCAATCAGCTGAATGCCAGGTTGTCGAGCCATGTTGTAGCTTATTTCGGTCATATTAAGCCAGGGGCAATGCCAAGCAATGTCAGCAGCAGACCTGTTGCACATCCAATGACACCACCATCCCTCATTCGGAAATCCACTAGCTATTGGCGGAAAAAGTATGCTCGAGCTAAGTACGCGGGGTAAGAGTCCATTACCTTTAGCTTATTGATAAGCCACACCTGGGAAGGGATGAAAGAAAAGAGAGATTAAAGAATTGAGAGATGTATGTTGAGAGAAAATTGAGAAAAGGGCTTTGACAGAAAAACAGAGCATGAGTGCCGAGTGATGTGAGAAGCACATATGAGAAGGATGGGAAACATTACCTAAAGAAGTAGTGGACTTTCTGCGAATTTGGTGGTCTCTCGCCAATGAAAGGCATCTAAGCCCATCAAAGTCTTGGTCAACACCAAGCCAATGCAATTCTTGCCCTCTTTCAAACCTTAGGCCACTTCAATTAGTTGGATGCTAGATCGCCGAAACTAGGGGCAGGAAGGAAATGAGCTAACATGCACAAACAAAGGGTGTGTTGTCGAAAACCCTGCCAAAGAAGGTGGCCTCGGTCACCAACTTCGAAAAATCGATGAATTAGACTGGGAATGTCTAGCTCTTTGTTGTGAATCAAGGATTGAGCCTTGTGTAGAGTAAGCCCGCACATCCATCCCAAAGCTTGGATGTGACCAAAATGGAGCTGAGACAAGATTTTCTCATCGCGCCGAGATTCCAGTAGGACTTGAAATTCTTTGATTGTTGGGCATATCTCTTGTCCCCCGAAGCTAAAGACATGTGTAATTGGGTTCCAACACCTAGTCGCGGAGTGAAGGAATGGAAAACAAAGCAGAGAACGGCTCAGCATGAATAGTGCATTTATGTCGAAAACCTAAAAATTCACCTTTTCTGAACCATCCAAAGCTGCAATCCAATTCGAGAGTTTTTCAACAAAAAATGGCTCTGTTTGTGAAGAATTTGCAGCTGAAATGAAGAAACTACGAGGTCCAAGCTTTTGTAGAAGATAAGGCAGTGAGTGGAAGCCAGCTGTCAACAATCTGGAGGTTTTGCACATCGGCCACTACTGATGGCCGGCACATTCCATCCATGGCCGGCATGTGGCCGGCAAGCTCTCTAAGTGGCCGACAGCTGTCTTGTCTGTCCTGCTATCTACCTGTGTGCTGAGAATGCTGAAAACATGTGCTTTGTTCTGTTCTTTCTGCATTTTAAGTCTTGTTTTGAGTACTTTTAGTTTTAGCAAGTTTGTTGAGTTGTATTCAAGCTGTTTTGTTTTGTTTATCGAGTTGTTTTTTTTTGTTTATCGAGTTATTGCTATTTCGATTATCAAGTTGTATGTTGTGTTTAGAATTTTAGTTGTTGGTTGGTTCGTTACCCGATTAAGGTCTTGTTTTAGCAAGTTTTACCCGATTAAGGTCTTGGTTGGTTCATTACCCGATTAAGGTCTTGTTCTGTTCTTTCTGCATTTTAAGGTCTTGTTTTTGAGTACTTTTAATTTTAGCAAGTTTGTTGAGTTGTATTCAAGCTGTTTTGTTTTGTTTATCGAGTTGTTTTTTTTTTTGTTTATCGAGTTATTGCTATTTCGATTATCAAGTTGTATGTTGTGTTTAGAATTTTAGTTGTTGGTTGGTTCGTTACCCGATTAAGACTGTTGTGACAATACAAGTATTTGGTTTTTAGTATCAAATTCAATCTCCATTCCCTGCTAAGTGGTGCTCATGATGCAAAATACAACACTTTTTTTAAAAGAAAAACTGGTTTTCATTCTGATCATGGTTATTTTCTTTACAAAAGTGTAGTACAAGTTTTAAAGCAAATAAAACCTGTTTGAAGCTATACAAAGTGCTAACACTACTAACAAAAAGAAACTACGCAAAAATGTAAGAAAATCAGCACCAGCTATCTTAGGCTCGAGAGGCCTTCTTCGTCCTCTTCCTGGGCGGGGACTCAGAGCTTTCTCCATTAGTATCGTTATCTGATTCAGATACTGAGCCAGAACCGGAATCATTGCCACTCTGTGCCTCAAAGCCTGACTCAGCATCATCTCCACTCTCAGAGGGCTCAAACTGTAGACTCACTGCCTCCTCGGAGCCGCTGGTCTCGGCATCGTCATCACTCAACACTGGCTCTGAAGGGCTCCTCTGGGCTCGACCATGATGTCTCTCTCGATTACGTGTTGGGGCTTGTCTCTCCCCCCCCTGCTGTTGGAGGAGGTGGTGATGGTGTAGGCACAGCTACTGCCGCTGGTGCTCTCGGTATGGCTGGAACCTGAAAAGATACAGTATTGACGCATCAGATACAAAGTATAGTTGCAGATACAGTATGATGAAACTGGTGGAATGCAATGAGCTAGATACAGTGCAAGTATAGTACAGTGTGTCAGTGCAACATAGTAGTGTGATGTGACAAGAGGTAAAATGCATGCTGTGATATGAGTATCAATGCTTCAGTCAGAATGCACTACACAATAGTGTGGAACACGCTAAAATGCAGGCAGAAAATAGGGGAAGAATACCTGAATGCCATGGAGACTGAGCAGTGCCTCTCTCCTCAGAATTATGTTGTCGAATGAGGCTACTAGCTCTAGCAGTCCCTCAATGTATCCCGAGGGTGCCTGTAAATGCATTGAGCATTATCATATCTGGAAGGAACAAATATCTGAAAGAAAATGGAAAACTGGAGAAAATGTGGTACATACCGGAGGTGCATCGTGAGCTCAGACGTATCTATGACCGGCCTCTGCTGGCTCAATCGAAATCTGATATGACGTCCCGACCGACCTCCAACATGTCAGCATGGTCGGGATCTTTGGCCAACCAGTAGCCCGTCAAGCGGGAGGAACCCCTCTAGCCCTAGCCCCCGTTGCCCGGGTCCTACTCGTCGAAGGGGCATCTGCTGCTCTACCTGCACGAGCATGAGCACCCGTCAAGGGAGGCATCAAATGTGTTTGGATAAATATCACATAATCTCCCTCCCTAAGGAAGTAGTCGGTGTCCAAGCCCCTAGTGAACTGAATCATCTCTTGGGAAGAGAGGTTCTCTGTGGCCCTCATAGATGCCGGAGCAGCATGAGAACCACTGGCTCAGGCAAACCTAAGGACTGGTGCACGAATTGCTCGCCTAGAAACCATGCTTGGCAAACCGGGCCCTCAAGTATAAGCCAAAAATGGGAAGCCCCTCAAGCTCCAGCATAGTGGTCTGGACTCCATCCGGCATCACCGCCCAAGGTTGCCAAGCGAACTGCAAACAGGGGTTATACAAATGGTTAGTCATCGTCAGTTGCTGAAGTAAAGCAAAAATAACTGTGAGTTTTGAGTTATGTCCTCAGCAGTCACTGTGTCGAAGTACCGACAGAAGAATGCGAAGGTCTCTCGGGTCCTCCATAGGCATCTTCCGTCATACCGGTGAGAGTATAGCACAACAGAGGCATCTCTATCTCTAGCTCTGGGGCAAGGGTCAGGAAATATGCGTATACCCATAGTTGCAAGGAAAAGGCAACAGTAAGTATACAGTATACAGAGAATGCAGAATGCAGAATGTAGAAAGTAGACAGTGTGTGCAATGTGCATAATGCAGAATGCAGAAAGCAGAATGTGTAGTACAATATACAGTGTACAGAAAGCACAAAGCAGAAAGCACAAAAATGGCGAGAAGAAAATGTAAAACAAAAATGTAAAACGTACCTCCAGGCTCACCAGTAGCCTTCGACTTTGTCTCCTCTCCTACGCGATGTTGAGCTCATATAGCCATACAACGTGGATAGGCCAGCACCGCCCCAATCATAAAGCTGGACCTAAGATAAGTTCACCAGAGCACTCAGGAGATATAACCTTACAGTGTTCCACCTGTTCGCAAACAAGGTGGTGCCGAACAGGAACATCAAAAAGCCTCAGGCGTAATGCTTGGTCTCCTCTGGGGTCTCTGGCTCTCTCTCTCAGAAACACTCGGCGAACCAGCTATATCGTACCATCCTCGGTCGGAAGAGAGGTGGACATGCTCCTAGTAGATATAGCCAGACGGCCTTCCACTCACCCATGTCCATATCGTAAGGGATCTGATGACCCCTTACCTCTACACTATGAGCATGACGAAGTCATAGGGAGTCATCGTCATCTCTCCAGTAGCAGAAAAGTGGAAGGAGTTGGTGGTATCCCACCACCGCTCCACTAATGCACCAAGAAGCGGGCGACTCGCGATATGGTGTGATAGCCCTATGCAGAATAAGCCGAAGCCAGCCTCGTCAACAATGTGGCGGACACTGGCAAGAAGCTCCATATACCAGTCCCTCGCGAACGTGGCTCCATAGCCCCTGATAGCACGAGAGTCCTCCTGTGATCAAAACAGTGATATGCAATGACATGAGGACAAACAAATGAAAAGACAGTGTAAGAAATGCAGTGCAAGAGTGTGATTAGGGCAAGAAATGCAGTAAAAGGTAAGAAATACAGTGGAAACATTACAATTGAAGCAAGGAACACAGTTAAAGAAAGAAATGCAATGTGCAGTGAAGAAAACATGAAAAACAGTGTATACCTCGCTGGTGTCGTAAGATAAATGGGAGTCTGGCTCTCGTAGCAAGCAGTCCTCCGATGCGTATCGCGCAAGTGCTCTGAAGTACCTGATCCCCCCAGGAGGTAGCACGTGTATCTGAGGATGGTACGTCGCCGGATCAAAGGGTCGAATCCCGAGTGGTAGTAGCACTAGCTCAGGCTCTGCCTTCATCTCTGGAGACAATTGGGGTGGGATCTCCAAGAGAGCTCCGTCATGAGGTATGTCGTCCGCCATTTGGAAAGAAGATAAGAAAGTGGTCGGGAAAGATGAGAAAGTGGTCGAAAATGGAGGAAAAAGGGAAAACTTAGAAAAAGTCAACCCTAAGAGAGAGAAAGTGGAGGAAAAAGTCAAAACCCAGAAAAATGTGTGAAACCCAAGAGAAACTCGAGGGGAATAAGCCACACAAGGTGAAACTCCAAGAAAAAGCACCAAAATCAAATTTCAATTGGTTCAAAACGGAGTAAACAAAGAGGGTTTAGCAAATAAACTTCGTGTGGGGCGTTGGAAAACGCATAGAAAGCACGATCTAGAGAGAAGGAGCACCAAGAGAGAGAGAAGGATCAATTTCGGGCATGGGATAATGAGGAAATGAAACCCCATGCCCTATATTTAAAGACCCGAGGCAAAATACCAAATTTGCCCCGAATCTACCATAGGTGGTTGGCAGCCACCATTGGTAGCTGGCAATGACCATTAGTGGCCGGCAGGTGGCTGGCAAGTGTTTTGAGGTTTCCCTTGGAGTCCTAATGCTGCTTTGTGTAGACTGCCCGAACTCGCTCCGCGTGCCCCCCTTTCGGAGAGGGCGCGAATTGTAATTCTAACTACTACAGTTCGGACTCCTGTCACGGTTCTGAATCTAATCTCACAAAGTGCAATGTAAGACTGATAAATCACCAAAGAGTCCAAATCCGACAAATCATTTTGGAAAATCGATTTTAATCAAAAGCGCCAAACATGGACTGCTTTGCCAGATTTCAGAGTCACCCCCTAAATATTTTGTTTTGGGAAATTTAGGAAACCCTAACTCGTGCCTAAGGCCACGTGTCCGTCATCACCAAAGTTGCCTCAGCTCGGGAACTTGGGTACGAAGGGGAAGGTCCTGAAATGAGCACCCCTGCTTGCCTAATCAAAGGATCGGCCTCTACTAACATGATATGTTGTTTTGAAAACACATGTGTTTTTTTTCCGGTTTATTAGCTAACTTTACTACGTGATGCGCACAGCATACAAGTATAGACTAAATCGCTCGATTTGGAACAAAACATCTTATGTTTATTTTTCAAAATGGTTTGAAGTTACTACTCGCAAATAGGCTAAGACGCGGATTTGCCACCCTCAAGTGGGCTTAAAACATGATGATTTTTCTACTCCGCAAAGTGGGCTTAAAATGCACATTTTGATGAGTTGTTCCAATTCAAGCAATGAAACTGTGATACCCCTATTCCGTAATATGCTAATTGGTCCTTAATTTGAATATGATTATGTGTTTAAACATGATTTTGTATGCCATTATGCGAATGTATGTGATTTTGAGTTTCTATCTGTTCACCGTAAGAATATCTATTTCAATGATCTGCTTTGGAAATTAAATTGATGGCCCTATCGGCCACAGAACCCGAAATTGAATACGCCATTGTGATTGGCATAATTTTTAGAACCTATGGTGAAATTTAATTGAAAATTGATTCGGGTCAGATTAAATTGATTAATTAATGGTTTAATGCCCAATTATTTTATGTTAAATTAATGTATGTGAGTGGGGCTATATTATAAGCCTTATTAAGTTCAATTCCTTCCCTTACATGACTTTGGCTGATCAACTCTAAAGGAAAAAAAAGAGAGGGTCGGCTATTAGAGAGAGGGAGGGGAGAAAAGTCTAAGTTTTTGCTCTTGATCCTTGAATGCTTTGAAGATAACACAAGAATTGCCATAGATTGTGAAGATTAAACTCCTTGGTGAGTAATTCATGTATTTTTAGTTATTATCTTGTGTGTTCAAGTTTGAATGAGGGTCAAGAACATGGATTGGTTTGATCACAAGGAGATTGAGTTGAATTTGTTGCAATGGAGACCCATATATGCATGCATGTGTGTAATTGCCTTGAATATTGCATGTTTTGAGCTCAAAGGGTATGATCCATGTAAATTGTAGTTGAAACTCATGTTTTGGCCACCTCTTCACCAATTAAGTTGAGGATATTGGGCATCTCCCACATGCATGTACAAATCATGGGAGAGTAAGTCTAGAATGTTTGAATTTGAGCATGTTGGTGATGAGTTTGATATATTTTGGGTCATGCATGTAGATAGATCAAGAAATTGAGCTTCTTTATGTTGTAATTTGGTATTGGTATCATGTTAGTATTTGAATATGTGATTTTGAGCCATTGCATGCAAGGAATGTTGTTTGGAAGTTGAATTGGAGCTCAAGAACACAATCTGGGAAACCCAGAATTTTGATGTCCGCTCGAGCAGGAGAATATCTGCTCGAGCGGGGATTTCGAGCTCCCAGTACTTTTCCTTTCAGGCATGGTGTCCGCTCGAGCGGGGAAGTTCACGCTCGAGCGGGGATCTTAGAGGATGAACTTCCGCTCGAGCGTCCTAGTTCACGCTCGAGCGTAAAAATGATGCAACCAGTACTTTTTGCAGACATAGCGTCCGCTCGAGCGGGTAAGTTCACGCTCGAGCGGGGAGTTATGTTGAGAGGCCTTCCGCTCGAGCTCCATATTGGACGATCGAGCGTAAATTTCACCTATCCAGTACTTTTGCAGGCCTCGAGGGGTCTGCTCGAGCGGAGAAGGCCACGCTCGAGCGGGGACCCTGTTCTCTGAAATTTTGTATGCTCGTTCTGTGTTTCGTTTTCCGTTCTCTTTCACTTGTAAGCACTCTTAGGCATATGTTAAGCATTGTAAATGAGTTAATGAGATAAGAATAAAGCCTAAAGAGGAATATGTGAATCAAAGAACGGATTGAACTGTTAGTGACCCCTTTTGTGTTCATGAAATGTGTAGGGTCAAGCTCCAGGGCAAATCCACAAGCCGATCACTGTGAGTAATATCGGTATTCGAATGCTTGTGAACGTCCAATTGTCTATTCCCTTATAAACTTTATGAGTTGCTAATTGGGATTGTGGACAAAAGTCAAACATGAATAAATGAATGGACCGAAGGTCGTTTTGATAAACATAAATGGACCAAAGGTCGTTTTGGTAGAATTGTATGGACCGAAGGTCGTTTGGTAGAAATGAATGGACCGAAGGTCGTTTTGACATATATGAATGGACCAAAGGTCGTTTTGACTTATATGAATGGGCCGAAGGCCGTTTTGACATGAATGAGCGGGCCGAAGGCCGTTTTGACATGAATAAGTGGGCCAAAGGCCGTTTTGACATGAGTAAGTGGGCCGAAGGCTGTTTTGACATGAATAAGTGGGCCAAAGGCCGTTTTGACATGAGTAAGTGGGCCGAAGGCTGTTTTGACATGAATGAGTGGGCCGAAGGCCATTTTGACATGAATAAGTGGGCCGAAGGCTATTTTGACATAAATGAATGGGCCGAAGGCCATTTTGACATAAATGAACGGGCTGAAGGCCGTTTTGACATGAATGAGCGGGCCGAAGGCCGTTTTGACATGAATAAGTGGGCCAAAGGCCGTTTTGACGTGAATAAGTGAGCCAAAGGCCGTTTTGACATGAGTAAGTGGGCCAAAGGCCGTTTTGACATGAATAAGTGGGCCAAAGGCCGTTTTGACATGAGTAAGTGGGCCGAAGGCCGTTTTGACATGAATGAGAGGGTCGAAGGCCATTTTGACATGAATAAGTGGGCCGAAGGCCGTTTTGACATAAATGAATGGGATGAAAGCCATTTTGACAGAAATGAACGGGCCGAAAGCCGTTTTGACATGAATGGAATTCTGAATGGGCCAAGGGCCAGGACGTTGGAACCACAGTTGTATGATTTGAATTTCGTATGGCCATATATATATATATATGTATATATCTGTTAATTAGAAATATGAATTGGGCCCAAGGCCGTTTGGAATGTGTTGTTCTACATTGTTGTGTAATTTCTGTATTTGATATTATTCACTGGGCTATCGCTCACGCTCATTCATGTGTTTTGTAGGTGAGCCAAGAGAGGTCCAAACCCAGCCCCAGTGAAGTCTGCCAGGAACAACATGAGTTTCGGAAAGTCAGCCTTGTGTCTCACGCACGAGACCCAACCTTGCCATTTTCTTATGTAGTTATATTTTGACTTGTTGGCAAGGACCTTGTGTATATTTGTAGATAGTTTTGATATGGGTTGACTCAGTCTAGATGATCCTGTCTGTAAAAGATTTTTGGTACTGTACTTTGTTGTGGGTTATTAACGTATATGTGCATGGTTCGTTTTGGAGTGCATACTAGCACGGCTCTATGGACAAAGTCTTTAATTATCGCTTCCGTTTGGCCCCTTTACTCTGTTGAGTTACGTCTGTTTTGGTTTGAGGCCGTAGGTAATCTCAGAATTACTGGCCGGTTATGTCCTTAACCCATAGGGGCGGGTTCGGGTCATGACAGAAACCTTTATCCACAGGCATTCATGCAGTGAAACACTTAAGCAGTTAGCCTCATGGCAAGCATGCTAAACATGGCAACACTTACACGCATGCAAGGATGCTAAAACAGAAGCTAGTTAGTAATTATGCATGATCCTAGCTATGTTAAGATGCCTAATGCAACACATGCAAAAATGAAACTAAAATAGGCTCGGCTATCTAGAATGGCATATGAATGCAACAATTGATAACATGCTTTGAAACACGTATTCAAGTAAATGTATTGAAATACAATGCAGTTTGAATGATGCGCCGAGCCCGGGCATGCAAGACAAATGAATGATGCACGCATGCCAAAGCATAAGTATGCTATTGAAACAACCCTAAAACTAACTATAAAAGTTGGTAAATAAAGGGTGAAAGACGTGGGTTGGAAAACATTCACACACACACGCACGCTTATTACAACATTCGCCCTCTCGACGGAGGGTCCGAATAAATCAACTAATGCTAAGCTAATTAATTACAGACCAAACTAATTAACTATTCCTAGTTAACTAATTATTACAAAACAAATCGATTAATTAAGCGCATTAACTAATTAAGTACAAAACCGATGAATTAGCTAACTAGGTAAAGCAGCTAAGTAAAGCAGTTAAAAGAGGTCCTCGGGGCGAGAAGTGCATGCATGCTCGATCGCCCCTCGCTCGAAATCCATTACTACCCAGAATTGCCTCTGTTTGCATTTGATTTGATCTCAGAACACTGACAAACTTCAGATTGCTTCTGCTCCAACATGGAATCCTGGTGGGCTACCGACAAAAAGGGGGCTGTAGACCCCTTGTAGGCCAGAAAAACTGGTTGTAGACCAGAAAAAGTGGTCGGTTGACCACCTTTACTGGTTTACCGACCAGAAAATTTGCCAAACTCCAGTTTTGCTGCAACAAAGAACAAGAAGGGGCATAGCAGTGTATTTGCAAGATATGTGTACACAACCACCCTCCCTATCATTTCTCAAGCTCAAGGGAGTGCAGTACTCGACTCTCAGGCCACCAACCACGCATCGCAATGCACGATGACTAAGAAGCCAAGTTTGCACAAGTCAATATCAATGAATGCACACAAATAACAAATAAGGGCCTCCACCTCTATCATGCTTGGTCAAGAGGGTTGGCGAGCAAGAAATGAAGCGCGTTTCATCACTTCAAGTATGAAATGCCCCTCGTTTCTCGTGTTTGGATTAACATTCGATCCAAACACAATGCAATGCAACAACATTCCAAACAAATGCAATGCAACACATGCAAACAACATGAGCATGGCAAGTTAGAGTCCTTAAAGCATTGAAATAGTGAAGGACACAAAACAGGGCCTATGTAATGAATGCTCAATGGACAAACCAGCCCCAAACCGACTCATATAGGCAAAATAGTGGCAAAAATGCTCCGAAATGATAGCATGAAAGGTAAGATGATGACGCTCATGCATTGGTTCACCAACAAGCATAGAAGCAAACTTCAAACATAATGAAGAAGTGACAAATGTGAGAGTGTACTACACATATGCACTGAATCATGTGTGAAATGATGCCGAATCATCCAAACAAACAAGCTAGCATCCTAAGGACCTTGAATCATTAGGTTAGTCAAAGCTATTTGCACTACAACATGCATAACAAATCCCATCTACCCAACTACTCAAAACAGAGTTGAGGCTGCTAAATCAAGGCCAAAAAATGCTAAAACATAGGCTCAAAAGGCAAGCAAGTGTACTCATTCATTGGCTCATAAACAAGGCATAAGGCATAACCCTCAAGAGCAATGAAAGGTGATAAATGGGGTATAACAAAGACATAAGCTCTAAAATTACATTCCAAATGATGCCATATCATGGACATGTCACAAATGAGGCATGCCAAGAGGCTCAAAGCTTAAGGCTAGCAAAGGCACTTGTACCATAGCCATATCAAGCAAGCCCCAAAGGGCCAAGGTGACTCAAAAAAGTCCCAATGCAGGTCAAAACAATGCCAAAACATGCATGGAGTAGAGCTAACACATGCTAGAATGGGAGCCATAAAGCATGATGCATGCAAGGCCAACGAGCATGATTACGCTACAAGTGTAAGAAGCAAATGAGGGATGCTCTAACCAACCAAAAACAGAGTTGTATCATGGCAAAATAAGACCGAAAACACACTGAGATGGTAGCCCAAAAGCCTAGGCATGCATGCATACAAGTTAGGCCATGATCAAGGCATAAAGCATGACTCTCCAAAAGCATTGAAAGAGTGAAGCATGAGAGAGTACGACCACACTACACACACTGAAATCATGGTAGAAATGAGGCCAAAGCATGCAAACAACTCAAGTAAAGCATGCTAGAGACTTTGAAACTTAAAGCTAGTGAGCAAGATTGCACTATGGCTATACAAAGCAAGGCATGCATGACCAAAATCACTTAAAATAGGCCTAGAGCATGTGAAATCATGTCAAAAAGCATACTAAAATAGAGTCAAAACAAGCTAGAACCATAGGCCAAAGTAGTAAGCATGCTAGGCTAGTGAGTGGAATTGCACTACAAGTGCAAGGAACATGCAAGAGGTAACTAAACCAACCCCAAAGAGCTATATCATGGCAAAACAAGCTGAACATGCTAAGAGGGGCCCAAGAAGGTAGAAAAACATGCTAACTTGGTAAGCCAATAACACATGCAAACAAGTTACAAAAGGGGGGGGGGGACCACCCCCACCTATTTTGGGTCCCAAAACACACTTTCCACTATTGAAATTCCTCTGGAATTCAGTGGTGGAGAGGCCAAACAAAGTTGATCTCAAAGGCCTAAAAGGATAGCTCAAAACAAGACAAAATAAGGCACAAAAGGGGGTAGACCACCCCCAACACCAAAAAGGCCTGAAACAAACACTTTAAGCACTTGAAAATGAAGCTTTTTTCAGTTTAAAGTTAAGCCTAAAACATCATGCAAATAGGGCCAAATAAGCAATCAAAACAAAGCTTTAAAGAGGCTATAGACTCACCCTTGAAGCACAACTTCAAAATAACAACTTCAGAGACAAAAACCAAGCTAAAACCACTCAAATGCAACCTCCAAGAACCTCAGCTCAAGAGTGAAGGTGTTTCACTAGGTGTTTGTGTGCAAAACTGTGAAGAAATGGCACTTTTGAGCTTTAAATAACACAAATATAGAGAGACAGGGAGAAAACAAGAGAGATATATGTATAGCCCTAAGAAAATTTTCTGAACCTTGAACAAGAGGGAGAAGGCTCCCTTATATAGAATTTCATGCCTCAAGCTTGTTAGACAAGCTGGAGGCTTGAAGCAATCCCCCCATACACGTGTATGGAGGATGCCTTATGTACCCAACAGTTGGCACAACTGGCAAGAAAAATATCTGCAAAAAGTGTAGGAAGGCCGTCGACCAGTTGAAGTGGTCAACCGACCACTCCCATTAGTCGACCGATCACAAAAAGTGGTCTACGAGGACAAAAACTAGTCGACAAGGGAGGAAACTGGTCCACACAGAGAGTAGAAGGTGGTGGCAGGTTGCCGACCACCTTAGGTGGTCCATAGACCACCCACCCTAGCTGGCGACCACACCAAAAGTGGCTGGCAGGGAAGAAAAGTGGTCTACAGGGGGAAAAACTAGTCTACACCCCTGTTCCACCCCTGTTCCACCCTCCAGGCAAAGGATAACAAGGTTTGGTTCAAAAAAAAACCAAAAAGGAAGCAAGACAAGAGTCCGCAAGGCGAGGCACTCAGTCGGAAGCCCCGAAAACTAGTCTACGGGTACAAAAGGTGGCCTACGAGAGGGAAAGGTAGTCTACAGGTACAAAAAGTGGCCTACAGGCCTTTGTTTCCCTCTAGGAAAAGGCAGCAAGGCATGGTCCAAAAACCAGGCCAAGGGAAGAAAGTTAAGAGGTTCCAAGACAAGGCGCTCAGCCGAAGGCTTCGGAAACTCAAAACGAGCACAATTATGCACAATCATTGAGCGCACAGATTATGATGTCTAAGTCTTAGGGTCGGTCAAAAATGGGGTGTGTACACTTTGTGACTTTGGTCTTCAAGAATTGAAGGGATTGTTCATTGTTTGGTTCAGAATGTCTCTGCGGAAGCTCAAAACTGTGTTTTCGGTGCGCAATGTTCATCACTTGTCAAAGTGGACGAGGTGTTTCCTTTAAATACATTGCAATCCTTCCGAGAGGTGAATCGGAGGTTGCCTTTGAGTTTTTTTTTCATCAAATCATGCTTTGTTATCTTGCATAGAATATGCATTTCTTTTTCATTGTTGCATGGAACGTGCACTCAACTTTGTGGCATAGAATATGCGTTTCACATATGTTGTCGTAAAATGTGCATCTCACGAGAATTGCATGTGCATCTTGCATTTGCTTTTTAATCCTGCATAGAATATGCTTATGCTTTTGCTTCTTGCATAGAACATGCCATTAACATTGTATCTCAGTTGTTTGTCTCGTATAGAACATGCATTCATACTGTATCACACTTGTAAGTCTCTTTCCTTCACATGCACGATATTGCATGTACGGTTCATTGAGAGGAGTTCCAGGATCATTCGTACCCTTTGAATCGCATTCGTTCCCTTCGAATCGCATTCGTTCCACCTCTTCCTCCTCTAGCGTGAGACGCGTTAGGATTGTTTTGGTTAAAAATACTTGGGTACGCCCGGTGTTCACACCACCCTTCGGTTAAAAACACTCGGGTACGCCCGGTGTTCACACCACCCTTCGGTTAAAAACATTCAGGTATGCCCAGTGTTCACACCACCCTTTGGTTAAAAACACTCAGGGTACGCCCGGTGTTTACACCAACCCTTTGGTTAAAAACACTTGGGTATGCCCGGTGTTCACACCACCCTTCGGTTAAAAACATTTGGGTACACCTGGTGTTCACACCACCCTTCGGTTAAAAACACTTGGGTATGCCCGGTGTTCACACCAACCCTCCAGTTAAAAACACTCGGGTACGCCCAGTGTTCACACCACTCTCCGGTTAAAAATATCCGGGTACGCCTAGTGTTCACACCACCCATCGGTTAAAACACACGGGTACGCCCGGTGAACACACGGGTACGCCCGGTGTTCACACCACCCTTCGGTTAAAAACTCTCGGGTATGCTCGGTGTTCACACCAACCCTTCGGTTAACAACACTCGAATGCGTCCCGGTGTTCACACCATTCCTCCTCCTCTCGCGTGCAACGCGTTAGGATTTCTAATTGGTTGAAAACATTCGGGTGTGCCCGGTGTTCACACCGTCCTTTTTTCTCCTTCCACGTGAGACGTGTTAGGATCTCGGTTGAGACCTCGGGTGCGCCCAATGGTTATGTCGCTCTTTGCCTTTCCTGCACGTAACGTAGTTAAGCTTGCATAATTTGCTTACGTCCTTTCTGCATGAAGTGCGGTTTGGCTCGTGATTCCCACGCGTGGTATGTTTACTTGCTTACTTCTTTTCATGTTTAAGATTGCTGTACCTTGTTTCAGTTTGTTTGAATGTAGCATTTTCTTTGCATTGCATTTGTATTTAATTGTTTCATTATAGCCTCATTGCATGATCATAAGTTATGTTCTTGCATCGTCCATATCATTTGCATCTTGCCTCAGAACTACACTGGTTTGATTCCTTGCAAAGGGATACGTAGGTAGCCTCTGGGCGCAACCATTTGTTTTTGACTTGTTTGTTTGTCCAAGTCTTCGGCCTTGTCTAAAATGGGTCGTCTCTAGGCTTTGACATTCAATCACGTCATTTCATGACTTCCGAGTTCAGTCAAAGAGGGGCAACTATAGACACCTCATTTTTGACCATCCATAAGACTTGGACGTCATCGCTTGTGTACTCGATGATTGTGACTATTTGTGCTCGTTTTGGTGCCTGAAGTCCTCGGCGGAATGCCTGGTCTTTGAGCCTTCAAACCCCATCCATTCTGCGCCCTATTTTGGACCAACATCTTCAAGCCTGCAACCCTTGGTGGCTGTCGGTCACCCAAGTAGCCTGCCGGCCATCACTGGTGGCTGGCCGGCCACATTAGTGGCATGCCAGCCGTTGATGCCTTTTTGTAGATATTTTCTTGACAGCTGTTCCAACTGTTGGCACAATGGGCTTGATCACCATACATGTGTATGGACTAATTTAACTCAGCTGAAAGCTTATTTTTCTATAAATATGGGACCTTCTCCCCCATTGTAGAGGGTTAGAAAATTTTGGAGCAAAATTCTCTCTCTTTCTCTAGATTTCTCTCTCTCTCTTGCAATTTTGTATACATTTGCTCACAAATCCTATACTTTTGGATACACTTCCTTAATCAAATTTGATCACCTTTGAGCTGAGGTCCTTAGAAACCTTCTTGAAGCTGTAGAAGGTGTTTTTAACTTGAATTTGTGCCTAAAATTGTTGCCTGCTTCAAGAGGTATAACACTCCCCTTTTACACTTGTTTTGCATATTTGTTTTTCCATATCTTTCAACTGTTTTTGGCCTGTTTTTGAGTCATAAAAAACTCTATTTTTGTGGCCTCAAGGTGGTGGTTTCAGGCCATTTTTAGTTAGGGGGTGGTTCACCCTTCTTACTTCTTTGTTTGTAAAGCTTTTGTAACTTTGTTCACCACTTTCAAACCAAGTTTTTTGGGCCTTTTAACCATTGAATTTCAGAGGTTTTTCAGTGGTAAAAAACTCATTTTGACGTTTGGAGGGGTTAGCCTCTTCTCCTTATGTCTTGTTTGCATGCCTAGTTAGCTTTATATGTTATGATGTTTTTCGAGCTTAACTTAGCTCAAGCCCAGCATGTTTTAGCCTCTGAAATAGCCTGCTTTAGCACTGTTTTGGGCTGGTTAGTTTATTTGAGTCTTGTTTTGCATGGTTGTAGTGTAATAGTCCTCACAAGTTGGTGTTTTAGGGTCTTAGACACCCCTTGTTTGAGTTGATAGCATCTTTTGGTGTTATTTTTCACTCCATTTCAGCACTTTAAACTCTGCAACCTTCCTCTTTGCTTCACTCTTTCATTTTCTTTTGAGGGTTGTTTCAAGCTTGGGATCCTCTAAGCTTGAGATTAAGGTCATGCTTAATGGTTTAATCCTCCTTGAGGGTTCATTATCAACAGCATGATCTCTCCCTTGCCTTATATCATCCCTTGGTTGCCATTTCTTTCATCTTAGAAGACACTCACCAATGGACAAATTGATTAAAGAATGATTTGGTAACTAAAATGTGTAAACAAAATTGGCAAGTAAAAGTGGCAAGATAAGCATTTCTTTGTGTTGCATTGCATGTGTTCAAATCGGACATTAATTTGAACACAAGGAAAATGGGACATTTCATACTAAAAAGTGATGAAATGTACCACTTTCCTAGGTCTCCGTTGCACTTGATCATGCATGATAGGGTGACGGCATTTGTGTCTTGTTTTGCACTCATTAACTTGTACAAATTGGTCCCGTAGCCATCATGCATGGAAATTGCTTGATTGATGGTTTGAGGGCCAAATGTATCACTCCTTTGAGCTTGTGTTGATGATAAGGGGTGGTACATAGTATAAACAACCTATGAGAATACCCTTTCTTTGCCCTGTGTGCTCTCTGTTGCAGCAAAAAATGGTGTATCATTAGTGGCCTGCCGGCCACCAGTGTTAGACGGTAGCCCCTCAATGGTGGTTGACTGACCACTACTTCTGGCCTGCCGGCCACCAATGAATTTTGAGCAGTGTGCTTGTAAAGCATGGCAGAGTTGATTTGGAGAAGGAAACAGTGCAAGGGTTGTGCAAATAGAGGCATTCAGGGCCAGACAGAGGATGTTCTTCCGGTGGAAACCAAACATGCGTGGGCCTCCCTCGCATCCCGAGATGTGTTATCTTGTTAATTAGTTTAATTTAATTAGCCTTTGATTAGCTTATGTTGTAATTCAATTAATTTGTGTTGTAATAATTAGCTTAGAATAGTTAGTTTAATTAATTCAAGTTTTGTAATAATTAGCTTAATTAGCTTAGTTTAGCTAGCTAGTTAGCTTTTATTCATTCGGACCCTCCTTCGCCAGGGCATAACGATGGTAATAAGTGTGCGTGCGTGTGTGTGTCTTCCAACTCCACGTCATTCTCTTTTTTTATTTACCCACTTTTGATGGTTAGATTAGGGACATGTTTCGATTAGCTTACCTTATGCTTGCATCCCTTCATTCGTATTACATGAACCAAGGCTCGACGCATCATTCAAACTGCATTGTTATTTCAATAATTCTTTGAATACGTGTTTAATCGCATGTTACTTAAAGTACTTCATATGCCATATTAGTAGCCGAGCCTATTAATTGCATTCATTGCATGTGTTGCATTAGGCATCTTGTATAGTTAGGAATCATGCATAGTTTACCAACTCATATCTTCTTGTCTTGGAGTACTAGGTGAGTTTTTACGCTTTAGCATACTCGCATGAGTGTGAATGTTGCCATGATTAGCATGCCTGCCATGAGGCTATGTACTTAAATGCTAAACTGCATGAATGCCTGTAGATGAAGGCTTGTTGTTTGAATTAGAACAATTCAACGAATGTATGTTTTAAGCCCAATATGTTTGGTGGCAAATCCGCAACTTTAAGCCCACTTGAGGTGAGAAATTCAAACCATTTTTGCAAAAACAAACATGAGTTGAATTGTTCTAACTTGAGCAAACTAGTCTATACTTGCTTGTGCGCATCACATAATAAAGCTAGTTTAATAACCAGAATAAGAACACATAATGTTGATAAAAAATCATATCATGATTAGTAGAGGCCGATCTTTGATCGGGCGAGCGGGGGTGCTCAATTCATGACCTTTTCCTCTCGTACCTAAGTTCCTGAGCCGAGACAACTTTGGTGATGACGGACACATGGCCTTTGGCACGAGTCATGGGTTTCCTAAATTTTCCCAAAAATAAAATATTTAGGTGGCGACTCTGTATCTGGCAAAGCAGTCCAATTTTGGCATTTTTGATTCAAAATCAGTTTTCCAAAACGATTTGCCAGATTTGGACTCTTTGATGTTTATCAGTTTCACATTGCACTTGTAAGATTAGATTTAGAACCACAGGAGTCTGAACTGTAGGGCTTCTTTTCGAGCTTCTGAGAGGGGGCGCGAAAAAGACGATCTATGGTACCTTGAATTAGTGAAGAAAAAAAAAGAAAGAAAGAAGCTTCGCCAAAAAAAATGGTGGTCGCCGGAAATTCGCCGGACGGAGAGAAAAGGGCCATCGGCGGTGAGGTGGTGGTGAGGAAGAAGGAGGGAAAGTTGAGAGTTGAAAGGTTGGTAATGGTAGGGTGTGATGGTTTTGTGGGGTTATGGAGTGTAGTGAGAGAGAGTAAGAAAGAAAGATAGAGAGGAAAGAAGATGAGAGGTAGAGAGAAAGAGTGTTAGAAAGAGATGGGTGTGGGTTAGGGTTAGATAGAGACCTTTTTTTAATAAATTTTTTAATGAAAAATAAAATAAAAGTAATAAATAATCTGTAGTCTTTTTTTTTTTTTTTTTGAAACGACACTGTGTCGCACATGCAGGAGAACTAGTCGCACGTGCGGCTATGGTGCCCGCACTAGCTTTCCGCACCTACATTTATAATAGTAACGGGAGATGAGATTTGGATTTATGCCGCATGTGTAGTGGATTGTGCCGCACGTGTGGTATTTTTTTTTTTTTTTTCTCTTCCCCAAGTACACCCAAAAACAATTCAAGCCATTTCTACCTTCATTTCACATCCGAAATAAATATAACATTTCAAAAATAACTAAATGCTCAACAAAGGCATAATCCTCACGCGAAAACCATAGGTACTACTTTCTCCCTAAGTATGTTTGTAACTTTCCCTATTCTCCAGCAGGATGACAAGCTAGGTTGATTCAGTATCTAGAATCGAGGCGCCTAAACTAACTCGACCTATAGGGCTGCCGTATAGTGTTCAAGCCGGGGTGGTTTTGAAGCTATCTCTACACCCCTGGGTATTCAAACCAGACTTTAGTCTCAGAAATTCCAAACCTTTGCATTCTAGGCTTTGCCATTCAAACTCCAGTTTCCACAGTCTCAGTTGGTCTCCTTGGAACTCACTACAAACATAGTTAGGTGGCTATACCAGACCGTCAAATGCCGTTCAGGCACGGCTAACACCAAAGGAATTACACCTTTAGAGGATTTAAAATCTCCTAGACATCAAATAAAGCATAACAATAATAAATAAAAATAGAATAGAATTGAAAAAAAAGAGAACAATGCATCAATCTCTCAATCAGAGTAAAAAGGGTCCATCAAAGCAACGGACTCAATCATGCCTCCATTCCCAATCCCCTTTATATACAGCTTCAATCTTTGGCCATTCACTTTGAAAGTGTGGCCATTCCTTGGATCTTGCACCTTAACCGCACCATGAATAAATGCCTCTACAACCACAAAGGGACCATCCCATCTTGATCTAAGTTTACCCGAAAAGAGTCTGAATTTTGAGTTAAAAAGCCAGACTTTTTGGCCTGGTTCAAAGGATTTTATTAATGTGCTTATCATGGAATTCTTTAGTTCAAGCTTTTAAACTTTTCAAGTTCTCATATGCATCATTTTGAGTTTTCTCCAACTCATTGAGTTACAATTTTTTGTTGAGCCCAGCCACAGCCATATCGAAGTTAAATTTCTTTATGGCCCACAACACTCGGTGCTCAAGTTCAACCGGGAGGTGGCAAGCTTTGCCAAACACCACCCTATATGGTGACATCCCAATGGGTGTTTTATAAGTAGTGCGGTAGGCCTGTAATGCATCAATCAAACGTTTTGACCAATCTTTCCTATCTGGCCTCACCGTTTTCTCTATTATGTGCTTTACCTCCCTATTAGATACCTCTACTTGGCCACTAGTTTGAGGGTGGTAGGGATTGCCAACTTTATAAGTGATAGAGTATTTCTTAACTACCGACTCAAAGAACCGGTTAGAAAAAAGTGTTCCCTGGTCACTTATTATGGCTCTAGAAAACCCAAAATGACTAAAGATATTTTCATGCAAAAATTTATCACTACTTTATGGTCGTTTGTTTGGGTAGCTATCGCCTTCACCCACTTAGAAACGTAATCTACTGCCAAGAGAATATACTTAAACCCAAATAACGATGAGAAAGGTCCCATAAATCAATCCCCCAAACATCAAAGATCACTACCACAAGAATATGGGACATTGGCATCATATCACGACGAGATATGGAACCCATTTGCTGATAGCACGAATAAGTTCTACAAAATTGATGGGCATCTTTAAAAATGGTGTGCCAATAAAACCCGCTTTGTAAAACCTTGTGGCCGTTTTATGCCCACTAAAATGACCGCCACATGCAGAAGAATGACAAAATGTAAGAATACTATGCACCTCACTCTCTAGCACACACTGTCAGATCACTTGGTCGGAGCAATATTTAAACAACTCTGGATCCTCCCAAAAATAATAATTGACCTACAAAAAGAATCAGTCTTTGTCTTACTTAGACCAATTTTTAGGAATTTTCCCAATGGCCAAGTGATTCGCAATATGTGCAAACCACGGGGGGCTCACTCGTGACACCACAAGAAGTTGTTCGTCTGGGAACGAATCATGCAAAGTTAAAAGGTCACTAGTATACCTAACAAGGACTCGAGAGGGGTGATCTGCCACCACATTCTCAGATCCTTTCTTATCTCGGAAAGCTAGTTCAAATTCCTGAAGCAACAAAATCCATCTAATCAACCTAGTTTTGATCACTTTCTTTGATAGTAAATACCGCAAAGTGGCATGATCAATGAAACTATGACCTTGGAACCTAGGAGATATGATTGCAATTTATCTAAGGCAAAGACCACAGCTAGCAACTCTTTCTCGGTGGTAGTGTAATTTAATTGTGCATTCGAGAGAGTGCGACTGGCATAGTATATAAGATAGGGTGCCCTATTGACCCTTTGGCCCAACACAACCCCGACAGCATAATCTGAGGCATCACACATGATTTGAAAGGGAAGCGACCAATCCAGTGATTTCATGATTGGGGCGGTAGTAAAGGCAACTCTCAGTGTTTCAAAGGCTTTCAAACATGCCTCATCAAAGATAAAAGGTGCGTCCTTGGCAAGCAAATTGCACAAAGGACATGATATTTTACTAAAGTCTTTGATGAACATATGGTAAAAGCCTGCATGCCCTAAGAAAGATTGGACTTGACACATAGAAATGGGTGGAGGAAGGACTGCAATGAGGTCAACTTTAGCTTTGTCTACCTCTATACCTTGAGGGGACACAATGTGTCCCAACACTATACCCTCACAACCCATAAAATGGCTCTTTTCCCAACTCAAAATCAAGTTTGCCTCAGTACATCATTCCAACACTTAGTCAAATTCCTAAGGCATTCCATAAAAGACGGTCTAGACACTGAAAAACCATCCATGAAAACCTCTAGAAATTTCTCCACCATATCGGAGAAAATGGCCATCATACATCATTAAAAAGTCGCAGGTGCATTACATAGCCCAAAGGGCATGTGCCTGTAAGCAAAAGAGCCAAAGGGGCAAGTGAATGTGATCTTTTCTTGGTCAGCAGGGTACACCGGACTTGATTATACCCCGAGTAGCCATCAAGAAAACAATAAAAACCCTGCCCCTCTAACCTTTCAAGAATTTGATCAATAAATGGCAAAGGAAAATGGTCCTTCCTAATCATGGAGTTCAATCCCCTATAATCAATACACACTCGCCACCCAGTAGTGGCTCGTGTGGGGGGCTAATTCTTCTTGCTCATTCTCTACAATAGTGATGCCTGATTTCTTGGGCACCACTTGTGTAAGACTCACCCACTTGCTATCCAAGATGGGATCTATAATACCCACATCTAACAATTTCAACACCTTTTTTTTCACAACCTCTTTCATGTTAGGATTAAGCCTTCGTGGCATTTCACGAGAAGGTTTGGCGTCTTTCTCTAGATGTATATGATGCATGTACATGGAGGGATCTATCCCTTTCAAATCAGCCACCGACCACCCTATAGCACCCGATGTGTCACAAGAACACTCATTAATTGACTTTCCTGTTTTACAGTTAAGTCGATGCAATGATGACCGGTAAAGTATCTTGAGGCCCTAAAAATGCATACTTGAGCGTAGCCGGGAGTGGTTTCAACTCAAGTGTAGGTGGTGTGACTAAGGATGGTATGGCAGGCGCTCTAGATAGATGAAGAAGGGACTCAAACCGGGCTTTCCACGGAGGAAAATCCGGTGTAGAAGAAGAATTAAATAAGGCGTTCACCTCCTCAACTGACCCGTTAATATCAAAATTTTCAAACCCAAAATGATCTAGACAAGCCTTTAGAGGGTCCTCCACAAGAATAGAGGGTAAAGCCTCCTCCACAATCCCATCTACAACATCCATAAATAAACACTCCTCTCTTTCATGGGGTTGTTGAGATGCTTGGAAAACATTGAGTTTCACTTGCATATTTCCAAATGAAACATCCATCACCCCAGTACGACAATTTATGCATGCATTGGCCGTAGCCAAGAAAGGTTGGCCTATGATCACCGAGATTTGTTTCCTAGAGCTTGTTACTGATTCCATAACTAAAACCACAAAATCAATAGGAAAATAAAAACTATCAACCTTTACTAGCACATCCTCAATCATGCCACGTGGCACTTTGAGGGATTGGTCAGCTAACTGAAGTATAATAGTAGTGGGCTTTAACTCGCCAAGCCCGAATTCTTCATACACAAAGTACGGCAACAAATTGACACTAGCCATTAAATCTAACAAGGCCCTATCAATGAAATGATCCCATATAATGCATGCAATGGTTGGGGCACCCGGGTCTTTAAGCTTAGGGGGTGTGTCACTCAATAAAATAGAGCTTACTTGCTCCGTAAGTACGACCTTTTGGGACACGTGTGTCCTAGATTTACGCTTTTGTGTACAAAGGTCCTTAAAAATTTAGCATAGAAGGATACTTCCTTAATCGCCTCCAATAAGGGGAGATTGATTTTCACCTGTTTAAAGACCTCCATCATCGCTTCCATGGATGCCATCTTCTTATTAAAAGGGGGACAGTGTATCAAGGCATTGGGGAAAGGGTGCCTTAGGCACATATGTTGCTTTAGGCTCATGTGAAGTGCTAGTGACTAAGTCATCCCCTTTAGGTGTTTCTCTCTCACCCTTGGCCTCTTTGGGTTTACCACCGTGGTCAACCTTCTTAGCCTTAGTTGCATCAGATGCAACTGGCCGAGGCTCTAACTCCTACCCACTTTTCAAGGTAATCACCGCTTGCACCTGTTCATGGTGCTTTCCATTCCCATTCGACCCCTCTACTCCATATTGACCTTTAGGGTTGGCCACAGTCTGACTCGGTAATTTTCCCTCTCCCTCCTATTCATGTTGTTAGCCATTTGACCTAATTGGGCCTCTAGCTTGGCAATGGAGTGAGTATGGGAGTGAACTACTGGTGCTAACCCCTTAAGTTCTGAGAGAAATTCCAATACCTAAGTCTCAAAGGCCGAGTTACCTTGAGGAACAAGCGGGGATTGTGGTTGTCGATAAGGTTGTGATGGCCGGTAAGGTTGTGATGGTCAGTAAGGTTGTGGTGGTTCGTAGGAAGATTGGTTGGCAAAATTATTAAAATTCTGCCTTGGTGGTGGAGGATTGTAAGAAGTGCCTTCTGAAGGAGGTCTCCATGAAAAATTAGGGTGATTTTTCCATCCCAGATTATGTGTTGGAATATGGGTCATTACCCGTGTTGGAGAGTCCTTGAGCCGCATTCATATGCTCTTGAACTAATTCTGAAAATTGGGATGCCGAAGGGCACTAATTCAAGTCATGAGTAGGGCTCGCACAAATAGTACATGCCTTGTGAAATTAAGGCTGATCTTGCTATGTAGGGGCATGTTCCGAAGCTAATAATTGGTCCATTTTGTGGGACAATGCCTCTACTTGTTGGGCTAACTCTAGGTTTTTCCCTACCTCATAAATGCCCCATCTTTTCGGGGCTCCAACTACCAGTTGCAGTACTTGCTGGGCTGTAGAGGCATGGTGAAGGGAATTATTACTTAGGTTCTCAAATAATTGCCATGCCTCGACATCATTTTTGGACATGAATGTCCCACCACAAGAAGAATCCACCATTTGGCGGTGAGGCTCAGTTAAGCCATAGTAAAAGGTTTGGACAAGTTGCCAATCAGGCACTTGGTGGTGGAGACATTGTTGGAGAAGGTCACGAAGTCTTTCCCATGTCTCATGAAATTGCATGTCATCAATTTGAGCAAAATTGGTGATGGCTCACCTAAGTTGGTTGGTCTTACCAATGGGAAAGTACTTCTCCAAAAACTTCTGATGTAATTGGTCCCATGTTGTGAAAAAATTAGCAGGTAAAGAGTTCAGCCAATATTTGGCTTTATCCTTTAGTGAAAATGGGAACAGTCGCAACATTAAGGCCTCATTTGTGAAATTTTAGATCCTCATTGTAGAGCAAATTTCCAAAAATTCATGCTGATGTTTGTAAGGGTCGTCATTAGCTAGTCCATGGAATGATGGAAGCATTTGGATAGTGCTGGACTTAATCTCATAATGAGCAATGGTGGTGTCGGGTAACTGAATGCATGAGGGTGATGTATATGCAGTGGGTGTGAAGTAATCCTTAAGGGTCCGGTTGGGCCCATTTAGGCCATTTGGGTTCGCCATCTCTATTGGCTCGAAGTATGGATTTGGATATTCAAGCCTAGGAACACAGGAAGTGGCTTTAAGTTTCCTAAGAGTCCTTTCTAGTTCAAGGTCCAAATTCCACAATTCAGGGCGACAAGAACGGCGCTCGTGCATACACCACACACACACACACACACACACACACACACTAAGTCCCAACTCTCTGCACTAAGTTATGAAAGCAAAATACCAAAGTCAAAAATACTCATAGCGGTTTAACGAAAATGCTTTACTCATCTTATTAGTGCTTGACGTGTAGACCATTGTCTCTAACCTCCACTTGAGCTCTCTATGTTTAGCACTTTGGTGCTTTGCTTGCAAGTACTTGTTTTTTTTTTTTTAAGCACTTTAGTGTTGTGGTTTGTTTTTAAAGCTCGGTTGCGCTCCGCTTGCACTTCAATAATAGCTCCACTTGCAAAAACTTTGCACACTTAACAATACGAAAGCATAAAATCCTAAACTAAAAATTTAAATTAGAATGTAACTTTAAATTAATTAGTTTTGCCAGAAGTCCCCGGTAACGGCGCTAAAATTTGATGGGTCATTTCACACACCAAGATTAAACACTAAACTGTACCAAATTCCTTAGAATAATGGTAAGTCCAGGTATCGATCCACAGAGACAAACGGGAAATCAGACTAATTTAATGTTTAAATTCCTAAATTAATTTTGATTAAAAGATGATTGGTTCATAATCTAATGAGAACTAAATTAAACAAAGCGATTAACAATTAATTAAAAGTAAGGATGAAGTACTGATTTTGGGAAAAATCTAGGATAATGAATCCACCACTAGTTACGTAACTAAGTTTCAATTTGAAAGTCAATTATGTTCCGATTCGAACGAAATAATACTTCACAACTACAAGTTCAAAGCATTGATCAAGAAAATTATCACGTTCAATGTATAGGCACGAACCATCTCAAGTGGTATGAATCATTCACTCTAAACTACGCTAGCAAAACAGTTCATCCCTCGTAGTATGGCTCGTCTCACTCCTTGAATATGAAAACAAAGAAAACTATTGTATGAGAACCATTCAACAATCACAGAAAGTAAAATACTTGAAGAGAATATTGAAAAAATATATTTGAAACTTTTTAAGGACCATACAATTGTTCAAACCTGTGACGACCGGGTCTTTTTTTTTTTCTTTTCTTTTCTTTGCTTCGTTCCCCTTTTGCTCTCGTTGGGTTTGAAACGTTCGGAAATAGTTCTCAAAATAAAGTTCTTGTTCTTGTTTTCGTTCGGGTTGAATTTCACTTGTTTCGGAGAGTGCACGGTTGAATCCGAAGTGCCCAAGGGTTGAACCTGAAATTCTGGACTGCTGGGCCAGGGCCGCATGTGCGGGGCCCAAGGCTGCACATGCGGGATGGGGGCCGCACGTGCAGGAGGCCAGGCCGCTCGTGCGAGGAGCAGGGAGGCTCGGCAATGCATACTGAAATAAATGCACTTACGTGAGGGAGGTGTGAGGATGTGCCGCACGTGTGGGAGGGAGAGTCGCACGTGCGGGAGTGGGCTCTGCACGTGCGGGAAAGAGCCAGATCCGAGGCTCTTTGATTTCTCTACACCCAAACACATTTTGATCCAAGATCCATCATCAAAGAGGAAGAACACTTCTAGAACTACGTTGTGTACGATAGAGATCGGATTTCTACACCATCAAGGCTAGGTTTCACCTCCATTTCTTCATCAAACTTTGAGGTAGGGGTTTCCTTTGAGTGAGCTCTCCTTTGGTATTTCGAAAAATGGGTTTTTTGTTCAAGAAATGGATAGTTTTGTAGAGAAATCTATCCTTGCTCTTTTTTTTTTTTGGCTCTAAATTTTGAAATGTTGAACCATGATGTTGAGATTGATGTGTTTAGAAAGGTTTTTGAAGTGGGATGAGGAAAGGTTAGGGTTTTTGTGAAAAACCTAGAAATTAGGGGTTTTGGGAATGGTGGGGAAATCAAGGGATTTTTCTTGAAATAAATAAAAGGGTGAGTGAGAATTTCTTAATGTTGTTGTTACATGATAACTCTAGATATATAAAGGTTGGAAACCTCACTTAATTTTTCATTGGTTAAATATATATATATATATATATATGTATATGTGTGTGTGTGTGTGTGTGTGTGTGTGTGATTACAAATTGCACAATGTTGGGTTCCATGATATATGAGTATTGGGGTGAAAGGAAATTGGTGTTCAAACATTTGCTATAGCTTTGGAATATTTAGAATGTGAAAGTATATGAATTGTAGTTTCATTTTGTATAAAGATCCATGATTGCAACTTTGGACCATTTTATGAAATAACATTGAGAAGGGAAAAATGAGGAATGTAATTGTTTGGTAATGTTGTTGGAATAACTTAGAATTGGAGAAATACTATGAGGCATGGAAAAATTGTTGCATTGTATACTCATTCAATTGATAATTCGCATCTTGGAATTGAGATTGGAAACATTCAAATTGTGAAAGGGTTATATATATTGAAATGAGAACTAATGGAAATGTTTATGGGGTAAATACGTTGGTAAGTCCGGTTAGGAGGTGTAGATGAAATTGATAAGTTGGCCTAAGTGTCCGAGGTGAAAGACCGAAAACACGCGCGGATGAGGTACTACTTCCCTTCCGGTTAGCAACCGGTAAAGTGGGGTTTTTGGTAGTGCTTGTTGAGCCTACTTGTAGACACCAACCTAGGAATTACCAGAGTCATATTTACCGCCCTTTATGATTAAAAATTTGAAGTTTGAAATTGATGATATTGCAAATGTTGTTGAAAACATGATGATCTTCAAGAAAAGCTTGGCATGTGATTATTTTTGGAATGGCATTGCATGGTATTCGCACTTGCATTTAATATTGGATATCTTACATAAATGTATATACTTTGTTAAGGTTTTCTCTACTGGGCATTATGCTCACTCCTAAGGGTTTTGGTGCAGGAAGGACATGGTGATCCCGCCAAGTTGAGGGCGTGGATAATTTGTGAAGAGTACATAGCTCTATTTTGTTGTGAATTAATTGTTAGCCCAGGGCTATTTTTGGTATGGGTCCGAGAGGCCACTTTTGTGTAACCGGGCTTAAGCCTTGGAAGTTGTAAGCCCATGAGGGCTTTTATTTATTTTGAGAACTATATGCTTCACATGCTATAGATTCATGCATTTTCTTACCAATGAATGTATAATTTGCATGTGAAACTTTTGTATAAACTTGTTTATTATCCCTGTAAAGATGGAAGGATTTATTATCATTTAATTAATGAAGGTGGCTTGATGTATTATACATGTTGGGATTATTTTCGGGGCGTTGCAAAACCATTGCACAAGAGAAAACCAAAAAGAAATGCCAATTTACTTGGCTAGGGTTTCATCAAAACCCTAAAAATAGAAGCCTAGCCACTCATAGAGGAGTGTGAAGGGGTAGATGGAGAAGAAGCCACCATGGGAGACATCCTTCACACTTCAAATTTCTTTCTCTTCAAAACCCTAGCCTCCCTTTTCCTTCGAAAAATATCAGAACCCCCATCCAGCTTTTTTGTTGCCTTTTTATACCTTATCTTCTTTTCAACATTTAAAACATTGGGCACATTTTCCCTGGATGCCCCTCACCTTTAGGGGAGGCCCCCCTAAACCACCCATTGGAACCAGTGTTTGAGTGAACAGTAGGGTTAAGGGAACAGTACTTATCAGCGTCCACCGACCCAACAGAATCCCGAGATATCAGATATTGCAATGCCAAGGATTTTTGGTGGAAATCAAAGTGAAGCCAACAGAAATAGAATTGTTGGATCATAGTAAGCCTTTTACTATTTCCATACGTTTACATAAGTCTGTAATTTTTAGTGTAATCATGGTCTATGGTAGTGTAGTATAGAAAAAAAGCATCTACAATTTGAAAATGAAACTAGGACTTTATCACATATGATCATGGAGTTTCTAAAATGTATGTTGGTCTAACTTGATATTATTTGTGTGATGTTCTATAATATCTACAATAGTGGATATATGGTTCCAAAGTATGCTATTGAAGGATTATTTTCTGTTAAATCAAATGTTTTTAGTTTTGGGGTTATTTTGCTCAAGATACTAAGTAGGAAGAAGAATAGTGGGTTTTAGCTTTCTAAGCACAGTCACAGCCTCCTCACTTTTGTATGTTTCTATCTCTCTACCTGTTGTTAAATGAAGAATCATAATGAAAACACATATATTGATTTTAACTTGAATAATGTCACAGGCATGGAAATTATGGTCCGAAGGTCATGGATTGGAGTAGATTGACCCAATACCGGTGCAATCATGCATGGTAAGTGAAGTGTTAAAGTGCATCCATATTGGATTGTTGTGTGTCCAAGAAGATGCAGCAGATAGACCCCCTATGTCTTTTGTAGTTGTTATGTTGGGAAGTGACACCACGACACTTCCTCAACCAAAAGAACCAGCGTTCTCTGTTGAGTAACAAGTCTTAAAATTAGCTCAATTCTCACAAAATCCAAACGTATTCTCTGTTAATGAGATAACTATTTTGGATGTATCACCTCGGTAACTTATAGTATTAAATTAAATTATTTTTTTCTAGGTTCTGTTAAATGATTCATGGACATTCACAAATTGTATTGTTCAAATATTTTTGAGAGATGTACAGTATGCCGAATAATTCACATATATAATAGTGTGCCAATCAAGAATATTTACATATTAGAAAGAACAAAATAAGCATATTCTGCTTATGCAGAGTAGTGAAGCCACTGCTTGTACAATTCGATGTTCGACTCTTTATATATAAATGTATGTAAATGTTACTCTTCTTTTTCGAAGTGGAATGCTCAAGTCTGAAAAGTGACAATAAGGTGCATGCATATTGGTTTATTGTGTGTTGAAGAAGATGCATATGACAAGCCTGCTATGTCATCGGTTGTGGTTATGCTGAAAAGTGAAGTTAAAACTTTTAACCAACCCGAACGACCTTCCTTTTCTGTGGGGAGATTCATCGATCATTATGAATCAGCAATTTCTGATATTATGCCTCGTGATCAATTAAGCCAAGTTGAGTAATGGTTTCTATTAGGGTAAATTACACCATTAGTCTCTGCAATTGAAGTAAAGTATCACTTTAGAATCTGCAATTTTAATTGGAACAATTTAAATCTATACTTTCAATTCTGTTGCAATGTGATTTCTCCGTCACTTATTTTTAAACTTTGAAACGGAAAAAACCATGTGCAAAACTAGAGCATCAAAGTGAAATTTTGTTTTGAATTTTACTGTGGTCCCTCTAATTTTGTACACGATGTTTTTTCGTTCAAAATGTTAACAATATATGACAGAAAGATCGCATTGCAACAAAATTAAAAATATATGTACAAAACTGTTTAAATTAAAATTACGAAAATCAAAATGAAATTTTACTCAAACTAAAGGGACTCGTCCTGTAATTTACGCTAATAACAATTGGGTGATTCTTGGCTATCTGGGAGCGTGGTCACGTGGTGTTCTATGGTATTATGATTGGTGGAGAAGGTAAGGTATTATATTTTGTGTTGAGTGATTGATGAATATAAGGTATAATGAATGATAATTGGTGAAAGAATATGCACACGTAATATAGTGGGAGTACCTAATAATTTTCTGAGGGATTGTCATTAATTACCATGGTCTTTTTCTTGCCTTTCACATCCTTCTATCTCCTTTGACGGGTCATTTATCATGAAAGGCAACCGAGGAATTGTAATCAGATGTGGAAGGAATAATATTCTAACTTATTCCAATTATTATCTGAAATTTTTGAAGTGTACTTGTCATTAAAATGTCGAATGATTTTCTAACTCATTCCAATTTTTATCTGGAATTTTCAAAGTGTACTTATCATTAAAATGTCTTATATTGCTCACACCACAAATTCATCAATTATTAGCACTAACCTACTAAAATGACTACATTAAAATTCAATTCAAAGTGTAAAATGTTAACTTGTTACAATTGAAAAATAAGAAATTAAAGTGAAAATTGATGTAAAATGTAAGAGTGCAAAGTATATTTATGATTTGATTAATGTCACATATAGATGGTTTTAATTTTGGGTTAAATTCATTTCACTCCTTTGTGGTTCGGGCTGAGCACTGTACCCCTTATAATTCAAATATAGTCAGAAAGTCCTTATGTAATGTTGGGTGGTTGACTAAGACAATTAAAACTCAATGGGGCAAAGTGAAACTAAGTGTAAAGTACAAGGGTATAAATTGTAATTTTCCCTAGTATTATTAATTACACTTGGCATCTCTATATTTTTGTTAAAATTTCATTTAGATCCATTCACTTTCAATTGTGATAATTGAACTCTTATATTTTAAGTCAAGTTATAATATCACACTCTTATACATTTGATGTTAATAGTGTTGGCGAATCTTATCATGTAAGCTATATGTAATATTTTTCTTGTGTCATTAGTACTATACACTTTCACTAAAATCTCGTTTTGATTGCTTCACTTTAAATTTTTTTCAAACCTCATTAACGATAAATGGACGAAAGAGTGACATTACAACTAGGTAAATTACAATAAACCCCCTTAAATTATGGCTCATTTGCATTTTGTCTCCCGATATTCAAAACTCAATAGCTAACACTTTTTGTTAGGATTCTATTAAAAATTTACAAAAAATTAGATCATGTGTAAAACACATGACACGTATATTGAATTTTTAGGAAAATAATACCCATTAGTGATTGTTTTAGGATAATAATACTCTTATATGGTGATTTCATTTGTACTTTGTTTCCCTTATCTTAGTGACAAAATGCAAACGGGATCACCATTTTTAGGACATTATTGCCCTAAAAATTTAATAAATATGTCATGTGCTTTACACATGATCTAATTTTTTGTACATTCTTAACAGAACCCTGACAAAATGGGTTAACTGTAATAAGATAATATTTTAAGGGAATTTGCTGCTGAGTTTTGAAATTTAGGTGCAAAATGTAATGGATCATAGTTCAAGGGGTTTTTGTAATTTATCCCAAAATTTAAAGCATTATATAAAACCAATCTAGCTTGACTTAGTGAAAAACTCATTTGAGATCTACTTGTTATGTAAACAAATTAATTTTAAACATGTTTTGAAACTTACAAAATTTTTAAGAATAATTGGGCAAATTACCTACACCTCCCTCGAGGTTTAACGAAATTACAGATTCCCCCATGAGATTTCAAAAATTACATCCCGCCCCATCATAATTAACGTCGTTAACGGATATCATAAATTGGCTAAAATGCCTTTTTGACAAATAAGGGCAAATTACCTACACCCCCTTAAGATTTAGGTAAATTATAGATTCCCCCCTGAGGTTTAGCTAAATTACAGATTCCCCCTTGAGGTTTAGCGAGATTATCATTTTTAAATAAGTTATAAAATGCAAAATTAAAATGGAAAAACGCTTATTACACTACAAAAAAATTAAGGTTTTAGAGATCAAAATTTTGGGAAAAAATTTTTTTAGGGGACCAAATATTTTTGTTGCGAAAAGTGTCGTTATTATATTTTTAGCAACGAAAATTGAATATTAGTAATTAATTATTATCTTTTTAGTATCAAATTTTTTGTCTAAAAAATAAACCATCTTGACACCAAATTATTTTATCCCGAAAAGTCTATTTATTATTGACATTTTCGAAATTTTATCGCTAAAAGCCTTATTTTTTACTTTTCAGGGCGACCTTTTAGCGACTATCCTCACGATGACCGAAATTAGTCCCTAAAAGTCTTTTGCAATGAAATTTCACTTTTAGGGATCAAAAAAATTGGTTTCTAAAACTCTTATATATTGTAGTGTCAGATGGTGAAAATATCATAAAATTAACAAATAATTAAATAAGTTAAAAAAATAGAAATGGCTTGTCAAAAATTTCTTAGAATATGTTTGGTTTGATTTTTAGAAATTTATTTTTAAATTTTTTTTAAAAAATTAAAAATTAATTTGGTTAAGAAATAAAAAGTATAAAAATAATTATTATTTTTATATAATTTTATCATTTGGGTGGTTAGAAATAATTTTTACAAATTAAATATATTTTTCATATTTATTTTTATTAATTAGTTTTTGTTTATTTTTTAAAATTTTGAAATTTTTTTCTAAACAAACTTGATTCCCTTCCTCGTCAATCTAGTCAAAGGTGAGGCTAGTCTAAAAAAATCCTTCACAAACCAACGGTAATACCGGGCCAACCCTAAGAAACTACGAATCTCAAAAGTATTCTTAGATTGCTCCCAATCTTGCACTGCTTCTATCTTATAGTTACTCCTTTCTCGAACACCACATGGCCTAGAAACTTAACATCTTTTAATCAGAATTCACATTTCCCAAACTTAGCATACAATTTGTGGGCTCTAAGCAATTCAAGTATGACTCGTAAGTGTTCCTCGTGTTCCTCTTCAGAGGGTGAGTAAATCAAATGTTATTAACAAAGACAACCACGAAACGGTCTATGAACTTGCAAAAGATCCGATTCATCACGTCCATAAACATGGCTGGTGCGTTGGTTAACCCAAAAGGCATCACTAAGAACTCATAATGGTCATACCGCATATGGAATGTCGTCTTCTAGATATCTTCCTCCTTGACCCTCAACTGGTGATAACCCAATTTCAGGTCCTTTTAGAAAAGTAGCAAGATCATCTATACGAGGCATTTGGTACTTGTTCTTAACAGTTACTCTGTTCAACTTCTAGTAATCAATACAAAGTCGCAAGACACCATCTTTTTTCTTGGCAAAAAGAGCAGGTGTTCCCCAAGGCGATATATTAGGGCGGATAAAGCCCTTATCTAACAATTCTTGGAGTTGAATCTTTAACTCACTCAACTCGGCAGGTGCAAATCTATAAGGTGCCAGAGAAATCAATGTCGGGCCAGGCACTAAATCAATTGAGAACTCAATCTCACGGTGAGGTGGTAAACTAGTGAGATCCTCAGGAAAAACATTCGGGCATTCACAAACTACTCTTGGCAAATCAACCTGGACTTCATCACACTCACTACCCAAGAAGTTGGCAAGAAGACAACTATGCTCACTCTGCCCACGCGGATCATACACCGACGATGAAACTCTATCGGCTCTGTCCCCCATGAAATAAAAGCAATCACCACTCGAGGCACATACAGTAACCCTCTGGCGATAACAATCTATGACAGCTCGATGCGACGATAACTAGTCCATATCCAAAATAGCATCAAAACTAGATGTCTCAATCAACACAAATGCAAAAGGAAGTCGGCAACTGACAACCTCTATGTCACAACCTCGACACCCCTGCTTCAAGACAATCTCACCACCAATAGGTGACCCTACACTGAGTCAAGATGGTAACCGAGCCAACTCTAAGCCCAATGCCGATACAAATGTAAACGAGAAAAAAGAATGGGATGCACCAGTATCAATCAACACATTGGCAATAGAATTGCATAACAAGAAAGTACCTCTCACTACCAAAGGTGCTGGCACTAAGTCTGGCATGGTAACAGCATACACACGTCCCATAGGTCTCTACTCCACCTACTCACCCCTCGGAGCATAAGTCTGATGCACTGACTATGCCAAAGAGGCTCCCTGAATGGCCCTTGAGGCCTGAGCTAATTGTGTTGTCTGATGGCTCTGTGTTTGCCTCTAGCCAGACATTCCAGACGTGCCGTCCGGCTACTTTGAACAAGAGCCCAGTCCTCAACCTCTTCTTGAACTCGATATAACGGTGTTCCTCAGTTGCCATGAGTTCTGGTGCAAACCTCGACAAGCTGGTAAAGACAGCCTCAAACTCGGCCATCGGTATGTTAAGCTGCTTGAGCTTTAGAAACTGATCCCTTAACTTCTCCCTAGTAGTGGGAGGTAAAAACTTGTCCTAGAAGGCATTGACGAAAGCCTCCCAAGTCACTCCAATGCGCCACTGCGCATACTTCCACCATTGACCCACATCTCCCTTGAACTGGAAAGATGCCAAGGTCATCCTTAAACCATCATCCTCGATGCCAAGCATCTCAAATGTCTTCACCATCTGCTCAAGCCATTTATCCGCTTTCAGTGGCTCCTTCGGATCCCCCAAAAACTCATCCGAATTAGATCGAAAGAACTCCCTCTTCAAGAAAGATAGCCCTATCTCAACAACCTGAGCCTGGACTTGATTCTCAACTCTAAGAATGTGCATAGATTCCCGCAAAGCCCCAACCATTTCACGGGCCAAAGTGCTCATGGCCTGTTGGCCAACTGGTTCGGCTACATTGGCCTGACCGACCCCTTTTTCCTAGACTGAAATTTCATTCGGTAATGGCATCTCATGTCGTCTATGCCTGCCATGCCTACCATCACCATGTCCTTGTCCTGACATCCTATTGACGGTAACACCAGAGATTAGCACATTTACAAATGTGCTGAACCTAACTCACTCGTGTCCTAAAGCGATGGACAACATTTAATTCATTCCACATAAGGACATAAACACATACGAACTTTCTTTTTAAATAAGGATCGTCCCGCAGCATTACCAAAGTTCTAGTTAGAAGTAGCAGTGATCAAGTGCTCTCCTAACAAGACTTCTAGAAACCCGTAGACCCAATCAATATCTTAGAAATTAAATTCCATACCCATATAGTCACATACGCATGTTATTACATAAGCATACTATACACACAATATCTCTATCAAGCGAGATGAACCCAATGTGGTAAAAACAACTTCCTATGTACCCAAAGTATTTAAACCTGGTACACTCTGATACCAAGTTGTAATGCCCTGAATTAAATACAACAACACATCCACAATTAAATACAACAACCCATCCACAATATTGATTAAAAGACGTCATAAGAAGAGATAAGCACTTCAATTAATTTCAATTTCTTATACAAAAGAGTAACACATGCAACTATACATTCATAAGTCTAACCATAAATCTATAGCATGTGTTACATGGTGAGGAACAAAATGAAAGATAAACAAATAAGAGAATGCCCTAAAGGTGTACAACTTTCCAAGTTAGTACTTTGTTACAGCAAGATGGATTTAGATCCCAATACATATAAAAGCCCTTGGCTTGTACAAAACAAATACATAATTTAAACAAAATGAAGCTATTGCTCCATGTCCTCCCAAACTATTGCCTTGGCGGAGACATATCATCAGCACTTGAAATGTTTTTCTTACATAAGGTAAGCCAAAGCCCAGTAGAAATAATCCAACACAACATATGAATCTTAACAAAGCTATAAGGGTAAAATGCACATGTAATGCTCATGACAAAACATTTTATATCTCTTTCAAATCATGCCATGCTAGGTTTATATTACCATTCATGAAACACTTTCCTTTTTATAGAAAACCAGTTTGTAAATACAACTCTGTGAATCTCTAGGTACATGTCTGATAGCAGGCTATACAAGCACTACTCTTTTGTCATTTTTATCGGCATTAACCAGAAGGCTCGACATCTATCCGCGCAGGTTTCTGGTCTTTCACCAAGGGCACACAGGCCAACTTATCATAGTAACCACAACACTTACCCAGATTCACCAAGTATTCACCATTTTCTCAAAACAATGTAATTATTACAAATGTGTAAATGTATGACAATGCTCGACGCAATGGATGAGAAATAGTTTTCATTCTCTTAGTCCTCATGCAATTTCTACAACAATCATAGCTATCTTCCACCAATAGCCCAAAACAGATATCTCTAAACAGATAAAATAATTTTCATAAAAATAAACTTTCCAAATTTCTAGATGTGAGTGGTAATACATACCTAACTCTACCATCTTAATCAATATCAATTAAATTCCATGTCTCAAACATTAATATCATTATTTATAAAAAGAATCAACATTTATGGCAAACCCCCCCTCTTTTTTTCAAGATCACTTCCAAATTTCAAAAAAACCAACCTTTTTGTTGTCTCAACACCTCATTCCCTAGCCCCACAATCATTTCCATGAAACCATTTGAAAAACCCTCCTTTTAACTTAGAACCAAAACCCAAGATTAATTCAAAAGTCCATTTCTTTCACAAGATGGTTTTATAAAACATATAGCTAAGTTAAAACCCATAAGGAGGTGCGAAGAATCCCTACCTCAAGCTTAGAAGGTGGAAGAGAAGAACTCAAAAAAACTCCACGTCAACGAAATCACAAGCTACTCGGATCAAAAGAAAGCTCTTGACACGATTTACAAGTTATCTCAAAGGATCAAGGTGTGAAGACACCTCTAGGTGAGTAAATCTAAGGATGTAAGTGGGAAAAAGTGAGTTCTAGAGAAAGAGAGAGAGTTATGGGTGATAGAGAAATAAAGAGAAACAACTAATGAGAGAAAGAGACTTTGGGTCTATTTATAGTGACTAGGTATTAATAGAATAGTAGCTCCAAGGTTAAATGAAAAGAACAAGTCAAAATCACCAAAAAGTAGGGCCCAAGCCGAACAAAATCTGAAAAAAAAGTCACAGGGGTCGACCCCTACAAAAGTGGTGTCGACACTCAAAAAAAAAGCTAAGACACTTGTGTTTGGCTACAGGCAGTTAGACTCAAGGTCTCGAAACTAAATTTCAACAACTAAACCCCAGATTCTGCAATAGACAAGGGTCGTCCCTTCCCAGACTGGTGTCGACCCTTGAGGCCAACAAGAAGAGGCAAGTGTCGACACCACCAAGGGCTGGTGTCGACCCTAAATTTCAATAGCGATCTAGGGAAGCAATAGCAAGTTGGTGTAGACACCTCCAAGGTTGGTGTTAACCCTTGGAGAAGAACAAGGCCAAGAAAAAAAGGCAGTGTTGACACCAACAAGCATGGTGTCGACCCGCTGAAGCCAAAACTAAACATGAGGAGAAGGGAACGATCATCACGAATATGGTTTCCCGAATTCAAAAGTAATAATGGGTCGGGTCTAAATTAGGATCACTATAACTGACATCTAACTCTTAAATCCAAATAACAATCCTAAATTTATATAAGCCCCGAACAAAATTTCCAACAATGCAAATTAAAGTTAAAAAATAAAACAAAACATACCTATATTCATAGAATTCATATCCATATCATCTAACTGTAAAATCCAAGGAATCCTAAATTTACAAGCCCCAAATCAAATGAAAATAACAATTCTAAATTCTAAATTCAATCCTAAATTCATAATCCCCCCAAAAAATTAATCCAGCTTCAAATAAAAATAACAGCAATTGAAGGCACTGACATTCATAGTCCCAAAAATAACAACAATGCAGATTCATAAACACTAACATTCACAGTCCTAAATTCAAAATCCAACTCTCAAATGAAAATAACAATCGTAAATTCATAATCCTCCCCAAAAAATTCATACAATACAGTTATACTATCCTAACTTAAAAGAATAAATAAATAAGAATCCTAAATTTGGGTTTCTATCGTAGGGCAAGACACAAATCATCACACAAAATGATGGGAAAATCATAACTTTAACAGTAATTGAAGGCACAATACAGAAATTCAAGCCACAGCAAAACCCTAGTTTTGCAATGTCGGGTTTCTATGAGAGGAGTCAACTCCAACTTGTCTACCCAACACAAAGATGAAAGGGAGAGGGATCAGTGACCTGAGTCGGTTTCTTTACCCAACACAGAGACGAGAGGGATAAGAGTGGGAGTACTGACCTAAGTTTTCAAGAGTTCAATCGCAACTCCGATTCTGAAAACAATGAGCGAGAGAGCGAGAGATTTTTGAATCCTTGAATCGTAGCTTCGAATGAGATGGGTTTTGCGGACGAGTTGAATCGCAGCTCTAGAGGTTGTCAAGTGTTGAGAGAGGAAAGAGGTTATTGGGAATGAGAAAGAGAGATATGAAAGAAGAGAAAAGACAAAGAGAGAGCATGTACCATTTTTGGGCCATTCGGGGAGAGACATTTTGAGCCACACATCATTTTCCAATGCCAAAATTGCAAGTAAATTAGTGCTATGTTTAGCGTCAAGGTGAAGTGGAATCTATTGTTTTTAATCAATCTGATAAAGTTGCATTTTAATGGAGAATATTATCCATAAATTAGATTATAGTCTTAGATAATATAGTATATATATATATATGGATAATAATGTGCCTAATCTTAGATCTCCCTTGTAACACTTGTATCCTTTAATCTATTGGAGGGTGTATTTAATTCCTTTATTTTCTTTTGGGAGTCTTTGGAGTTGTTATATCTCGGTTTTGAAGGAGTATAATTCGATTTAAACATGTTGGGATTGTTCGTTCACATTTGTTTACATTGAAAAGTTCTTTAGAAATTTGGAAATTTTGTTCTGGGGTCGACACCAACCTTGGAGGTGTCGACACTATCTTGTTGTTGTGTTCCTAGATTGCTGCTGAAATTTAGTGTCGACACTAGCCCTTGGTGGTGTCAACACTTGCCTTTTCTTGTTAGCTTTTAGGGTCGACACTAGTCTGGGAGGTGTCGACCCTTGTCTATTGCAGAATCTGGGGTTTGCTTGCTGAAATTTAGTGTCAACACCAGTTTGGGGGGTGTCGACACCTTGTCCTCTGCACACATTAGTGTCTTAGCTTTTTCTTCCTGAAAGGTCAGTACCTCTATCTGAAGGGTTGACCCCTGTGTGTAATTTTCAGATTTTGAGGTCGGTTTGGGCCCTACTTTTTGGGAGTTTTTAACTTGTTCTTTTCATTTGACTTTGGGGCAATTGTTCTATTAGTGCCTAGCCACTATAAATAGGCTCCAAACACTTGTTCATTTCACTTTTCCTCTTTTTTTTTCTCTCTCTCTCTCTCTCTCTCTCTCTCTCTCTCTCTACACCGTGAGTTCTCTTCTCTCTCTGTCTCTCTAAACTCAAACTTTTTCACTTAGATCTCTAGATCTACTCACCTAGAGTGATTTTCACCTTGGTCCTTTGAGAAAGATTGTAGATCTTGTCAAGGGCTTCTTTTTGATCCAAGAGTTTCATGGTTTCATCGCTAGGGATTTTTGGGTTGTCATCTCTTTGCTTCAAGAGGTAGGGGTTTCTAGTTCTCCTTCAATACTCTTATTTATAGATAGATTTGTGGCATTTTCTTTATATAAATACAAGGTTATATTTTTATGCATATTGTGATTAATCATGAGATTGGGGGTTGGGGTTTGAAGAGTTGGGGTTTACTTGTTGGGTTAAGATCTTGGGTTATGAGTTTGGGTGTAAAAACAATAAAAGAGTTAGAATAAAATGTGTTTTGTGAAAAGCTTTTATTTCTCTTAAAAACCCTAGTTTGGTCCATGAAGATAGACGATGGTTTTGCTTAAATTGAAAGTAGTATCATGAAATTGAGGCGTCAAATTACACATGTACAAGTTTAATTGAAATTGTAAAGAGTTTGAAAATTCATGTAAAAGTTGCGATTGACGCCTCAAGGTTGATATTTTAAATTATGTCATAATATGAAACCAAACTTAGGGGAAATAAATTACTAATGGTATGGATGATATGAGCTTTGTGATGAAATGATGACGTGGAGGTTTAAGAGTTTGTATTGAATTATGTCGAATTGTATTAAATAGTGTTGAATTGGGTTGTGCTGAATTTGGTTGTGTGTTATGTTGAATTGCATTGAGTTATGTTCAAATGTGTTGAGTTGAGTTGAGTTGAGTTGAGTTGATTTGTGTTGAGTTGTGTTGAGTTGAGTTGAGTTGAGTTGAGTTGAGTTGAGTTGTGTTGTGTGTTGGTTGTTGTTGTAATTGGTACCCGCGCAGGGAGTCAAAAAGTAAAAGAGGAAAATGTCTTTCGGTGCCATGTCCGTCCATATAAGAGCCGGTAAATGTGGGGGAGGTTTTGAATTCAAGGTGCCGAAATGCCCTGTCTAGGCTTATCGCTAGACGAATATGAGAAAAATGTTTTTGGGTGTCCACAAAGTCCTGTTGTATTGTAGCCGGCATAAGTGGAAAAATGATTTTTGGATGTCCACAAAGTCCTGGCGTATTGTACCAGCAAAAGTGGAAAAATGGATGGTTTTGAGAATGTTTTTGGGTGCCCACTTCCTACCGTATAATAGCGGCAAATGTGGGGATGGTTTTAAAGTTGAAAATGTTTTTGAGGGTTCGTGTCCTGCCGTATGACAGTCAGTAAATGTGGAAAAACATGGGTTTTGGAAAAATATGATTTTTGGGAGTTCACTTCTCGCCGTATAATAGTCGGCAAAATGTGGAATTTGTTGTGAAATGGGTTGAGTCAATGATGATATGTGTGAATTGAGATGAACATATGAAATTACAACTTGATGTGCAATTTGGCATGGAAGGAGATATGCATATAGAAATTATTTGAAAAGAATGGATAATGAAATAATAACTGGATAAGGGATTGGTGCTAACAAATTTACCGGGTTGTTTGTAACTATAAGGAAAGATTAAGAGTTTTGTTTTGTAATTAATGGAGAAATTGAATTAAAAGGGTTTATTATCCTTGTGATATGATGAATTATAATTGATAATGCAAGTGTGGATGTGATGTAGTTGTTAGACAAGTAGGAGTTGAGTGTAGAAGAATTGTTATTGAATATAAAGGACATTTGGATTTCTACATTAAAGAGTTACAACAAATATGAATAGACAGGTGGGAATGGAGTGTATGAGGGTTGTTTTTGAGTATGAAGGGAACTTGAACTTGAGGTTATGGAGTTATAATAAATGTAATTAGTAAAAAGAGAAAATGGAAATAAAAAGAAGAATATTAAAATAGAAATTAAATGAGGATTATTTTGGAATTGGTTGATAAATTTAAAATGTGTTGTTCCTTAAACATATTTGTTTTCAAGAAGGATTTATGAAGGATTTATGGTTTTCTGATGATAAGGGATAATTTTTATGACTGAAGGTTTTTCTTAAATGCTCAAATAAATTTTAAGAAAAAGGTACTCTACGTATGATATTTTGAAATTACAAAACGTCACGTAACTATGTGGTATCACCCTGCATGCATGATCATTTTTATCTATATGATAGTTATTGTTTTAGAACTATGAGATTCCTACTGGGCAATTGTGCTCACCCCTTGGTGTTTCATTTTTCTTATAGGAAGAGAATTCAGATTGATTGGTTGGAGAGTTAAGAACTTCATGTATCCTTTAGGTGTAATTTAATAGTAGATATGAAAGAAATGAATTCTGTACATCAAATTTGTAATTATTTATTTGTATCTCCGCAGTGGAAGTTGGCAGGTATTGTTATTATTGTTGTATTCATGGAGAGTGAAACATGTATTATTATGTTTCTCTTACTCAATGGTAATAGATAGTTGTAAAAAAAATGGACCTAAATTAAAGGCTTTTGGTAATGTTTTCGAGTAATTAAAAATTTGGGCGTGACATCCCTTGTTTCTCAAATCTCTCTTTCCAAACCAAAGCCTAGTCTGTATCTGCTCCATCTGCGCCGCTCGGTGCCAGCACCACCGTATTTGAAGTTTGAGTTCGAAGAGTTCTATGCCCCCCCATTTGATGTATACTATGTATATATTGTTTGAATTTTGTATAGAGAAAAGTCTCAAAGAAGCCCTGAGAATTGATGAAGAATTTTTTTTCTCACTATATTTTCTCTGGAAACAAACAACAAGTGAGCAACAAATCCTATACTGTGGAGATGTGATCTAAAAAATAGGAGAGTCTCAAAAATGAAAAATGTGATTTGAAAAACAAATGATCAAATCTGTGTTAGCCCTTTTGATAATAAAAATTACTAAGACAAAAATTTCAACACATAGAAATTAGAGATAGTAGAAATTTCTCACACATAGAATTTTAATAGATAGAAAATTCACATAGATAGAATAAAAATTTCAACGGATAAGGGGAAAATGGGCTTCCAAATTTGAGTAATGGATAAGAAATTATTGTTTTAACAGATAAGAAAAATTAACAGATAGGCAGAACTTAGGAAAAAAAATTAATCAAAGAGAATTTAGGGAAAAAATTGAATGGATAGATAACATTTATGGGACAAAATTGAACAGATAGGGGAAAAAATTGAATAGATAGTTAAAAATTTTGAGCAGATAGATATATATTTAACAGATAGTCAACGAAAAATCAAATAGATAAAATAAAAAAAAAAGAAGTCAAAGGATAAAATTGTAAACAAAATGTTGTTTAAGACTTCTTACCAGATTAATTTCATAAAGTGCGGATTTCTCACTATCAAAAAAATATTCACTGCATATAATGCCTTATATTTTTCTTAGATTGGATTTATTATCAATTTTTTCTATTTAATTTTTTTTTAAAGTGAAAAGAGTAGAATAAAATTAATTGGTTAAATATTTTTAGTATATATAATTATATTAAGTTTTGTTTATGGATAATCTATCTATCTATATATTATACAAGCAAAAAGGGGTTTTTAACTCACAATGCCTCCAAAAGCTCCAATATCCCCATCTAAATTTCTTAATTTTTTTTTTATTTTAAAAAATTTTAAACATTTTCTATTGGTTAGCTCTCATTCAAGAAAAAAAATATAATAATAAAAATTAATATCCTTTAATTTATGATTTTCAAATGAAAAATATGTAAAATCTTTAAAATTGGAAAATATATTAATCCATTTCAAAATTAAAATTTGAGGGCCACTAAATATAGAAAGTAATATATTAATTTAAATTTAAAATTGGCACAATATAAATTTAAAATTATAGTAATTTATCCATGATTTATAAGTTTTAAATAAAAATTTAAATTATCATAATTAGTTCATAATTTTTGTATTAAGGAGTAATAAAAGTAATGTTGATATTATCTATATATCCATATATTTTACAAAAGAATATTTTTAAGAAAAGATATTATGAGAGTTTCAAAATTTCATACAAAATTATTTTTTAAAAATCAAAATCTCTATTGACTAGCTTATTTAAGTACAAAATTTTAAATTCATAATCTATGTACTATTATAATTGCAAAATATTATCATCTCATTAAGGTTGAAAATTGCAATTGTTTTTTTCTCATTTTTTTGATTTTGTTTAATTTGTGTTAATGCACGTCACATTATGATTGGTCTATAAATTAAATTTATACTCTTAAAATAAAATTTCAAATTTGGACACTTACTTAAATTATGCTATTATAATTGGAATGATATCAATATTCATTCATTAAATTATGCATCCTTTATTAAATTATAAAATAAATTTTCAAATTTAAATTATTCTTTAAATTATATTACTACAATTAGAATGAGATCAATATTCACATATGTCATAATGATGTGTCATAATATTATTGGTCTAAAAATAGTTTGTTTTAAATACACGTGTTCAAATTATTAATCGCTATTAAAAAATTTAATTTTTTTTTTTTTTTCCTTTTTTGGTTTTAAATTTATAAAAGAACTTATATCCTTTCAAACTATAAGGAGTTGAACAATAATATTTTTTAATGTAATTTTTTTAACAAAAGACAAAAATATTAAGAAAATGAATAACTTTTTTAGCACTTGTCAAACATGGTGGATTCTGTTTTATTATTATTATTATTAATATCTCAATTGTCAATTAAAGAAATTAGAAAGGAAAAAAAAAATTGGCTTAAATAGCTAAGAAGTGACTTTTGCTAAAATCAAATATAAACAAACATTTTTTTATTTTTTTTTTGTTAAAAGTGATAGTTGGTTAAACTTTTTTTATAATAAAAAAATGGGGGTTACAGAGATAATTTATGGTTTATCTAGACTTTTTTAGCACTTGCCAACATGGTGGATCTTGCTAAATTTTTATGTATCTTCTTATCAATGTATGCATTTCAATAATCTCAGGGAGTTAATTGCAATTGTTAAAAATCACCAGGGTTATAACTGTAATTTTTCTAAAAACACAATGCTAGACCAAGGAAAATGCCTAAAAGTCGCCATATTAACACCATTTTCAAACTGAGTGCTGTTGATGTGATGGAACAATAATGTGGAACTTTGATCTTGAGATCATGAGTACAGTACGTAACTGTTGAAAACTAGTTCTCCATTTGATTGTTTTACAGTTTTGATTGTGTTTTCAGTGTTTGAAAGAATAAAAAATAAATAAAAAATAATAAAATTATTTGTCGAATTGTTTTCAAACACAATTCTTAAGATTTTTTATTTTTTTATTTTAAAACAACTCACATTTTAGAAACACTCAAAAGTTGTTTTTGCATTTGCGAAAACTATTTTTGCACAAAATTTGGAAATGATAAAAAAAAAAATAAAACAAAACAAAACAAAAAAAACGATGTTTTGTTTCCATAAACATGTAAAACAAAAAAAACATAAATAAACAATATGAAAACAAAAACACAACCAATTAGTGTTGGCTCAAGCATAAAGCAACCCAAAAATCTTTGGGTAAATTACACAGAATTTGAGATTTAGAGAAAATATAACAAGTTTGATATAATTTCATTGGACTCCCTTAATGTTTATATTCACATAATACTTGGTCCATTTTCATCAATAATTCATTAGTTATGTAAATAAAAAATAAATAATAAATAAAAATTATTATCGTTTATTTTACACTAAAATATGTATTTATCTTATTATTTTCGTGTCTTTATACTATTTGTATTAATTTTAATCCTTTTAACCTTACTAAATGGAACAAGAATGTAATTATACAAAAACTATTATACATATTTTTTTTTTCTTCTAAATTTCAAGAGAAATCAATGTAATTTACTAAAATCTTTTCATCTAGAGATTCAAAAAGAAAAAATATATATATTCAAATGTCCCCAATGGTAAATACTGAAAATATACATCCCAAGGCTAATAATAAACCTTTGTCCAAGGGCCGACAATAAACTTTTTGCTTAAAGACCCCAGTTGTAAAGGCGAAAGAAAATTCTTTCAATTATCTAAACATTAAAAAAAAAAAAAAATCCTTCTTATACAAAGACCTACACTATAGGAAATTGCATTTTTCTGACCAAAAATTTAGTCGGCAAAAGTTTTTCACGACTAAATTTTTGGTTGCCACTTTAGTCGCCAATGGAGGATCAGAAAAAGTAATTAGCGACAAAAATTTTTTTAAGTCGGGAAAAAGATTCTATTTATCAACTAAATTTTTGGTCGCTAAATATATATTTACCGCAACTAAACCATTTTGTAGCTAAAACACTTTAGTCGCCAAAATGATATTTTCCCAACTAAATTTTGTTAGTCCCTAATTGTACCATTCCCCGACCAAACATGCTAGTCGCCAAAAGTAACATTCCCCGACCAAACCTGTTAGTCACCAAAAGTAATGTTTGCCCGACTAAAACTTTAGTCAGCAATAAACCTATTCGTGACCAAACTCTTTGGTTGCCAAAATTAATAATTTTACCGACTAATTATTTAGTCGCCAAATGTACCCTTTCGCCTATCAACATTTTGGTCACCAAATGTGAGTAGTGATACACCGACTAACAATTTTAGTCGGTAGAAGTATTACTTATCTTTCCCGACTAATCACTTGGTCGCCAAAAGAGGAAAAACAAACCCAATTTTTTTGCCACAAATTCAATTCTTTTTATTTATCAAAATATAATAATCCATCAAATCTATCCAATATAACCTATAATTTGCAAAAATCATTCAAACCAACAAATTCAACTGAATCATGAACATCCAACAAAATACATAAATCATCCAATCTTTAACCTGTTTAATTAAAGTCATCAACTATTATAAGTTTGCATCCACAAGTAATTCCAAACTACATAATCGTCCAATCAAAAATGTCATGTAATCTATATAATCATCTAATTAAAAATGTCATGTAATCTATATAATCATCCAATTCACATCTATCTAGCATAAAACATAATTTTTTAAACTTTTATCCATGCACATCTATCAAAAAATATAACTAGTAGTCTACCCAAATATTTTCCATATACATTTATCCAAAAATATATAATCTTTCAAAAAAAATGTAACAAGTGCCAACTAGTCATGTACAGTTTAGGTTCGTGTTCATCCATCTCTACAAAAGAAAAAGAAAAATAATGTCAGTTAATATATTTTTTCTTTTTTCTTTTTTTCTTTTTTTTTTATCAAAGTTATAAGCGCATCAAACAATTGTATAATTGGACAAAAAATGAAAAAGGTCCATGGAAAGTAAAAGTATATCATTTTGTAAATAAAACAACAGCATTCATATGTATATATCCAATCGAGATTTCAATTTTGGGCCTATTACACCAAAAAAAAAAAAAAAAAACAAAAACAAAAACAAAAAACAAGCTTCAATTCCTCTTACATCTACAATCAGATTTTTCCCTCAGTAAAATTATCCTTTTGACCTACACATAAATAAATAATAGTTGTAAATTATAATCCTTTTGAAGAAAATCTAGAACAAAGTAATAAATACCATCAAAAGCATGAAGAGATAAAAGCTAATACATAAATCACCATTATAATAAGAACATGTATATCCATGTATAATAAGATCTTTAAGGTGAGTTTCATCAATCAACATTTAGATAATTGTAGCTTGCTTTTCGTACTCCTCGGAGGGCTTTAGTCTCCTCAGATACGATAGCCCTACAGTTTGGACTCTCGTGTGTAATGTGAAATGGTGAAACACAAAAGAGTCCAAATGTGGTAAACCTTTTTAGAAAATTACTTTTTAATCAAAAATGCCAAAAATGAATCGCATTACCAAATTTCAGAGTTGCCATATTTTTGAGAAATTTAGGAAACCCGTGACTCGTGCCAAAGGCCATTAGTCCATTATCACCAAAGTATCTCGGCTCGGGAACTTAGGTATGAGAGGGGAATGTCATGAATTGAGCACCGCACTCACCAGATCAAAGATCGGCCTCTACTAATCATGATATAATTCTTATTTACATTATATGCTCTTGTTCCGATTATTATGCTATCTTTACTGTCACGCCCCCAAAATAATACAAGGAACCAACTCATAAGAGAAACGAGCATGATAGAATTTGCATATTTCCATTCATCAGAGCTTATATTACAAAAGGTATTACATGCATTATACATTCATAAACGTTTAGCCTGAATCTATAGCATGTAACATCAATAAATAACAACAACGTAAATGCCCCACGGCTTACATCTTTCCAAGGTACTTCTTGGTTACAACAAAAAAGAAGTCATAAGCTCCATACATAATAAGCCCTCGGCTTGAATAAACATTTACACACAAAATGACAAAATAAAGCCTCTAGCTCCTAAGTCCTCCCAAGCTACGCCCTTGGAGGAAGCATATCACCGGTACCTGAAAATGGTTTCCCAAGTAGGGTGAGCCAAAGCCCAATAGAGATAGACTAACACAGTATATGAGATTTAACTAAGATATAAGTGTCAGACATATATTCAATACTCATGACTATACATATCCTCCACATAAATATACGATACCGATATTCATATCTTGTTCCATTCCCTTCTATCCATTTCTAGTTAATTCATTTCATTTCAATTCAAAGGCCAAGTTTATACTTTTCCGAATAACCCAACTGAGACTACAACTCAGTGGTTCTAAATCAACATAACAATCATACAAGTACTTCAATCTTGCCATTTTACGGAAATTCGGTCTGCGGGATCGGCACCCATGTATTCAAATGATTTCGAGACTTTCACCCTAGACACTCCAGCCAACTTAATTTTCAATGGAGTCCACCCCTATCTTCTCCCAAAACATAAAGTATATCTCTTTCTCTCCCAGACATTATACATATACATTGTATTTAAAGATACCGTCATATTCAATGAATTTAACATACCATCATATTCAATGACATAATTAAATGATTAGTTTCAATTTACCTAATCCTCATGCAATTTCTAAAACAATCATAGCCATCCTCCACCGATAGCCCAATATAGTTATTTCTAAACATATATACAATTTTTATAGCAGATAATTCATCAAATTTCCATAGGTGAGTGATTTGACAAATCCAACTACACCATTCATTCATACATCCTCCCAATTTCACATTTCTCATGCCAATTCCATTATTTATACAAAATAATTATTTAACACATATTACGGCAAATTTCCCCCTTTTCCAAATATCAATCCCAAGGCTAAATTTCACCATTCTAACCCAAGGTAATTGTATGTTCAAAACCCCATGTTCATTTATAGAACCCAACATAGAAACCCCTCATTCAATTTGAATCCAAACCCTAAATCCTTCCAAAATTTCACCATTTATACATAACAACAAATATCTAGGTTAAAAATTATATTAAAGTGTAGAATATCCCTACCTCAAGAGTAGAAGCCCAAAAGAGAAAAGGAAGAACTTCAAAAATGCCCAAACTCATTTTTACTCGAATCAAAGGGAAGCCCTTGAGACGCTCCAACCCTTTATCAAAGGGATAGGGTAGAGAGATCCTTAGATCTAGGTGTATTTGCAGAGAGAGAGTGAATTTTAGAGAGGAGGAGGAGCCGATTTAGGGTTTTTGAGTGAAAAGATACAAAAATTCTGTGTAAAAATGAGCTGCTGCGAACTGATATACGCGAGGCTCGCTTGAGCAAAGGAGTTGTCGCTCGAGCGACCAGACACAATAAGTGACCTCACTCGAGCGCAAAATACATGCCTTCAGAAGTTTTACAGACACACACCGTTGCTCGAGTGCAAGAAGCCTCGCTCGAGCGAAGAACACTACCTTCCCAGAATCTCTGCAGCTCTGCAAAAATGTTGGGAGTTCACAAAGCTCTCTCAAGCGCAACAAGCCTCGTGTAGACATCCCCGAACAAAGACTTAGACAAACAGGCAAGATAACAAAGAAATGTACCCGCAGGCAGGGGCGAAATCCAAGAGATAAGCACAAAGCCGAACATAACCTATGATCATGTAAAGAAAGCTATAATGAGGCAATTATACACAATAAATGTGACAGTTTAAGCAAATGAATACAAATCGAACTACATTACACGCAGAAAGAATGTAAGAGAATTATGCAATTCTCGCTACGTCTCACATGGAGAATACAATACCGTCCGGTTCGTCTGGTCGCACCAGCTTTAAATGAACCGTACATACAATATCGTGCCTTGCAGGGGCAATTAGTGATGACTCACCTCATGCTACTGGGGGTCTTTCGTTTCTTCTTGGTTGAACCACAGGTACTACTTTTCTCCCTGACTATGGTCGCAGTTTTCCTTATTCTCCAACAGGGAGACAGACTAGGTTGGTTCAGTATCCAAAATTGAGGCGCATACACATGCTATCTCAATCTATGGGGCTGCCATACAGATTTCAAGCCGAGGATATACCCCTGGGTATTTAAACCAGACTTTAGTCTCAGAAATCTCGAACCTTTGCATTCTAGGCAGAGCCATTCGAACTCTAGTTTCCACCGTCTCAGTTGGTCTCCTAGGAACTCACCGCAAACACAGGCAGGTGGCTATACCAGACCACCAGAAGTCGTTCAGGCACGACAAACACCAAAGGAATTGCACCTTTAGAGGATTTAAGGTCTCCTAGACCAGAGGATTTAAGGTCTCCTAGACCAGGGAGTGCACAAGATAGTGCAAATGATATAAAATACAATGTGCACAAGACAGTGCGATGCAGGTAAGGTGTGGTGCGCAAGGTAGCGCGAGTATAAACTGCACAAAACAGTGCGATGCGCAAGGAAGCGCGAGTGTAAACTGCACAAAATAGTTCGATGCGCGAAATAGCATGATAAAATGTATGCACAATGCAAGTAAGGTGCAGAAAATAATGCGATGCGCAAAATAGCGCGATAAAATGCATGCACAACGCAAGTAAGATGCATAACAATGCAAGGTAGACATGCGTGATAATGCGACGAGTAGTGTGCATAACAGTGCGAGAAAGGTGTGCATAACGATGCATTTTGCATTTCTTGCACACTTCATGCTTTTGCTATGTATTATATCTGCTCGTTCTGAACACATTCATATGTACAGTACTTCTGCTTATCCTGGCATACGGCTCGCACATAGCACAATACTGATTTGGCACGTAGCTTATTTAGGATATGATGCTGACTTGGCACACAGCTCACAGCACAATATTTTGTTAATTTGGCACACAGCTCACTTTGAACACATGGTTCGTCCTGACCACACAGTTTATTTGGGGCACACAGCACATTTTCAGGCACGCAGCTCATTCTTGGGGCACACAGCTCACTTTTCGGGCACACAGCTCATTCTTTGGGCACGCAGCTCACTTTTCAGCCACACAGCTCATTTTCTTTGGGCACACAGCTCACTTTCCGGGCACACAGCTCATTTTCGGGCACACGGCTCATTTTCTTTGGGCACGCAGCTCACTTTTCGGGCACATAGCTCATTCTCTGGGCACGCGGCTCACTTTCCGGGCACACGACTCATTTTCGGGCACACGACTCATTTTCTTTGGGCACGCAGCTCACTTTTCAGGCACACAGCTCATTCTCTGGGCACCCAGCTCACTTTCCGGGCACACGGCTCATTTTCTTTGGGCACGCAGCTCACTTTTCGGGCACACAACTCATTCTCTGGGCACGCAGCTCACTTTCCGGATGCACGGCTCATTTTCTTTGGGCATGCAGCTCACTTTTCGAGCACACGGCTCATTTTCTTTGGGCACGCAGCTCACTTTTCGGGCACACAGCTCATTTTCGGGCACACAGCTCATAACATAGCACACTATTCAATCCGAATACGCAGTTCATAATACAGTATTCGGTCTTATTGGCACACAGCACATAACGTAGCACACTATTCAATCTGAACACGCAGTTCATAACACAGTATTCTGCTGATTTGCACACGGCTCACAACACTGCTCAATCTGAACACACGGTCCATAACATAGCATTCTTTTAATTTGCACACGGCTTACAACACTACTCAATCATAACACAGCATTCTTTTTTGATCGGCACACAGCTCATAACACAGTACACTTTTGCATTTTGACCACTCAGCTCAAACTTTTGAATTTCTGAACACGCAGCTCATACTTTTGTTATGAACAAGCAGCTCACATTTTTGAAATTTGAACACACAACTCAAACTTTGGTGGTGAACACGCAGCTCACATCTTTTGAAATTTTGAACATGCTGCTCAAGAATTGGTGAACACGCAGCTCACATCTTTTGAAATTTTGAGCGCGCAGCTCAAATTTTGGTGAACACGCAGCTCACATCTTTGAAATATGAATACGCAGCCCATATTTTATCGGTGAACACGCAGCCCACACTTTTTGAAATTTTGAACACACAGCTCAAATTTTGGTAAATACGCAGCTCACATCTTTTGAAATTTTGAACACAGCTCAAATTTTGGTGAACACGCAGCTCAAATTTTGAGGTGAACACGCAGCTCACGAATTTGAAATTATGAACACGCAGCTCATATTTTTTTTTTTTTGAAATTTTGAACACGCAGCTCAAACTTTGAAGTGAACACGCAGCTCACGAATTTGAAATTATGAACACGCAGCTCATATTTTTTGAAATTTTGAACACGCAGCTCAAACTTTGAAGTGAACACGCAGCTCACGAATTTGAAATTATGAACACGCAGCTCATATTTTTTGAAATTTTGAACACGCAGCTCAAACTTTGATCCGAACACGCAGCTCACGAATTTGAAATTATGAACACGTAGCTCATATTTTTTGAAATTTTGAACACGCAGCTCAAACTTTGAAGTGAACACACAGCTCAAACTTTGATCCTGAACACACAACTCATTCATTTCACTTTGAACATACGGCCCAAACATTTTATCGGTACGCAGCTCATAAACTTTAATTTGCACGTAGCTCATATTTTTCAATTCTAAATACAGGTGTCCTGCCGTTTCACACGGGGTTATGGATCGATCCTGGCAAGGGAGTGGTACATGGAGCTCTCGAATGCTGTCCGACACACTGTGGATGAGGCAGGGTTTGGCCCATTCTGTGCAGGATTGTCACATCATCCAGCGAGCAGGACCCTCCTTGGTGCACTTGTAGAGAGATCGTGGGACACTGCCAACTCCTTCCATTTTTCGGCTACTGGAGATATGACGATGACCCCATTTGATTTTTCTATGCTGACGGGCCTCGACGTGAGAGGTCGGCCGATCCCAAATGATGCAGATATGGGCGAATGGGAGGCCACTTGGATTTATTTGCTCGGAGCCCGTCCGTCGATCAACAAATCATCAAGCAGGGTCAGGTACACCTGGTTCTCCGAGTAGTACAGGAGGACTATGCTCCAGACCATTGAGGCCATACATCAGTATGCTCAGGGATTTTTGATATTCCTCTTCGGGACCACACTATTCTCCGACAGGGAGAACACAGTTGGGCTTTATCTGCTCAGTGCTCTGGTGGACCTATCACGGGTCCAGCTCTTTGATTGGGGTGGCGCTGCCCTTGCTACCGTTTACTGCTGCATGAGTGCGGCCTCCCGTGAGCGGAGGACCATAGTTGGGGGCTACTGGCGAGCCTGGGAGGTACATTCTACCCTCTTGATTTATAGTTCTACTTTCGATTATCTGTACACTGCACACGGCACACATTACATTCTGTATTCTACATTCTGCACTCAGCATTCTGCATTTTCTGTATATTCTACACTCAGCCCTCTGCACTCAGCATTCTGTATTCTCTGTACATTCTGTATACTGCACACAGCATTCTGCACTTAGCATTCTGTATTCTCTGTACATTCTGTATACTGCACACAGCATTCTGTATTCTCTGTACATTCTGTATACTGCACACAGCATTCGAATTATTCTACTCATAGCTTATTCTAAACATGCAGCTCATTCTGAACACTGCTCATTCTGAACACACAGCTCATAACACAGTATTCTGTTCATTTTGAACACATGGGATGTAAAGAGGGAACTTGCAGAAGTCGAAACACACTCAGATGCTCCGAATTTTCCTTATTTTCCTTCGCTTCGCAATCCGGAACCCATAGCTTCAGATAGGTCCTGGTTCCACTTGTTCTGACATGACCTGGGTTGGACCCTGCGGTTTATGAAAGAACGAATTCTTGTTTTGCACAAATGCTGAGAATGGCACAACACTCTGAGCACAAAACGATTTATTTTTGAAATTGAAATGAGAAAGGGGTTCTCAACCAGGTATTGAGCCTACAACTGACCGCAGTCAAAATGACTCATCAAAGAAAAACAAAAGGTAAACAACCTAAAACACATCGAGTAACACTCGAAACGACTCAAAACAAGAATCGAGAAAAGCAACACAACCATCACGACACTCAGACGTATTACAAAGACGAGAGACCTCTCAGATCATGAGGAGCCAGTTTCTCCGGGTATTGTTTCCCACCCTTTCTCATTTGTGATCCTCACATCACTCGGCCCTCACGCTCTGTTTTTCTAAAAAGCCCTTTTTTCACTTTTTCTCTCAACACACATCTCTCTATTCTTCAATCTCTCTTCTTTTTTATCCCTCCCCTGGGTGGTTGATAGATAAATAGGAAGTTGTGGGCTCATGCCCTGCATATTTAGCTCGCGGCTATTTCCTCTAGTGACGTCTTGTCGATGCCCCGAAGAAGGAGTGGGGTATCTTAATCCATTCCAGTTCATGCTTCGCACTCGGCTTGATACCTCGCTGCTCGGAGGATGAGAGAGCTTTCAGCCCTTTGTTGTTAGCTTCAGTGGTGCCCTTTTCCAGCAGGTATGATGCCCTTTCTGGCAAGTGCGTTGATAAAGGGGAAAAGACAGAAAACCTGACTCAACTGTGCCCCTAGTTCATCATTTTGACCATTTTTTGTTTTTGTTTTGTTTTGTTTGTTTTGTTTTTTTTTTTTTTTTTTTTGCTTCTGCTAAAACAATTTAAGCAAAATGAGAGTCAGATTAACACGCTTGTTCGATTTTCTGATTTGAAATCATGCAAGTCAGGTTATGAGCACTGAAAATTTCCTTTTTTGGGTCCAAGAAATGGTCCAGTTTTAGAAAAATGGAATAATTTTCGAGAGAATTAGTCAACCTCATTAAAAACTCTCAAAAACTATTTTGGCAAATGGCCACTGCTCGACCAACGTAGGATTTACTCTTGAGATGCACAACCTCAGATCCAAAATAATGGAAAATTGCCCCTTGTCTGAACGGCACTGCATGCCAATTGAAAGTTGCCCCTAGTCTGAATAGCACCGCAGCACTGCATGGCAACGGAAAGTTGCCCCTAGTCTAAATAGCGCCGCAGCACGTGGCAACCAGTCCTCACAGTGACAATTACAACCAAATTCTCAGATACAGAGAAGACACAGATGACCAGAGCCATCACATGGACACAGTCAAATTTGAAGTGTTTTACGGCTAGACTTCAGAATGAAGTTGCCTATGTATCCTAAAGATGGGAATCAAGCCTTACGTAGTTCGGGGTAAGGTACACCCGTGTATTTAACCTCTCCTTTTGCGCTCTAACTTTTGCCACGGCCGCCCTTTCTGGGTTTCAACCTTGCGAGCTTTGTTCTTCTTTTCTTTTCAATTTCTTTTCATTGCTTTTCTTCTTTTTCTTTTTCATCTTTTCTTTTCATTTTCTTCATTTTTCTTCTTTTCTTTCTTTTTTATTCTTTGCATTTTTCTTTTTCTTTTTTTTTGTTCTTTTTCTTCTTTTTCTTGCTCTAACTTTTGCCTGGGTCGCCCTTCCGGGTTTTCGACCCAGTGAGCCTCTCAAGGGTAAAAATTTAGCTTTGTCCATGTTGAATGGTTTGAGATCTCGGAGCCATCTGAATCCAAGAGAATGGCTGCTGTTCGCCGATGATGTAGAAGTCCATCCAATGGAGGGTGAATTTGCCCCTAGTGTTGTGGATAGGAACTTGATTGTCCTTCAACAATACTTTCTTCTTTCCCCCTTCTGGGATTTGGCATTCATGCCAGTCTTCCCTGGTTTGCAGAAAAGACTCATCTTTGACTCTTCGAGCGCATCTGACATTTTTGCCCCTAGTTCAAGGGCTGCTTTTGATCTAGCTTCGTAAGCTTCCTTTGATCACATCTAATATTCTCGCCCCTAGTTCATGGGCTGCTTCTGGTCCGGCCACACGGGCCTTACATTGTGGTTGACCGTTGAACATTCTGAATTAAGGTTCAAGGTTTGGAAGCAAAGGGGTTGAGTCTCGAGGCTGAGAGCGATCCTAAGCTGCACAATCTCAAGAGCGATTCCACACAGGTCTTCGTAGAACCACGCAAAACATTTTTTCAAATCTTTTAAGAAAGCGACTCATCGCTTGCGTCGAAGACAATGCAGAACCAATCTGAATCAAGCCAGGATCCTTCTCAGTACTCACATTAACAAACATGATCTCAATCATTAAGGACTTAGCATGCCTCTCTTTCTCTCAATTGATCAAATTTTTTTGCAAATCCCGAGGAATTCCTTCCTCCTTGTTTTCATCACAATGTTCAAAAAGTTTTGAAAAACTCAGGTCAATGTAATGATTTCAAGGCACAGAAGAACGAGTGAAATGTACTGCCATTTCATTCTAAACTTGCTGGCACAACAGGCTCAAAGTAGAAATAAGCACAAAGTACGAAAACCACTGCTACTTCATTCAGATCTTCTGGTGTAACTGGCTCCACGGCAGAAACAGACTCAAAAAGAAAGTAAAGAGACAAACACAAAACAAAATAGTGACATCCGAGGTAACATCCCCGGAATCACTCGACTCCTATACAACAAGACTGGCTCGATACAATAAGACAGACCTTAACAAAAAGACTGACTCAAAACAAAGAGACAGACTCAAAACAACACAACTGAACTGACCTAAATACCCAAGTCAGAAACCACAAAAACTAACATTCGCAAATGCTCAAAACAGTGCGTGCCATACGCCATATTTGAAGTAAACCGAGCGTTGCCCGCAGGTGGTTCAACCCCTGATTACATCACATTATCTTCCAGGTTCACTGATCCAGTGACGATGGACTTTGCTGAGCTCGGCGAGAGGATGACCCCGTTGTCAAACAGATCTTGTACTTCATGGCGAAGACGGAAGCAGTTGTCGGTAGTATGACCAGTTTGCTGGTGGTACACTGTAGACACCCCATTTTTGACCGTCCTCAAGACTTGGACGTCACCGTTTGAACACTCGGTGATCATCCATGTTTGTGTTCGTCTTGAGTTCCCGAAGGTCTCGGCTACGCGCCTTGCCTCAGGATCTCTCGACTCGACTGTTTTGTGTCTAGTTTTGCACCAAGCACTTGTGTTTTGCCTTTGAGGGGCAGGGCAGGGCTTGTTGACTATCCCCTGACACCCACCGGCCACGGCTTGAGGCCACCGGCCATGTTTTGTTGCCACCGGCCAAATGTTTGGCTGGCCGGCACTATAGATGGCCGGCCGGCCACCTTTTTTGGTCAAATTGCATTTTTGGCCGGCCGGCTACTGTGCATCTGCTTTTGCAGATATTTTTATGCCAGCTGTGCTAGCTGGCATACATTTTGCTCCCCTCCATACACGTGTATGGAGGGATCCCCCCCTTGTTAGCTTGCCTTGGAAGCTTTACAAGATTGGATTGCCTATAAAAGGAGGCGTCTTCTCCCTCTTTTAGGTTAGACAAGGGTTAGGGTTTGTATATATCCTATCTCTATATCTCTCTCTCTTTGTGTATTTGTGTGTGTTTAGTCTTAGTATTGCACACAAACACCCACCATTACACCTTATCTTGGTTGCTAAGGGGCCAGAGGTCTGTTCTTGGTGTTCTTGGGTGGTTTTGAGCTCAAAGAAATAGCTGGACCACCATTTGTGAAGGGTCTTCAAGGGTAACCACTTTCCCCTTTTATTCCCCATTTTTACATAGCTTTTTTGACTACCTTGCAACTGTTTTTAGACTTGGTGTATAACATATAAAAGTCTTTTTTTTTTGCCTACTCTAAATAGTTGTTTAAGAGTGTTTTGAGCTTTGAGGTTGTTTGACCCCTCTTAATCCTTGTTAGACCCCTTTTTTTGTGCCATTTTGGTGAGCTCTGGGACCATTGTGTTTGGGCCTCCTCGCCACTGAAATCTTGAAGGATTTCAGTGGTGAGGATGGTGCCTTGAGGTCCTAAGAAGGAGAGGGCCACCCCCTCTCCTTGTTGTCCTTGAAAAGGGCCATTTTTGCCTCATGTGTGAGCATCTAATTTAAGTGCATGTTGGCCATGTCTTAAGTGTTATTTGGTAGTATTTTGCCATGTATTACATCTGTTTTTATTTGGCTTAGGTACACCATGCTTGCTTAGCATACATGCCTTGTAATGCCATGTTTAGGCCTTAACATGCTTTAGGTTTTGATCCTTGTTCTAGCATGATTTTGGCCAAGCTTTGTGAAGCTTTTGTGTTGGTTTTAACATGCTTAAGTTCTATTTTTGGTTGTTTTGGCCGACCATGACATGCTTAGTATAGCCACCTTGCATTTTGGCTTGTTAGCCTTAGGTGTGTGAGTATGTAGCATGCTTTACTTGCCTTGTTTCAGTGGTTTGGAACCACTTATAGCATCATTTCAGTCCTCATGGTATGCTTGTTTGCTTGCATTTGATGCTCCATTAATGCTTTACAAGGTTGTTGTCATATGCTCCATGTTTGGCCCCTTGTGTATGCTTGCATGTTTAAGCCACTTAGATGCCATCTAGGTGTATCCTTAGCATTGTTTAGGTCTGCCTTGGACCTGTTTTAAGTCCTCTTAGCCTTGTGTAGCTTCGTTGACTTAGCCATGGTTTAAGCCTCCTTGGCTTGCCTTAAGTACTTGGACCATTATTGCATGCTTTGCTTGTTTTGATTAGCTGGTTTGGCACCTCTCCTTCATGATTTGCAGAGCTTTCTACGCATGCCATATGTCCATGTTTTGTCTCTTTTAAGTGTGCTTAAAGGTTACTTGTTTGATGCTTAAGTGTTGGTCCATTTGCATGCATGTTTGTATGCATGATTGTCCCTCATTTCCATAGCATTAGCCACTGTTTTAGGTTTGTTTGAGGGCTGCCTAAATTAGTTTAAGTCCACCCCTTAGCATGTGGTTACATGTTTGCCTTATGCCTTGCATGCCTAAATACACATTGCATGTCCATGTTGCACACTTAGCCTCCATGCCTAGGTTGCATTCCATTTGCATGCATGCTTCACCTCTTGAGTTGAGTATGATAGAGGTTGAGCCCCTTTGTTTGATTATGTGCATTGCATTCCATATCAAAATGCATACTCAATTTCTTGGGCCATCACACATTGAAATGCGCGATTGGTGGTCTGAGAATCGAGGCCCATCCCCCTTTGAGTCATGAATATGATAAGGAGTGTGGTTGGTGCATACATTGCTTGAAATGCATTGCCATGCTATGTTTTGCCCTCTGCTGCTGTCAAAACAGATTCTGCAGGAAGCTTTGGCCGGCCGGCCATCTTCAGTGCTGACCGGCCATCCATCAGTGGCCGATGGCTTAATCAGTGGCCGGTGACCATTCCCCTTGGCTGGTGGCCATTCTTCCTAGCCGGTGGTGTTTCACAGTGTGCAAAGAGCATATCCTGGGACTTGTGCAGTCTTCAGAGGAGGATAACAGTCAAAGCAGAGGCATCTTGTGCATGGCAGTGGCTTTCGAGTGAAGTCGAGCGCGCATTGCATTGGGCCCTCTTCCTGAGGCTGTTTACTATTTTAATTAGCTTAGTTAATTTGCTTAACTAGTTAATTGTCTGTAATATTTTAATTAGCTTGTAGGTTAATTAATTGTATTATTCTTTTGGTCCCTCCGAGCGAGGGCAAATTTGTAATAAGTGTGGGTGCGTGTGTGCATGTCTTCCAACCCCCACTTCTTTCTCCCTTTTACTTACCTGCTTTTGATGGTTAGTATTAGGGCATACTTACTTTAGCATACCTCATGCTATGCATGCGTGCATCATTCATCAGTATTGCATGCATCGGGCTCGGCGCATCATGCTAACTGCATAGTATTTCAAATCTAACTTGAATACATGCTATCTGTGCATTCCACATGCCATCCTAGGGTAGCCGAGCCTATTCTAGTTGCATCCTGCATGTGTTGCATTAGCTATCTTAACATGAACTAGGGTCATGCATATGATTACTAACTAGTTTCTGTTTTGGCTTGGAGTACTAGGTAAGCTTTTATGCTTTAGCATACCGCATGCGTGCGAATGTTTTCATAATAGCATGATTGCCATGAGGCTAGCTGCTTATGTGATATAACTGCTTGAATGCCTGTGGATGGAGGTCAAATTACCTAAATTGAAATAATGCATTAAAACTATGAGCTTTAAAGCCCACTTGATAGTGGCAAAACCATCTTTTCTAAAAAGCCCACTCGAGGGTGGCAAAACCTGCATTTTAGCCTACTTGCGAGTAGCGAACCATTTTTCAAAACAAACATGAAATGTTTTGTTCCAATTTAGGCGAGTTGGTCTATACTTGTTTGCTGTGCGCATAACATAGTAATTCTAGGCTAATAACCGGAATAAGAACGCGTAATGTTTTCAAACAAGATATCATGGTTAGTAGAGGCCGATCTTCGGATCGGGCGAGAGGGGGTGCTCATAGCTGACCTTCCCCAATCGTACCCAAGTTCCCGAGCCGAGGCAACTTTGGTAATGACGGACACGTGGCCTTAGGCAAACGAGTCAGGGTTTCCTAAATTCCCCCATTAAAAATATTTAGGTGGCGACTCTGTATCTGGCAAAGCAGTCCATGTTTGGCACTTCTTTCAAAAATCTGTTTTCTCAAAATGATTTGCCAGATTTGGACTCTTGGTTCAGATTTAGAACCGTGACAAATTGAGTCCGAACTGTGGTAGCATAAGGCCCTCGGGGCGCGTCCACAGTTTCTGGCGACTCCGCTGGGGAGTTAGAGAGCTTGACTCGAACTCATGATATCCTGTTTTGACTACACTTATGTGTTTCTTTGCATTGCATGTGCATTGGTGCGCCTAGGACACCGTGTTTGCCATCTGCATTCCTGAACGGTTTGCCGGAGGCTGTCTTGTCAAGGCATGACCATAAGGCTGACCGGTTATGGGCTCTGACAGTATGGGAACACAAACCCCGATTTTACCGGGGCACCCCTTTGACCATTCGACCTAGTGCATATTCGGAATCCATAGTGACCATTCCAAGCTAGGACAGGTTGCTACCCGATAATAGGTTGTTTGAAACCGCTGCGTGCGTAGTGAAACCCTAGCTCCTGACAAAATAGGACAGGGAAACCCTACCCCAACATAGGGGTGTTTCGGCTCTTTTACTTGCTTTGTGTTTTTAGAGTGTATCTCTACAGGGAACGCACATATCAGTTTGCAAAGTTTGAGTATCAGGCCTGAGGGCACCAGTATCAGTATTTGTGAGAATCAGTTATATCTACGGGTATCCGATTCAGTGTTTTGGGGCAGTGATTTTGGGGAACAGTGATCAGTAGTAGAGTACAGCTGTCCGGCTACACCTGTGTTTGTTCCGTTTGGGCTGAAATGCTGCTTATTTTTCCTTTCAGTTCAGAGAGTTGATACAGAATAGCCAGTGTTCCCCCTTACTGAGGTAAGACAGATATCTTATCCGTCAGTCACCGTTCAGTATAGCAGACTTATCATGACGCAGAATTCGGAGGAGATTATGGTTATGACAGCCGCATTAGATCAAGGAATCACTTGCAAAGTGAGACCAATGTTGATGTACCGCATCCACCCAGGTCGCCTGTTGCGCACCCGGTCTGGGCCCCCAGTTGTATCAGGCTCGTGAGCCCACCACATTCGAATTGATGGGGATGATAGGTGACCTCCAGAGGTCCGTGGCGGATCTGCTTACGGATGTCGGCTTCGCCACCACCTGCACCATATGCCGAAATTTTGTACCACAGGAGCCCCCGCTATTGGGACGGATTGTGATCGAGCTTAGCCAACCTGAGGTTGCTCTCCAGCTATGGCAATGATCAACATCAACCCAAACCCTCGATCAGGCTGAGGCCAGAGGTAAAACAAAATGAGGCAGATGCCGATCCCATTGAACAACTGCTGTGGGCAGTCGAGGCTTTGAAAGCCGGGGGATGAGTAAACAGCAAGTATCCTCAGTTGTGACCAAGGTTGTGGATGATGTTTCCCCACTCCAACCGAAGGCAGTTCGAGCCAGGTAGAAAACCGGGATAGGCCCCGTCATGCCAGAACAGTTCCTTCCACTCCCAACCCTGCACCTGGGAAAGATCAAAAGGTCAAGGCAGTGCCTGCCGACCCTTTCGCTAGTGCGTCTAGCAAGAATACTCAGACTTCAAAGTACCTACCCCGAGGGCGCAAGGTCTTCCACGCTCTCTACATGCCTTTGTCTAAGGCGCTCCAGATCCTGGCCGAAAGAGGGCATCTTCAACCCTTCGAGCCTTGGCCTCTCCCGAAGAATCTCCCTCTCACACATGATGCTACTTTGTACTGCGCGTACCACCAGCAAACTAGTCATGCTACCGATAATTGTTTCCGCCTTCGTCATGAGGTGCAAGATTTGATCGACAATGAGGTTATCCTCCACCCACCTCAGCCAAGTCTGTTACTACCCAGCTATTGGATTTTGAGGATACTGCGAGTATGTGATCGGGGTTGGACCACCTGGGCGGCGCCCGGTGTATTTTGGATGTGGCGTCTGGCACGCATTTTTGAGCATCGCGAATGCTAGTTTTGTAAATACTGGCTTGGGTATCGAGTCAGTTCTCTGTTTTGTTTTGAGTCTGTCTCATCGTCTTGAGTCAGTTCTTTTTGCTTAAGGTCTGTCTTGTTGTAGCAAGTCAGTCCCCTTGTATAGAATGTCAGGTGATTCGGGGTTGTTGCCTCGAACACCGTTTTGTTTTGTAATCACCCTTTTGTTTTCTTTTTGAGTCTGTCTCTGCTGTGGAGCCAGTGGCAACCAGGAAATCTGATTGAAACAGCTGCGGCTATCATGTTTCCGTGCTTATTACTAAAGTTTGAGCTAGTTGTGCCAAAGGATTTGAATGGAACGGCAGTACATTCCACCTGCTCTTGTGCCCTGAAAATCATTGTGATGACCTAATTTTTTTCAAAAACCTTTTTGAACACTGTGGTGATGAAAACGAAGAGGAAGGAATTCCTCGGTTTTGCAAAACTTTGATCAATTTGAGAGAAAGATAGGCATGCTAAGCCTTTAATGAATGAAATCATGCTTGTTAGCGTGAGTACTAAGAAGGACCCTGGCTTGATCCAGATTGGTTCCACACTATCTTCAGCGCGAGCGATTTGTCGCTTTCGTAAAAACTTTCAAAAACAATGTTTTGCGCAGTCCTGTGAAGACCTGTGTGGAATCGCTCTTGAGATTGTGCAGCCTAGGATCGCTCTCAGCCTCAAGATTCAATCCGATTGTTTCCAAACCTTGAACCCATTCAGAACGTTCAACGATCAACCATCAAGAGAGGCCTGTGTGGCCAGATTTGAAGCAGCCCTCGAACAAGAGGCACCAAAGTCAGATCAAGAGATCAGACGTCGTCAACAGAAGCTTGCAAAGCTAGAACAGAAGCACCCTCAAACTAGGGGCAAAAATGTCCGATATGCTTGAAGAGCCGAAGAGGTCTTTCTGCAAATCAATAACAACAGCCACTTTCCTGGACAGATGGCTTCAATCTCAAAACCATTTGGCATGGACTTGTTACACTTTTCCCCTTTAAGAGGCTCGCTGGGCTGAAAACCCGGAAGGGCGACCCAAGCAAAAGTTAGAGCAAAAAAAAAATGCAAAAAAAAAGAAAAAGAAGAAAAAATGCAAAAAATATACCAAAAAAAAAAAAAGAAAAGCAAAAAAGGAGAAAAAAAAGAAAAAAAAAAAGAAAAACAAAGCTCGCAAGGTCGAAAACCCGCATCGGGCGCCTTGGCAAAAGTTAGAGCCTAAAAAGTAAAGGTTAAAATACCCGAGTGTACCTTAACTGGAACTACGTAAGGCTTGATTCCCATGTTTGGGATACGTAGGCAACTTCATCTTGAAGTCCAGCCCCCAACGCTTTCATAGCGATTTAGTCCATTGTAATGGTTTTGATCATCCTTGCCTTCTCTGAATCCGATAGTTCGGTTGTGACATCGGAACTACGTAGGCTTGATTCCCATGTTTGGGATACGTAGGCAACTTCATCCTGAAGTCCAGCCACCAACGCTTTCAAAGTGACTGTGTCCATATATTGGTTCTGACCATCTTCGTCTTCTCCATGTCCGAGAGTTCGGTCGTGATCATCACTGATGAGGACTATTTACAATATGCTGCGGCATCATCCAAACAAGGGGCAACTTTCCGTTGCCATGAGTTGCCACGAGTCGCCATTCAAACCAGGGGCAACTTTCCGTTGCCGCATGCAGCTCTTTCAAGCAAGGGGCAATTTTCCATTGCCTCCGATCCGAGGTTGCGCATCTCAAGAGTAAGTTCTACGCTCGTGAGCATGCCGTTTGCAAAAATAGTTTTTGAAAATTTTTACTGAGGTTGACTATTTTCTCGAAAATTATTCTATATTTTCCAAAACTGGACCATTTTCTTGGACCCAAAAAAGGAAAATTTTTAGTGCTCATAGCCTAACTCGCATGATTTTCAAATAAAAAATCGAACGAGTATGTTAATCTAACTCTCACATTGGTCAAAACTGTTTTAGTAGAAAATCAAAACAAAAATGGTCAAAGTGATGAACTAGGGGCACAGTTGAGTCAGGCTTCCTGTCTTTCCCCCGTCGCCATCATACTTGCCAGACAGGGCACAACTGAAGCTGTCAGTAAAGGGCCGAAAGCTCTCTCACCCTCCAAGCAATGAGGTATCAAGCCAAGTGCGAAGCACAAATCGGAATAATCAAGATACTCCATTCCATCCGGAACATCGACTAACGTCACCGGAAGAAATAGCCGCGAGCTAATAGTGTTGGCGTGAACCCACAACTTCCTTATCATCAATCACCCTGGGAGGGATGAAAAATGAGAGAATAAAGAATAGAGAGGTGTAAGTGAGAGAAAAGTGAGCGAAAAGGGTTTTGAGAGAAAAATCGAGCCTGAGGGCCGAGTGATGTGAGAATCACAAATAAGAAAGGGTGGGAAATCATACCGAGGAACTGGCTCCTCGAGATCTGAGGTCTCTCTCGTTTTTTGTAAACACGTCGTGTGCCGTGTCTTTTGTTTTGTTTAGCCCAACTCTTGTTTTGAGTCTTTTCCGAGCGTGTCTCATTGTGATTAGGTCGTGTACCTTTTGTTTGAGTCTTTCTTACTGTGTTCAGTGTAGGCTCAATACCCAGGTTTGAAAGAAAAAACAAAACCTTTTTCAATTTCACAAAAATCAGTCTGTGCTCAGAGTGTTGTGCCATTCTCCACATTTATGCGAAGAAAAAGAAGAAAGGGAAAATTTGGGGCATCTGAGTGTGCTTCAACTTCAGCCGATTCTACCTTTGTGTTCCGTCTTATCAGATTGAACTATCTGTTCAGGATCCGCTGCATGCAGAATAAACAGAATGGCCTGTATGCAGATTAATCCCCAGTAGAGTATGGGCCGAGTGTTCAGAATGAGCAGTGGTTTATATGGGTTGTTTTGCTATTGGTTGATTCATTACTTGGTTATTACGATGCAAATGGTTGGCTTTCAGACAAAAGATCAATCTCATTTACATTGAGGTGTAATATGATGCAATGCGATGCAATATATGAAATGTACAAAATATAACACTTTTTCAGATAAAAAGTTTGTTTCATTTCATCATCTTTTTGAAGTACAAAGCTTTGGAAACAAAAACCTGCCTGCGGCAGTACAAGGCACTCTAGCTACCAGCAAAAAAAGAAGTACAAACAAAAAGAAGAAAAGCAGCAAAATCTGGATCAATGTCAAAAGGCCTCGGGTCTAGGGGTCCGTCCTCGTCCTCTTCCTGGACGAAGGTCCAGGAGCATCATCATCAGCATCGTCATCTGAGTCTGAGCCCGAGCCGTCTCCGGTCTCCTCCTCGGACGACTCTGCCTCCACCTCTGCCTCAGCCTCGAACTCATCATCATCGTCAGGGACGGGTGCCCGAGAGCTACTCCCAACATGGGTGCGGCCCACCTTGGTGCGGGGGTATACTCTGCCATCTCCTCCGGTGGGAGCGGAAGGTCCGGCTGGAGCACCTCCTACAGTAGGGATCTGGAAAGGATGCTAAAAAGTACAAAAGGGAAACGCATCAGTATACTGTGAGCAGTTTATCAGTGCAGAATGCAGTGCATGAGTACAGTGTATGTATACTGTGAGCAGTTTATCAGTACATAATGCCGTGTATGAAAACAGTGTATCAGATGTCGCGAGCGCAGTGTATCAGGTGTTGCATTATGCATCAGAGTATGTGAAACAGTTTATGTATGGTTCGAGACCGTGGTCAGAAGAACATACCGGAATACTGTAAATGGATAGAAGGTCAAGGCTCTGCTGGAGCATCCCCATCACAGAAGTAGTCAGCTCCAGGGACTGGCGAGTGTACTCGGAAGAGGCCTGCAAAAGGGTTAGAAGCATCAGTATTCTGCGGAATATCAAATGAATTGAAATGAACTGACTGTGCAAAATGCAAAATACGATAGTACATACCGGAGGTAAGCCGTAGAACCCAACTAACTCATGATCAGTTGGAGAGGGAGCAATAGGGATCTGATAAGTCGCCCCACCCGCCCTCGACATGTCATCGTAGTGGGCAGTGCTGGCCAACTAGCCCTCGCCCTCTTCGAACTTCACTCCTGCCACGAACTCGAGCTGTCCTCGATGTCCCTACCTCTCCTCCTGCTCCAGCTGCCGGCGCGGGGGCCTCTCTCGCTCAACTCGACGGCCACCGCTCAGAGGCCGCATAATGAAGGTCCGAACGTACTCTGAGTTGTCGCCTATACCTCTGAAGCGGATCGCATCCCAGCCGATCGTGTAGTCGGCCATCTGCTCGGGAATGAATCTCTCGGTGTCCCTTATATGCTCAGGAGGGTGAACCGGGACTATCTGCTCCGGTAAACCTAGGGTCTGGCGTAGGAAACGCTCACCCAGGTACCAAGCTCGACAGACCGGGCCCTCCAGCAAAATCCTGAAGCGTGCAGTCTCCTCTGCACCGGGAAATCGCTCCCGCATCACGGCTGGCAATGGAGCCCAAGGCTGCCAGGTGATCTGTAAATGAAATACAATTTTTTATCTACTGTTATTGAAAATACAATGTAAAGCGAAGCTTAAATAAACTCCAAAAGTTGAACATACCTCTGCGGGGGTGATGGTGTCGAAGTAGCGGCGGAAGAAGATAAACGTCTCCCGGGGCCTCCGCATGCACCTCACGTCAAAGTGGCGCGAGAACGGAACGACGAGAGGGGTCTCCACGTCTGGCACGGGCGCGAGCCTCGGAAAATAGGCATAGACCCACAACTGTAGAACAAATACCAGTATGCTTATCAGATAAAGCAGAATACAGAATAAAGTAGAAATTGTAGAACCGTGTATTGTGCAGTGTATTGTGCAGAGTGTACAGTGTGTGCAGTGTACAGTCAATGTAAAGCAAAGTATGTGTGTGCCGTGTGTGCAGTATACAGTCAGCATGAAGCAGATTACAGTGTGTGCAGTGTACAGAGTACAAAAAATATAGAACAGAAATGAAAAGCAGAAAAGAAAATGTACCTCCCAAGCTCGCCAGTAACCCCCGAGCAACTGTCTGCTGCAACGGGAGACTGAGCTCATGTATCCGTATAGAGTGGCCAAGGCAGCGCCACCCCAGTCGAAGCGCAAGATCCTGGTGACGTCCACGATAGCGCTGAGCAGACAGAGGGGCACGGTGTTCACCCGATCGGCGAAGATAGTCGTCCCCAGCAGAAACATGAGGAAGCCGCACGCATACCGCTCCACCTCCTCCTGAGTCATCGGAGCCTCCTTGACCAAGGCTGGCTGAACCCTGAACTGGACCTCGAACCACGAATATCTGACGAAGCCGGGACGCGCGAGAGGCGGTACCTCGCCGAGAAGGTAAATCTGAGCGGCCTCCCACTCGTCCATGTCGGTATCGAAGGGGATCAGATCACCCCCTACCCCAATGCCGGTGAGCATCGAGAAGTCATAGGGAGTCATCGTCATATCTCCCGTAGCAGAGAAGTGGAAGGAGTCGGTGGTGTCCCACCACCTCTCCACTAGAGCAGCAAGGAGAGGCCTGCTCGCAGTAAGGCGCAGAGTCCCCTGCAGAATACACCGAACCCGGCCTGGTCCACAATGTGACGGACCGCATCTGGCAGCTCCATGTACCAATCTCGAACGGCAATGTTCCCATACCCCCAGAAGGCATGGGAATCTCCCTATTTTCAAGCAAACAATTGTGAAGCAATGCTAAATATACAGTTTTGAAAAGCATTCAGAATTGGTAATAATACACCGTGTGTGCACTTTTTCAGAATCAAACAAACATCGAGTGCCGGTGTGCTTACAGTGAACTACGACATGTGATGTGTCAGCGTGTTTGGGTGGTTCAGTACAGATACAGCATGTGTGCACGTTTTCAAGTTCAAACAGACATCGGGTGCAGGTGTGCTTACAGTGAGCTACAACATGTGATGTGTCAGTGTGTTTGAGTGGTTTGGGGCAAGTACAACGTGTGTGCACATTTTCTGATTCGAACAGATATCAAGTACAAGTGTGTTCACAGTCAACGAGAGTTTACAATGTATCAGTGTATCTGAGCTAAGCAGTGAAAGAACAGAATCAACTATGGCAGTTAAAGCGTTCTACATTGCGGAAAACAAAGGGAAGAATATACCTCGGAGGCGCCGAAAGACAGATGAGACGTCGGCTCGCGCAGGAGAAGCTCCAGTGGCACGCCCCTGTCGAAACTCCTGAACTGGCGAAGACCGTCAGGAGGTAGCACGTGGATCGCCGGCCGGTAGGTCGCCGGGTCGAACGGGTGGACGCTCAAGGGGAGGAGTTCGGCCTCTGGGTCCATCTCGTGATCCGGGGGAGTCCCGCCCCGTGGGATATCATCCGCCATGTCAAAAGTGGTGTGAAAATGACCGGGAAAGTGAAAATCGGGTGAGAATGTGAAAAGTCGACGAAAAGTCAACCCCGAGAGGGCGGAAAATGGCCGGAAAAGCCAGAATGTGGAAAAGGTACGGAAATCAAGAAAAACTTGGGGGAAACAAACCCCAAGAGGCGAAAATCGAAAAGGAGGCACCGAAACGAAGTTTTGTTCGGATGAAAATGTTCGAAACGCGAAGAACTTCGCGAATCAAACGTCGAAAGGGGCGCGAAAACCGAAGAAAACGGAGAATAGAGGCTCGAAAAATACTCTAGAAAGAGGGAGGGGGAATTTTCGGCCAAGAGAAAGTAAGAAAATAGGGTTTGAAACCCTATTTTAAAAGACCCAAGGCCAAAAGACCAAACTGCCCCGAATTAGGCATGTTTGGCCGGTCGGCCACATTTTTGGCCGGTCAGCCAAATATTTGGCCGGTGGAATGTTTTGATGGCCGGTGGATGGCCGGTGACCTCCCCTGATGGCCGGTGAGCCTCCTACAACCTTGTTCGGGTCAGATGTGTAGTTTGGGGCCTTCATTGCTCAAGACAGTGCAAGAAAAGGCAGTTCCGAAGCTCAACCGGCCCCTGTTTTGACCTCAGACCGTTTCTTCTGTGCGTAGCACTTGAATATGTGCAAGGTGTATCCTTCTTGTATCCTTTTGTCTCTTTCAAGATTCGAAAGTTGCCCCGCATGTGTTGCTTCGCAATGCTTCGTCGTGAACATACGTTGGTTATACGTACTTTCATTTACATCAATATGCATCTTTCATTTGCATTAGCTTACTTGCATTATTATGCATCTTCCGGTCTGGCGAGACCTTAAACACGCATGGTCTGGCGAGACCTTAAATATGCTCGGTCTAGGAGACCTTAAATCCTCAGAAGATGCAAGACCGTTGGTGCATTTGATATGCTCATGCGTTGTCACGCATGCCATGCATGCATTGATATGCACAGATCACATGCGTTATCATACATCTCAAGAGCCGCGCTTTGTCGCGCATTTCAAGTATTATATGCATTATCATGCATCTCAAGAGCCACGCGTTGTCGCGCATTTCGAAATCATGCATTGTCATGCATTTCAAGCGACTTGCGTTGTCGCGCATTCCATGCACCATGCATTTCAAAAAACATACATCATTTGCATTTCAAAAAACAAAAGCAAAAAACAAACAAAAAAACACATGCATATGTCATGCACTGTAAATAGCATGCATTTTCATGCATATGTCATGCATTCCACTGTAAATATTCTATCCATTGCATATTGTAGATATTGTATTGTAGCTTGCATGCATTCACTGCATCACTTCCATCTAGGGTTTGCGCCTTTCCTTGTTGAGCTTAGTCTGGCATGTGCCCATACTTTTCACGTCTATACACTCATAGTTCTGTATAACCGTTCTATGTTAGACGTGGTTTGTTTGTGTCCATGCCTTTCCTAGGCAAGATATGGTTTGGCCGTAGGCCTTAATCCACTGTATCCATTCCATTGCATATTGTAGATATTGCATTGTAGCTTGCATGCATCCACTGCATCACATCCATCTAGGGCTGGCGCCTTTCCATGTTGAGCTTGGTCTGGTATGTGCCCATACTTTTCACGTCTATACACTCATAGTTCTGTGTGACCGTTCTATGTTAGACGCAGCTTGTGTGTGTCCATGCCTTTCCTAGGCAAGATTTGGTTTGGCTGCATTCCATATCCATTGTATATATTACATTTGTAGTGTAATTTTTGCATCCAGCATTAGGATCATTGGTCTTTCATTAGCGGGTCGTTTCCCCACTTATGTCATTCCACCTAATTACTTGTTCTCGTGGTCTGTCTATACACTCATAGTTCTGTATGACCTTTTCTATGTTAGACGGACCTGTCACCTCCATCAATCTATTTGACATTTGTGTGGATTTGAACCGCTCATGATTTGATCATGATTCAATTACATTGCATTATCATTTACATTGTTTATACATAGTTTGTATATATTGCATATCATTTTGCATTCATTTTGCATTGTCATGCATGTTGCTAACGATATCGTACCTGTTAAGTTGCTTTCTTTTGCGGGCACGATATTGTATGTACGGTTCATTTGAAGCTGGTGCAACCAGACGAACCGGACAGGTATTGTACCCTTCGAGTGAGACGTATTGAGAATTGCATAATTCTCTTACATCCTTTCTGCATTGTAGTGTAGTTGGATTTGTGTTTAATTGCTTAAAACTGTCGCATGTTATGCTTCGTTACAGCTTTCTTTGCATGATCATAAGTTATGTTCGGCTTCTTGCATTGTCAGTTGCATTTTGCCCCCACCTTCGGGCACATATCTTTATTGTCTTCCATGCTTTGTCCAAGTCTTCGGCCTTGTCAAAATTGGGTCGTCTCTAGGCTTTGACACTCACTCCCGTCATTGTTATGACTTTCGAGTTCTGTCAAAGAGGGGCAACTGTAGACACCTCATTTTTGACCGTCCTCAAGACTTGGACGTCACCGTTGAACACTCGGTGATCATCCATGTTTGTGTTCGTCTTGAGTTTCCGAAGGTCTCAGCTACGCGCCTTGCCTCAGGATCTCTCGACTCGACTGTTTTGTGTCTGGTTTTGCACCAAGCACTTGTGTTTTGCCTTTGAGGGCAGGGCAGGGCTTGTTGACCATCCCCTGACACCCACCGGCCATGGCTTGAGGCCACCGGCTATGTTTTGTTGCCACCGGCCAAATGTTTGGCCGGCCGGCACTATAGATGGTCGGCCGGCCACCTTTTTTGGTCAAATTGCATTTTTGGCCAGCCAACTACTGTGCATCTGCTTTTGCAGATATTTTTATGCTAGCTGTGCTAGCTGGCATACATTTTGCTCCCCTCCATACACGTGTATGGAGGAATCCCCCCTTGGAAGCTTTACAAGATTGGATTGTCTATAAGAGGAGGCCTCTTCTCCCTCTTTTAGGTTAGACAACTTTTTTCCAGAGTTTTGAGTTCTAGGGTTAGCGTTTGTATATATCCTATCTCTATATCTCTCTCTTTGTGTATTTGTGTGTGTTTAGTCTTAGTATTGCACACAAACACCCACCATTACACCTTATCTTGGTTGCTGAG